>JANVCL010000213.1:16391541-16414952 GCA_026546855.1 Erythroxylum incrassatum | reverse complement strand
ACGTTAATGTCACATTAATCGTTCATAGAGTAAATAATTCGATCACAATTGCTTATGAAATCAAAAGTCCACAAATGAGTTTAATCATAATTCATACAACAATTGAATCCTAATTGTTGTACTCTAGATGAATTCCCATATAAAATTCATGTAAACATATTACATAAATATTAAGGCTTTGTTCTTATAAAACAACATATTGTATTAATTGTGCTTCAACCTACGAGCAGTCTATAGGTAACGAACCCTACGCGGAAATGAGTTCACGAGTTCGTGTGACACAATTCAAGCAGCTCGATTTATGATAGCTCTTACTATTTCCATTGGAAGACCTAGAGGATGTAAAGTCCTAATTAACTCCCTTCTACGCATCTCTTTAATAAATGTCATCACTAACAAATTATAAATATTCTCATTAGACATAGTATTATAGAGTATTCGTAACAGTTCACCTTAAGGTTGAGGTAATGTTGCAAGCAAAGTCATGTACTTTACTTCAACATTCGTATAAGCTCGACAACCTCCAAAGTATAATTCTTGCTTCATGTTATTAACTGAAATAACATGTTGTGTTAGTTCGCCTCCAAGCGTTAAACACATGTTAACTAGTTTTACGTACACACTGCTAATTCGTCTCTTTTGTGCCTCACATCGAATATGCTTAGGTGTCCGTTTAATAATAGGCATCTTCCTAAAAAACAAATTTCAGGAATCATAAGAGAGCACAAAATAAACAAATTATTTTGTCTAACACATAGCGAACTAATACTCATATTATGGAAATAATTTAATTCTATTAGCAATTTATTGAACTATTCAAATTATGCTATTAATTTCTAATCAATTAGAAACTTATTTCTAATATTCAAATAGAATTAGAAACTTATTTCTAATTTAAATTATAATTGAACTAACCAATTTATCTTGGTTTAATTAGAAATTAATTTCTAATGGAAAAACTCCTTTCTAATTTTACTTCAACGAAAATATTTTAACTAATCAAATTAGTTTGTTTTTATTTTAATTTGAAACTAATTTAACGAAATTAATTAGTTTGGGTAAATTAGAAAACTTATTTCTAATTCTTTATGCTACATTTAATTTAAACATCAATATATATATTAAGGTTTAGTCCAACATGTATATATATACTCACGTTATCTGATATATAAATATACGCATAAAGTCGTGGCATATGGACCACTGCCTTTGAAAAAACAAAAGTTACATAAAATATAATAAGACAAAAACAGTAGCCATTTTTTCTCAATGCAAAACCACTTCTTGCAGCTCTTGTGGAAGGCCACGCGCCTCTGAAGAAGAGTCTTCTTCCTCTTCTTCCTGCAGTGCAGTTTTTTTTTTCAATTTCTTCTCTCATTACTGCTATCTAATAACAGTGTAAAAACTATATTTTAAAAAAAAACTTTGGCTTTTGAGTTTTGAGAGAGAGAAGAAACTACTCTCAACACAACGTTTTCGTGTTGAATCCCTTGCATAATAAAAAAAACAAAAAATCAGAAAACACTCTCTTTTTGTTCTTCACGTTTACGTAAGAACTATGTTTCACTGTGGAAGACCATGCATTTGTCACTGTTGGAGACTTTCTAACGCTCATTTTCCCGACAGTCAAGACAGAAGAGAAAAAAATGAAACACGACATATGTTGTAGCAACAAAACCAGAAACGCAATAAAACCATAACCACAAAACATATAATATAGCAAGAAAAAAAACATATCGCAATCATCACGATATTACAAAAAAAAAATACATATTATTATTCACAAATCATCAACAGTTAAATTTTTATGCTGCTCTGATATTAATGTTAAATCACCGTTTCATATGGAGAATTAATTAATGCTTTTTTAAAATAATTAATGGTATAAGCAACTTCAAGAATAGTAACATGCGGGATGCATCTAAGGCCTTACTTCATCCACATGGATCTCTTTTTAATATGGATGAAGTCAAATCAAATGTGTGAGATTAGGTAACTTTATCACAAAATTAAGATCATACATGAAATTAAAATTCTACAATAGGGGATATATACATACAATTCTCAACATGAAGAAAAAGTCAACCCATGTTAAAAATCATTGTATTAGACATATAGAAAGCCAAGAATGAATGTAGTGATTTAGCATTATTTGGTAATCACTCCAATAGACAAAATGATGGTATAAGCCTGTGAATGCAAAGGTAATAGCCTACCACCTATTTGACTAAATATCATAGTGGAGTGCCTAGAAGGTGCTTGACAAAATTACTAGGAGAAGTTCACATAAGTTGTTTATTGAAATTTCATTGAGCAATTAATTGAAGAACTAAATTGCGACCAAGAAAATTAAAGGTACTTAACTAGCATTAAAATCACCCCTATGACTCAAGAGAACATGGTAGATAAAATAGTGGGTGAAAATATGGAACAGTTGAGGGAAAGAATGGCTCGATTGGAGCAAATATTTGGACTAGTCCCAGAAGAAGAAGGGGGTTGGATTGCGTGACTGAGCCGTTGGAACATATCCAGAAATGATTGAAAGATATCTCAAGAGAGGCAAACAAGAGGGTATCTATAACGGAGGCTTATTAGTGTTTCTCCAAACCAATGAAAGTCCTAGAATTAAAGCATTTCGATAGTGTTTGAGATGATAAAATATTACAGAATTTTCTACGGCATATGCAACAATATTTTCATATGGCAAGAGGGCCATAAGTAGACAAAGTGATATTGGTTAATACGTATTTGGTAGGTGATAACAAGTTATGGTGGCGAGTAAAGATTGATCTAAATATGAGAAGTCCATGAATTGAGTTATGGAAGATGGCGGTGTGAGGGACTAAAGAAGGAGTTACTGCCTGCTCCTAGGTAACGAAGGAAGCGTTGCAAAAGTTATGACATAATGGAAAGATTCAGAATTATATGAAGACGCTCAACTCTTTAGTGTTGGATGATATTCGTAACATGCCAAAAGAAGACAACTCTTTAACTTTTTGTGGAGGCTCCAATCTTGGGCACAAATTGAGTTATGGAGAAAAGGTTTATGAGATTGATTATCTGAACAAAGACAGAGAAAAACTCTTCAATGGTAATATAAATGACAAGGCTACTAGATAGCATTATGTTCGTCAGAATGAGAAAGGTAGACATGGTCAATTCTCATGTTAATTGAGAAAAACCTGCTTGAGCTTGTTCAAAGCTTGTTGGTTATATATATATGTTGTAGTTTAGAAAAGAGTTAATTGTTTGCCTTGTTGACCTGTTCTAGTAAAGCTTCAGTAAAAGTTCCTTACTTGTATATGAATCGAGTTTATTTTACTCCTTGCAAAAATAGCCAAAAAGTGAATGCCTAAGACATGTTCGTCAAATTGTTTCAAAGAGATAAGTGAAACTTTCATTTATTCCTTTGACTAAATTTGGTTGTACTTAAGGTTTGCGAGTTTCCAGCAATTAGCTTTAGTGTATCAACTATCAAATGAAGCAGTAATTGATTATTTCATTAACATTCTCACGATTCAAACTTGCTTTTCTATCTCTTCGCCTATTTCTAATCAAATCTTTTGAGCCAATGATGACAACAACTTGACAAAGAAAAATAATAAAGGTAAACATGAACCACCAACATTATTACACACCACCCCTGCAAGGGTATATATATAATATGGAGCTAAAGGTGAATGAACCTACGAATGACTCCCGCTTATGATAAGGCTTGCACGCTATGATCTTTTCTACAGCTCTATTAGCAGACAACTTACAGAGAAGTATACCTCTACATTGCCTCCTCACTGCTCTCCAACCCAAGTTTCAGGCAAGCCACAAGGCTCTGGATGCTTGACAGAATATATGAGATACTCTCGTGTAGATAATGACCGCAATTCCTATGCCCCATGCGTCCTTCTATCATCTGGATTGTCACTCCTATCAGTGTCAGAATTGTCCCTATTAGACTCAGCCTGTTCCACTCCTGCTTGGATCCTGCGCTGTCTTCGATCCTGAAATTTCCATCCAGTGCTGTATTTAATTCTCATTTTCTATACATCTCATTGAATTATTAGGATGGAAAAAGCATCCCCATTTGGTAAGAAATTGCAAAGATGGATGTTGCTTTCAAATGTCCACTTGAAGCCAAAGAACAATGTCAAGTCATGTTGAACTCTATTTGAAGTTCACCAGGAAGTTTCAGAATCAAACCTCTCTTGGTACAGGATATTCTTCCGATTCAAGCATTCTAACTACTTGACTCATCTTTGGTCTTTTTTCAGCTTCTGGATCGACACACCTTAAAGCAGTTAGAAGAGCTCGCTTAAGGGCACTAGTTGACGGTCTGGTCTCAATCATTGGGTCTATCACCTCTTCTGCACACCTTTTTGCAACCATCAACTTCAACCATTCCACTAGATTGATCTGAAAGAACCCAACCAAAGAGATTAAACAATTGAATTGGATTATGTTCTGTTGCACATAACCATAGCATTCACTCAAGAAAGAGAACTAGATTCCCAAAACGCAAGATATAAAAAGTGGCTAGCCTCAAGTGAATAAAGGTTCTAAAATCAATGCTAAAAGGAATGTTTGACCATTGTAGGCACTCAAATCAATGCTAAAACACAAAATGCCTACTCGAGCTACTTTTTAAAATGTCAAAATCAAAACCACAAATTGCTGGCAAACAGCAAGGGTTAAAACATGAGGCGCTGCGGAAATTCATCACTTGCTTGAAATGAAATTGATACCTCATTCTCAGGGCGACCATAATCCACTGGATCTCTTCCAGTAATTGCTTCCAGAAGCACAACTCCAAAGCTGTAAACATCACTCTTCTCATTCAGAAGGCCAGAATTGGCATATTCTGGAGCAACGTAACTGCAAAATCACTCAAATAAATCAACATTAGTTTCAAAGGCCAACAGAAAGAGAAAGGAAGGGAAATGATGCTAATTAAGTTGTAAGAAATTGATTGTTAGAGAAGTGCTTACCCAAAGGTACCCATAACTCTAGTCGTAATATGACTTTTCCCAGCACCAAGCAATTTGGCCAAACCAAAATCAGATATTTTGGCATCAAAATTATCATCAATTAAAATGTTGCTAGATTTTATGTCTCGATGCACTACTTTTGGTTCAATGGCCTCATGCAAATAAGCCAACCTGCAAGACAACATCATGAATGTGAACCCACATAATCAAGGATTATGAGCTCTTGTGAAATACTATGGAGGTTGGATGGATTAACTTACGCCTTAGCAGTGCCAAGCAGAATTTTCGTACGAGCCTCCCAAGTAAGATATCCATGCTGACGCATACCACCATGGAGCCACTGCTCTAAATTGCCATTATTGACATACTCATATACCAGCAACCTAAAAGATAATGCAGGAAAGAAAGCAACAGTTAGTGAATGGAAAACATACAATTTTGTCCACATTTAGTTGCTAAATGTTCTAATCATTTGATGCACAGGGTATTAACTGGTTACTATAGTAATCTTGGTGTCTTAGCCAAGTACATGATTCATTGGAAGATGCATAAGAAGGTCTGTGTTTGACAATGGGAATTTTGATGTTCTTATGAATGAAGATAGTATGAGGCGTATCGCTTAAGGAAGTAAAGATGTGACAAAGTAACACATGTTTTGTGATATTAAGTCTGTTCTATGGAAAAAAGAAAAAAGAAAAACTCACTCAAAGATAATCTGCTTTAGAGAAAGAAAATCACAAGTACCTCTGTGTTCCTTCCATACAATAGCCCAAAAGTCGAACTAGGTTTTTGTGCCTCACATGACCTATAGCCTCTACTTCAACTCTGAAATCCTTATCAGCTTGTCCTCTGTAAGTAAATGATTTACAGAGTCAAATGCATTAATCCATAGATACTATAGATACTGTGCAGATGGGAAACAAACCAGTAAGCTGCTTACGGATTGTTGAGAAGCTTCTTAATAGCCACCGGAGTTCCATTAATCAGGCCTCGATAAACAATTCCATATCCACCATCACCTATTATATTATCCTTGGAAAACCGATCAGTTGCAACTTGCAGATCTCTAAGTGTAAACCAGTGACCCCAGCCTAAGTGAGAGAATTGGGGTAGACCAGAGAGAGGTGGTGAAGATGCAGACAGATGATGTGAAGAAGGCTTGTAGAAAGAAGGTCTCTCCATGGGTCCTTCTTCTCCCAATTGAGTCCCCTCTTTTTCTAAGTGATTAAAGGAGCCGGTGTCTTCTCCATTCTCTGATTGAATCAATACTTTCTCCGACTCTTTGTCACTTAACCTATCATTGAGGCTGACGAAGCTACCCTCGTCCATTACAATCTCCTTGATTTCCTCCGAAACTTTAGGTACTCTGCTCATAGGAAGCAAGCTAGTGGAGCTTCTCGATCTTTTTCTGAAACTGAACCATAGTGAAACCACCAGGACAGCTACACAAACGACTCCCAGGCAAACAACGATTATTACCCACAACTGTATACCAACGTATTCTCCAGTCAAGGTATTCTTAAGATCAGATGCCATTTTTATTTTCTGCAAAAAAAAAAAAGGAAAACGAAAGTCTTTTCAAATCACAGAACTAAATGAGATCCGACTAAGTCCAAGATTTCAACGAAGTCATATGAATGTAGACTTCACATGGAATCCAACAGGTTTCAAGCAGAACCAGAACACCATGTTTATTTACAATTGCAAACTGACGGGATCGTATGGATCAGAAGGCACAGAACTTTGAACTACTAATATAAAACATAACCAAACGTTACTGTTCGTCAACGCATAAATGAAAAGGAGCAGAAGAAGAAGAAGAAGCAAAAAAAAGAAAAAAGCGACTAGACGGTTCATGGATGACAGTTGTATCAGCAATCAAAGAAAAGGTAGACAACAACATTAAAGCTGAATAAATCACAAACCTGATCTCAAGCCCGAAGTTTGTTCATACAAAAAGGATTCACTTGTAAATAATGTAACACTCCCGCATTGTTAAAGAATCTACAATCTATTTCCTTTGTGGGATTTCTGAAGAATTTGGGTAGATGTATAAGGAGATGAGTAGTTGTCAGAGGTGGGTGATTTAGTTAGGAGGAACTGGAAGGGCATGCTTCACACTATTAGACAGAACATTATATATCTGGTGAACCAAACCTCACCTCGCCTCGCCTCGCCTCCTTTCTTTGCAGCTTCTTTTCTGCCGGAATTATTTTAAGTTGCAAGGACAAGTAATAATTACAAAATAGCGTGATTGAAGAAGATCTTGGGGTAAGCATACAAAATTATTGAAAGAAGGGTTTTCAAAGTCAGAGGTGAACAGATCCCAAAAAAACCAATGGGATTTCCCCATTCTAATCCTTTTTGCTCCAATCCATTGTCAATACAAGCTTTACTTAGAGCTTCCCTTGTCTTGTATTGGGTCCATATCATAGTATTTAAGATGTTAATCCAGTGTCTACACTGTAGAAAGTTATCAAGTCTTCGCTCACATAAAAGAAGCATGAAGCATGAAGCTTTGCTTTGGTGCTTTGTTTTAGGGTATTTGATTAAATAAAACTCGTATTCCCTACAGAAAGGGGCTGAATGGAATTGACTCTTGCAATGTTTTATGAAATGGGTCCATTCTCCATTGCCTTGCCGGCTCAACCAGAGCTCTGCTTGTCAGATTGCTTCCCTTATCAAATACAAGAGTCAGGAGTAAGAATTCCTAGACAATTGTTTAGCGTCTCACATGCATCATTTATTCAAATACATATGTGTGTGTGTGTGTGATGTGTCAAGATTAAAGAAAAAGAAAAGAAGAATCCCTCGTCAAATTTTCCTTTCGCCATCTTTGCTTTGAAGATAATCAAACCATAGTTGATGGCATGGTGCTTTCCAATTATTTAAATCTAAGAGCTTGTTCCACACTACACATTATTCTCACCTTTTCCGCAACAAAATTAGAACATGCACACACACACACACATATATCTGTATGTCATGTGTGTTACTGGAGAGGCCCCGTTAAAGGCAAGAGGTTCTGTGCTTGGAAAGGAAACACGAGAGGCTTCCAAGGGAATAGCTTGTTTTAAACACCACCTTAATTAAAGTGTACATACAATTACATCATTAAAAGAAAAAGTCAGTCTCAAATTGGAGATTGATCCCTAAGCAACCTGTTCAAGGGAAAACAATTCAATGAGCTCAAGAAAATCACAAAAGAAGCAAAAGATAAAACATAAATTTGATTTTAGTTTACTTTGTTTTATTTTACTAGGTTGTTGTAGTAGTAGTTTCCTTTGTTTTATGTTTATAGTTATATAACATTTAAAATTCAAAATAAAATTATTTAAAAATAAGAAACTAAACGTAATATTATAAATTAAAGCTTAATTGAAATGTATATACTAATATTGTGCTATTACCAATAGTTAAAGGTAGCAGCTCTATTCCTTTTTTTATATAAAATAATAGCAGCTCTATTCCTATATATTATATGTTACCTTTTGCACCCAAAATTTGTAACTCGTATCGTTATAATTAGGTTCAATCAGAAACGTAAATTGCATAGCTAAAACGTAACCTCAATTCTTTGAAATGGATAAAATTACAAATATTCAAAAAGAGAAGATTGGGGGAATTGGAAGAGAGACTACTAAGAGGTGTTCATTTGATTGCTCTGTTCTAATAAGTACGAAAGCATTCGCACCAAAGATACGAGTATCATATCCTAACAGCTAGAAAAAAAGGTACGGTATCATGTTGTCTCATATTAGGATTTGGTATCGGTTGGTATCAAAATACCAGTAATAGACTAAATTATAAATTTTAATTTTATAAACCCTCAATATTCCGCAAACGCGCGATTCGTAGCTTGGTATTAAAGGTGTCGATCTCACGAGGAAGAGGAATAATTTAATCTTAAAAATCTAAGGCTAAAAAGATATAAAACTGAAAATAAACAATGCAACATAATTAAATACGAGAATTAAATTCAACCAAGTAAATCAAAAGTTAAACACGAAGGAAGTAATAATGGAGCAACAAGCAAACACAATGGAAATCAATCAAAGAACTTGCCAAGTTATGAGAAAGGGATTTTACCTATCATTAATGCTAACCTAGCCAATTATATGTTAATGGGATGTCGGCTCTAGATGATCCTAGGGTTGATTACTCCATCTCGAGTTATAACCATTAATCTTAATTAGATTATGAAATTTGTAATCTCTCAATTAACAAAAGACTCACAACCCTAATTAGATCTGAAGCACTCTAATAAACTATCGGGTCTCACATGGGATCTCTCTCCGCATAATTACCAATATGATTAGTTACGGGTTCTATTGAATTGCCTAACTCTCAATAATCTGATTCAATCGTTTTTTATCTGGTTCACCCTCTCAGTTTATTACCGAATTATGCAAGAAATGCAACAAATTACAATACCCAATTCAATTAACACAAAATCAACTCAGATAACATTAAATCAAAATAAAATCTCAAAGAAGAGTTAGAACATCATCATACAATCCATCCCAACTTCATGCGTGAATGAAATTGAAACGAAAAGGAAATAGAAACTTAGAATGGATGATTTGGGAAGGCAACATCGTTGAAAAATCTCCTGATCCGGGAAGTACGTCAAGACCGCTTCTTCTTCCTCTTCCTCTTCTCTTTCTCTTTATCTCTTTAAGGTTTCCAAAAGTGGATGAATAAAGACTCCCTTTTCTGCTCATATCATGTTCTTCTTATAGGGTCTTCTATTTAGGATAAACTAAGGTCTCTTTTGGCATCTGAAACAACCGAAAAGTCCCTCGAAAACTTGAGTCTGGAAGCATTCCCACGTCTGTCCCAACGCTAGCCACTATCGTGGCTTATATGACATGATCGTGGCCTTTGAGTAAGCTCTTTGTCATGATAGTGGCATGCGGGCCATGATCATGGGCCAATCCTGGTGCTTGGCACGATCGTGGGCCTGTGTTATGGCCTGAGTTCCCTCCAAAACTCCTTCGTTCTTTGGTATTAACCCTGAAACACTAACAAATACATCAAGGTACCTCAAAAATATAATATTTAAGCTCAAAAACTTGTACTAACCCATAAAACACTTAAAAACAAATAATTAACAAACTAACATAATTCTAACCTAAACACATACTAAATAATCGAATTAACGACTAAACACATATCAAACTATGCCCTAAAACACGATACAATTTACACTTATCAACATCCCCACACATAAACGTTTACTGGTCCTCAAGTAATCAAAACAACAAACAACACAAAAGCACAAAGCACACAATGCAATAATGAGGCAATTACTTTAACTTCTCAAAACAAATTTAACTCTAAACAAAATCATTCAAGTTATTCCAAATTATTAACATGCAAAATCCACGTTTAGGAACTCTAGACTAAATATACATATTAATCAAAACTTAAATGTTAAGTTTATTCACCCCTTTCAATTGTACATACAAATTAATAATTATTTGGTTAATCAAACTTTGTAACAAAACCTAAGTACATTTTCATGAAAAGACAAGCTACTTACAGGTTCAGTAGGTTTTTATTAGAAAATATTATTTTTTGTTGACATGGACCTAGTCTTTTTACACGTAGGCAAACATTGATGATGAATGTCAATCCAGTTACTCCACCAAGTCATGTTTTAAGTAAGTTGTCTGGTTGGAACGTCATTATAATCTTTTGACTCGAAAGCACAAATTTGTGATGCGTGTCAATCCAGTTACTCGGCTACATCACGTTCTTAACTAACTACTAGCTCTATTCATAACCTGAAGGCCAGTGGAATACTTATTTATTTAAAATTTACAAACACTTTTTTTTAGTTAATGCCTACCTTGTTGCTTTAGCAACTCATTTTCATGAAAAATACTAGCAAAACTACTTAGCCCAAAAGATCTAAAAATTATGAATGAATGTGACAGCTTATAGGGTGATAAATTAACACTGAATCCTAATTAACTTGCATATTTTAGCCAAAGAACCCATATCACTAATTTTGTGAGATAATGACTCTTCATAACCTAATAGATTATGTTCAAAATTAAATCGATTTCGTTCCATCTAAATCATTGATACATTCACACAATTCACAATATGTAACCTAAACACACTAACATAACCATATGCAAAATTTACACTCAAAACAAAACACACAACCCACCCCACATTTGAACAACACATTGTAATTAATGTGAGAAGGAGACAAACAAACACATATGGAAGAAAATAACATAAAATAAAATTTAAAAGAAAAGGATTAGAAACAAAACTTTATAGTGATGGAGGTGATGATGATAAAGGAGGCAGTAGTTGCACACCTTGAGCCTCAAAATATTTATGAATACATCTAATGTTCCAGTTTTAGAGTCTTTGTTCCTTTGTCAAGTTCCTCATTACTTTGGAGTTTTCAGCCAAAGTATCTGTCAGAGTTTTGGTTTGATCAGATATTGTTGTAAGTACTTTCTTCCATCCCGATTCTTCTTCTTCATCCTCCTCCCTGGACTCCTCGCTAGTCGAATCCGTTTCTTGTTATTGCTGAGCACCTGAACTCCCTTAACTGGTCCTGATCTTGACATGTGTTTTGATTATGAGACTTCAGGATTTCAGCTCGCCATAGATGATGATGGTTTATAAATTCAGGACTGTAGACCGTGAATCTATTGCACTCAACTTTGTAATAATTAACTATGGCCAAAACCAAGTAACTCATTCCTAAGTTATTGCTCCTTTTACATCAAGTAGTAATAATTGCATTGAAGACGTGGGTGGTTGTGCAAATTTGGATGTTGTGGTCTATGCACACAACAGGAAAAGTTCCTTTATCGAACACTTGTTAGTTTCTATCTTGTCAAAAACAGTTTAATACATGTATTTGTGCAGTAACAAATGTTCGTGACATCTGAAGATGTTGTTATGTGCAGTTTTCGTGTCGAAGCGCTCTAACCCAGTTAATTCAGTCCCGTAGGAGATGACATGAAAATCATCGTGTTGATCCATTATGGACGATTTGGGGAACCCATAAATTTCATACACAATATCATAATTAAGCTCATAAGGTTGTCTCTGCAACCTAAACCACAACTCCTTAGGGTTATTAGATTTAAACAGAAGGGATGTAAAGAATTCTAGGGTTAGTTCTTCATAAACTGGATATTGAAAATAAATAAATTGCCCTCAATGAATTCTCTCTGCTAGATTCTCAACCTTGTCTCTCAATTCTAGTCTATCTAAAGTCTCAAAATGTATGTACTTGGGAACCATAATTTGCTTATTGCGGAAGGAGTGAAAGCGATTACCTTCCTCATCTAAGAAGGTCGAGAAAGGTGTTTTGTAATTTGCCATGTTATCTCGTTTACGACGGCCCCATACTTAAGTATTTCCCTTGGAATGCGCTTAACAGTTGCTTGATTCGTGGCCTCATTAGGAATGAGAGTGTGCAAGAGTTGCGCAAGTTAGGGAGTTGAGTGTAAGTAGAGGGGAGTGAGCACCTTTGATTGTCTTATGTGTAAAGAGAGAGAGTCTAAATGAAAGTGATGGAAGAAATGAGGTTAGAATTGAATCTATAAGAGAGGGGAGGGCAATTTTGTAAGAAAAAAAGACTAAAAAACATGTGCCTGTAATGCCCTGCCATAGTCCATGATCGTGACCTTCAATAATTTCACCAATTTATCATTTTTCGTCTTTTGTCCTTATGCACATGCCCTGAGATCTTTTCCTAACTTCTTTTTAGCACTATCACCTCATTATAATTTCCTTCTCGATCATCTTTATCAAAATTAATGCCATAATCTTCCACGATATTTATTAGGAACCGAAACAACCTAACTATGGAATTCAACCTCTCTAAAATCAAGAAAATAATCAGTAATTTAAAAACCGTGGGTTGCCTCCCATACAACACTTCTTTTAACGTCATTAGCTTGACGTTTTTCTTTACTCAAGGGGTTTAAGAAAAATCTTTGGTGGTGACTCAGTTGTCAATCTCATAAAATGTACACGCACCACCTGGTAACTTATGTCGTCAACTTCCTTTTCTTGATTCTTTCTTCTCCTTCTCTTATAAGATTTATTCTTTACCAAGGAACATTTTTTATCATCATTCTTCTCTTTGTCTCCACCAAAATCCGTTCCCTTCATGATGGTCTTGAGTTGGACAAGACTTTTGTCATTTTTGGTTATGGTAAAAGACAGTTGTTCCTCTCCTACCGTTAAAATCAACTCACCCCCATCTACATCAATAATTGATCGGGCAGTGGCCAAAAATGGACACTTGAGGATAATTGGGGTCTCCACGTCTTCTTTCATGTCCAGTATGAAAAAATCCGTGGGAAAGGTAAACTTTTCCACTCGAACATGCATATCTTGTATGATAACCTTCGAATGATGAACTAACTTAATCTACCGTTTTCACCAGTATCTTGGTGGGGCTATCTCTTCGAACCCCAACTTTTGATATAAAAATCCCTTAGATCCTCCTTCTTTGGTGGTGTCGTCAATTTCTTTTCTTCCTTCAACTATTTTTCCACCTTTCCCCTTATTGATTCCATTAGCGTAAGTCATGCTTCCAGTCGCTCGATCATGTCTACAACTTCATTTAGCTCAGCTTCCTTAGATTTCCTCATGGCTTTTATCAGGAATGGAATCGGGGGTTGGCATTTTTTATCTCAGGCAAATTGTACCTTGCCAGCAGAGAGCCTTCCTTATTCTCTTACACCTCTGCCTTCCCCTTGTTCCTGAATGGATTTGGTTTTCATTGTTCTAAAATGAGGTAGGGTTTTTATGTTGATGCCTATAGGTTGCTTGTAGTTTTGGTTCACTTCGAAAAACATTCTTATGAATCTTATTCTTGTCCTTCCCTTCAAAGTCTTCAGCTTGGTGTGATTCCTCCTCGGTTGCTTATGTAACGACCATGATTCATTCTTTCGGATTGGACTCGTTGTTACTTGGAAGGGTTCGTGCATTTCGGGTCACTATTGCTTCTTCCAATTGACCTACTTGGACCTCCAGGTTATGTATTGAGGAGGTGTGGTTCTTTGTAACTTGCTCAAACTTGCCTTCAATCCTTTTATGTGCATCCTCCATACCTCTAATTTTGTCTAAAATTTTGTCCAATTTAGATTCAATCGAACTCGGTTTGTCTTGCTAGAAATCTGGTGGTCTTTAAAGTCTAAACTGTCCTCCAACATTGTTTGACCAAGAGAAGTTTAGGTGATTCTTCCACCCAGGGTTGTATGTGTTGGAGTAGGGATTGTTTCCCCCTCCTCGATCATATTGAGTTCTCATATAGTTTACTTACTTTGATCCATTATCCTTCATCAAGAAACAATCTACTGTATCATAATCCATTTGCCCACAGAGCTCACACTTAAGCTGAACAACTTTTATTGTATTTGAGAACGAAGCCTTCATGTTGTTTAGTTGTCGAGTTAAATTATCAATTTTAGCCTACATTTATTTCGTTTGAAGCTACAACTCCTTTTGCTCACGAAAAGTTATAAGTTTTCTACTCCGCTAGTTCGTCCATAAAAAACTATTACTCGCTATCTCTTTTAATAGCTCTTCTATTTCATCTATCATCTTCCTCACAAGTGATCCTCCAAAAGCTACATCAATTGTGCCTCTTGTATATGGGGTTACTCCGTTATAAAATGTTTGTAAAAGAAATTCTTTAGGTAAGTTATAGTGTGGACATTTTCTTTACAAGTCTTTGTATCATTCCTATGCTTCATAAATCGATTCCCTGTCACCTTACTGAATTAATTGCTCCCAAATGGTGACATTAATCGGGTGGAGGGAATGGTACCAAGCCTTTGCTCTATCCCTTAAAATAAAAGGAAAGAGTCTCATTCTTACAACATCCTCCGACATCTAATTATAACGGAAGGTATCACAGATTTTAAGGAAATTGACAATATGTGCATTTGGGTTTTCATTCGTTAATCCATAAAATTGCACATTTTGTTGAAGCATATTTAAAAAGGCTGGGTTAATTTCAAAGGAAGCTGCTTGCACGGGTGGCCTAGCTACACCTTGATTGGTTACATTAAAGCCCGATCTCATAAAGTCCATAAGGGTTCTCGGTTGATGTCTTTGGTTTATTAAAGCCCAGTCTCATGAAGTCTATAAGGGTTCTCGATTGATGCCTTTGGTTTGCTCCTTCATCTAACTCTTGCTAAAACTCCTTAGCCATTGTTGCTTTTGTAGTTTCTTCTTCTTTTTCACACCGAGCTCTTCTAATTGAGCGTTCTTGTAACTCTTGTATTGAGGCAAGAGCACAGATACAAATAAAAATATGGAAAGAACGAAAAAACTTAAAACTAACTAAAACGTTTAAACTAAGAGAACTAAACTACTTTTCACCTTCCCCGACAACTGTCCCAAAACTTAATCAGGGTGAGATTTAATCTTATAAACCCTCAATATTCTGCAAGTTGTAGCGTAGTATTAAATGTATCGATCCCACAAGGAAGGGGAATAATCTAATCTTAAAATTCTAAGGCTAAAATGATATGAAATTGAAAATAAACAATGCAACGAAAATTAAATACGAGAATTGAATTCAACCAATTAAATCAGAAGTTAAACACAAAGGAATTAACAATTGAGCAACAAGTAAACACAATGGAAATCAACCAAAGAATTTACGAAGTTATAAGCAAAGGCATTTTACCTATCATTAATAGTAACCTAGCTGATTATGTGTTAATGAGGTGTCGGTTCTAGACAATCCTAGGGTTGATTACTCTCTCTTGAGTTATAACCATTACTAATTGGATTATGAAATTTGTAATCTCTCAATTAAAAAATGACTCACAACCCTAATTAGATCTAAAGCAATCTAATAAACTATCGGGTCTTAGATCTCTCTCCACATAATTACCAATATGATTAGTTATAGGTTCTATTAAATCACCTAACTCTCATTAATCCGATCTAATTATTTTTTTATTTGGTTCACCCTCTTATTTTATTACTGAATTATGCAAAAAATGCAACAAATTAAAATACCCAATTTAATTAACACAAAGTCAACTCAGATAACATTAAATCAAAATAAAATCCCGAAGAAACATCATCATCTTTCTAACATCTATCATCATACAATCCATCCCAACTTTATACATGAACAAAATTGAAACAAAAAGGAAATATAAACTTAGAATGGATGATCTGGGAAGGTAGCATTGTCAAAAAACTTGCTGATCCAGGAAGCATATCGAGACCGCGTCTTCTTCCTCTTCCTCTTCTCTTTCTCTTCCTCCTTCTCTCTTTAGGGTTTCCAAAAGTGGATGAATGAAGACTCCCTATTCTGCTCATATCATGTTCTTCTTATAGGTTTTTCTATTTAAGGTAACCTAGGGTCTTTTTGAGGGTCCGAAAAGATCAAAAAGTCCCTCAAAAACTTGAGTCTAGAAGTATCCCCGCATCTGTCCTGATGTTGGCCACGATCGTGGCCTATATGACACGATCGTAAGTCAATCTGTCAGATCGTGACCTGCCTACCGCAATTATGGCCCGTGTTATGACCTAGGTTCCCTCCAAAACTTCTCCATTTTTCGATATTGTTCCTAAAATACTAGCAAACACATCAAGGTATCTCAAAAACATAATATTTGAGCTTAAAAGCTTGTGCTAACCTATAAAACACTTAAAACATAAATACTTAACAAACTAACACAATTCTAACATAAACACTTACTAAATGATCGAATTAACGGCTAAACACATATCAAACTATGCTCTAAAATACGATGCAATTTACATTTCTTAGATTTGGTATCAATTGGTACCAAAATACCAGTAGATTAATAGACTAAATTGTAAATTTTAATAATTTAAGGACTAAATTGAAATTGAAATTTTTTTATCCTAAACCTACTCGAACTCAACCCTCCTCCCCAATCCCCAACCCACCCCCACATGCCACCTGCACTACACGTTTCTCACTTTTCTCACTTTAGTTCACCGTCTTAGCTGTCAGTCTCCATCTCAACCATCAACTTGTTGCACCAATCAAGCTCATTGCCTACTCATCAAACTTGCACCATCATACCTGCACCCATGGCACCAGTGGTCCCCCACCGATTAGGCAGTCACCTATATACTGCTTTTGCGCCCAGACCCAGCCATACTCGCATGCAGGTCAACAAGTGCATCGCATGCAGACCCACATTTGCACCTGCTGACCCACACTACTACATCATAGTCCACACGCAGACTTGTTGACCCGACCCACACTAGTCCAGGGATTCAGTGAAGTTTGCAAAAATTTGTATAATTGTGTTCTGCAGTCCCTGCAATTCCGAGACAAGGATTTAGTAAAGTTACAAAAAAATGCAACAAATTTTGTGGAATTGTGGATAATGGAATTATGGAATATAGATATTAAATTATATTGAATGTTGACTTGAATATTGAATTATGTATTTATGTTATGCAAAATACTAAATATAGATAAATGAATATTGAATAGTGAATTTATGATGAATTATGAATTAAAAATTAATTCAGTTCAATTTTAAGAACTGGATTGAATTGTTATGTAAATAACATTTGATTAGTCCATGTTTGATATTCATATTACGTGTGTTTCATCATTAATTTTTAATCGAAGTCTAAAAGAAAGGGTTTTTTTTCTTCTAAAAAATTGAAAACCAAAAGAAGTTTTTCCGAGAATTTTAAAGATCAAGAGATTTTTCTAAGGTTTCTTAAACTATAAGGGAGGTCTATCTTTTATCCTATTAATGGGCTTACCATTGCTATCCAAACCCCATCACTTTAGATAGTTAGAACTCTTCTTTGGTGAAATTGGGGATAAAATCCTCTTTTAAATAGCAATACCAATATCAAAATAACAAGGAACCTAATTTTTGTGATTTGGTCATTTTTTAATTAATAAGTTGTGACTTTAATCATATAGGAAGTGGCCTAAAAGTTGTTTTATAATCAGGAACTTTGCTAAGAAGTATATATATGTCCAAAACAACTCATTTAGCTTAGTTCTTATAACCAAATTACCTCTACAAGCTAATGTTCAAGCACCACATAAAATTTGAGCATAATGAACTCCTCTTTTCTCCATTTCTCATGAATCTTTCGCTTGACTTACTTTGTTGACCATGCCTTTTGAATGCTTATTCGTTCTTATATTGTCTTGACAATTTTTTACTTACATATGCTCGATGTTTTCTAATTAACATTAAAACATAATATAAGCCCGTCAAAGTCATAGCCTATAAGTACAAAATTCATTAAACCAAACAAGCAAATGTTACCAAGCATAATAGGACACATTTGCAATTTTTTATTTCTTACAAGTAATAAGATTTTGATTCAGCATAAAACTAGTGCTATGATGGAGAAGGAAATTTAATATTCGTTAATTTAGACACACAACAAAATATATACTAATGATTGAAACTACAATAAACAGAAGGTTGGAATACAATAAAAGAGATTAAATAGTCTTTATAGCGGTAGCTTCTTTACTTCATTGGCCCTCAACGCTTAAGCTAAAAAGCAACGCTTAAGATATATATTTTATTTCGTTTATTTATATCCAAAGTAGAATATCCTCATTTCTATAAAAGCTCAGCTGGTTCAAAAGATTATAAAGGCCATTATCTACTATTGAGAGGAACTAACTAATGCATCAACAACTCAATTCTATGCATTTGGGGACTTGTTAGTATTTCTAGGTTTTAAGTGTTTATTAGTCTTGAGATAAACAGAAGAAGATAAGTGAACCCTTAAATAAATTAGAGTTAAGTGTTTGACGTTTAGATATTTTCTAAGGGTTTAAGTTAGTTTTGGTATAAGTATCAAGATTTAAAAAATAATTTTCTTTTTTCATAAGGTGACAAAAAGGTATATATAATAATTTTCAATGGCTTAGATTAATTGTAATTAACCTTCCCACTCTTTAAAACATTCGGTAAACTTTCTACTAGGGTATTGAATACTATTTCGTACTAACTGGTACAAATCGAAAAACGGAACGATATCAACATGTTTGGTACTGGCGGCAGGTACCAGCAAGTACTGGGTGTTTTTGCCTAGTATTGGTCGTTACGAGTCTCGGTACTTAAAATACCAGCCATATACCAGCTGGAACTGTAATTTTAACAAAAATTGAGGATCTTTTTGCAAAAATAAAAATAATAACCCTAACAGCCCCCAGCGGCACCTGCCTCTCCTTTTCATTTTTTTGTCTCTCTCCCAAACTCACCTCATCCTCTCTCCATCTCACCCACGATCTCTGCCTCTCCTCTCTCTCTCTCTCTCGTTCTCCTCTCCATCTTTGGTGGTGCTCCTGCTCCTACGTCCTACCTCTTCGGCAGTGCTCCTACGTCCTACCTCTCCTGCGGTCATCTTTGGATCTTCCTCCACCATGCGAACCCGTCGCTACTAAGCCTCATCCAAACCTCCATCAACCTTCAGTTGTCCTCTACGAGGACCACCAACACACCACGCCAGCATCATCTACTCTCCTCCGTCGCCCATGCATCCATAGGACCGCAGCTATCAGATCTGAGAATAATACCCAAATCTAAACCCGATCCGATCCAATTTGGAATTATACGCAATCACCGATTGTGAATTTTTGTTTGGGTGTGTTTTCAATTTCCAATAGAATTTTTTTGATTAATTGCATTTGTGTTGCGCTTGTGAATGGGCAGTTGGAATGAAAATGTGAAGCATTTGTGTGTCGTTGGTTAGAGTTGGATAATGGATTAGATTTGGAGTTGAATTGAATAAAAGGAGTATGGTTTTGGTTCATTTGTGGTTCAGTTAATTGATAATTGATGACTTGATTTACGTTAAATTTTTTAGTCATTCTTGGCACGCATTAAAAATTAGAAAGGCTTTCAAATTTCAATTCAAGTTTCAACTTAACTTTATGATGCATGATTTAAAAGTTAGAAAGGCTTTAAAGTTTCAACTTAACTTAAAACTACCGAAAATGTAAATTGGAAAGTATTCAAAAAATAATTAATTAATATAATTTTAAAATTATTGAAAGGGTATTTGGATATTACCGAAAATGTAAATTGGAAAGTATTCAAAAAATAATAATTATTTAAAATAATTTTAAAATTATTGAAAGGGTATTTGGATATTGGTTAAATAATTAATTGAGTATAATAACAATTCGGTTGTGGTCTTATGGAAAAACTGAATATGAACTTTTGTAATTGTAATTATTTTATATCTCTAAGTTGTCTTTAATTTTTATCCCAAAATTTGTCCATCTCTTTAAGGATTCAAGTCTCTTGCATATCAACCTTCATTTATTCCAAAATTAGTCCATCTCATAGTCTTTGCATATTCAAAATCTAATGTTATTATTCCATTTTTATCTCATTTATAGTACTTTGGAATTAACTTTTCGAATAAGTGTGAAAGTTTTTTAGTTCATCTTAATGAAAAAAATTACTCGGCTTGTGCATTCTATTTCAAGATATTTATTACAAGCAAGGATTTATGTAGATATGTCAATGACAATAATCATATTTCTGAAAGAAAAAAAAACAAGAATGAAGATGAAAGTGAAGTTAATGATGTTTAAGTCATGACTTGAATTTTTGAATTCATTGAGCCATCATCTTAAAGCTTTAAACGGTACTTCGATTTTAAATTTAGCATGAATTTACTACTCTCCAATATGAAAGTCTATCTATTTCTGAATTTTACTCTAGTTTTATGCATTTTTACTTCTTTAGGCTTAATTTAAAGAGATAAAGACATTATTTATGTTGCAATGCCTCATGAAGGACTTAGCGTTAGCATTGCTAATTTTGTTGATGAAACTACTAAAGGATTAATTTCTTACAAAACTAATATCTTCAGTTTTTGTTACAGATAAATGGAAGGAAGCTCAACTACTCCTGATCAAACTGCTTTAGGAAGATATAATGATCCTGTTTAGGCTCATGCTGCATTGGTCCCAGGTATGAAGAATCATACAATTTGCTTGTTATATAACAAGCATTTGAAAGGTGGAGGAATCGCCTGGTTGAAGAAGCATTTAGCTGGTGTTAAAGGAGATGTAAAGCCCTGTAAAAAAGTAAGTCATGATGTGAAGTGACAAATGAAAACATTGCTTGAAGAATATCAACATGAGAAAGATAAAAGGGAAAGGTTGAATTTTGAAATTGATAGTGGAATTTCGTTTTCTAGTTTCCGTGGTGATTGTGGAAATGTTGAAGGTGGTAGTGGTACTGGCATTGTTCCATCTTAGGCCCTTGAAGAAGTACCTGAACTTGATGTAAGGAAGAGAAGAAGGCAGACTAGTTTTTTTGCACCACGTAGAGCCCAACCTTTAATTCGTAGTGCAATACAATCAAGAGATGCGACTCACAATGTCGATATGGCAGTAGCTAGATGGTGGTGTGATACAACTTCATCAGTTAATGCTTTTCAATTTTATTATTATCAACCTATGATGGATGCAATAGCCTCTTATAGTCCAGGATACAAAGTTCTTTGATTAATCACTTAAGAGGTAAACTTTTGAGTTGTTCTGTTTAATTAGAAGTTTTAGCATAAAGAAGAGTGAATTGGGCTACTTATGGACGTTCAATCATGTGTGATGGTTGGACAAATAGGAGACAAGAGCCTATTATTAATTTTTTGGTATATTCTACAAATGACTCGATGTTTTTAAAATTTATTGATGCATCTGACCTTATTAAGAATACTAAGACTTTGTTTGCGATATTTGATAAAGTTGTGAATGAAGTAGGGCTAGAAAACATTTTTTTAGTTTATTACTGACAATGATTCAGCTTATAAAGCGACAGGAAAAAAGGTTGCAGAATACGTATAATTCTTTTTTTTGGACTCCTTGTGTTACACATTGCATTGACCTAATGATGGAGAATGTAGGGGATCCTAAGTATTTTCTTGTCATTGATGAGACTATGTAAAAAGCTAAAAAGGTGAGAAAGTTCATCTATAATCGTGCATGGGTATTGAATTTGATGAGAAAGGAATTTACCAATGGTAGAAATTTGTGTCGTCCTGTTGTGACAAGATTTGCAACAAATTTCTTATCACTTCAGTCTTTTGTTATGATGAAGAAAGAGTTAAGACAAATGTTTATAAGTAATAAGTGGATTGCACCTTAGCATGCTAGACCTAATGCTAGAGTGGAGGTTTGTAAAATTATACTGAAAGATAGAGAATTTTGGTCTTAATGCCAATTTATTATCCGAGTTTGTGAGCCTTTGGTGAAGGTGCTTCGCATGGCTGATAGTGAAGAAAAGGGAACAATAGGTTTTTTTTATGCTATGGAGAGAACGATGAAAGCAATCAAGGTCAATCTGAAACATAGGTCTTCTTTGTACACATCATATCTTTCAATCATTAATGAGAGAAGGGAAAGACAACTTTCTTCTCTGTTGTTTATAGCTGGGGTATTTTTGAATCATAGTGTCTATTTTAGACTGGATCTTACTAAGCAAGTTGAAGTTAATAAAGGAATGTTTTTAAATATTACAACAATTGTTAGCATTGATGCGATGCAAGATCTCTTAAGCTCATAAATGGAGCTTTATAAGTTGTCTTATAGGGATTTTGGAATGTCAATTGCTATTCGACAAAGAGGAAAACTTTCTTCAGGTATTAGTTGTTTCCTTTTTTATTTGTTGAAATTAATTAACACTTTTTTTTATAATGCTACTTTTTTAACAGTTTCTTGGTGTGATCAATTCGGAAATGTTGTTCCAGAACTGAAAAGGTTTGTTATTCTGATTTTAAGTTAATGTGTAAGTGCAACAGGCTGTAAACGAAATTGGAGCACGTTTGAATTTATTCACTCCAAGAAAAGGAATAGATTGGAGTTTAAGAGGTTGAATGACTTGATTTTTGTTCGTTACAATTTAAAGCTTTGAGAAAGGTATGCTGTTATCATTATTAATTTCGATATAATTTCTTATAATGTTCTAATAATTAAATTTTATTGTTTACTAGGAGTTTTAACAGCACAAGTAGCTCAACTAATCCAATTTCCATTGATAATATTGATCTTTTGGCGAATTGAGTTTTTGAAGAACCAAATTTGGTAGATGTTAATGACTTGGAAGATAATCTTGGATGGGAAAGCATTAACATGTCATTTGGTGCATTAAATTTGAATCATAATGATGATGAAACTCCCCTCAATAATGAGGATTTTGTACCAAATGATAATTGAGGTCAGTGCAGTTATAGTGAGTATCCTCTCGCAGATGATTGAATTTCGTGCCAGTTTTTTCTCTCTTCTTTTAAATTTACTTATATTTGATATTTATGTTAAATGCTATATATGCAATGTAATTGTAAATATTTTGTTTCAAGTTTAACTTCTACTTGATTGTTTCTTCATCATGAACTCTTGTTATAAATTGTAATAGGAGAGTTAAGGAT
>JANVCL010000213.1:16376151-16391441 GCA_026546855.1 Erythroxylum incrassatum | reverse complement strand
GTGCTTGCTGCCTCTTCCAAGGAAGGATATCTGCAGGAGATATTATTTTATTTTTAGGTACCCAAATTTTCTTGGGTTCTTTCGAGTTAGTATAATGCCCAAAATGACCGTGATGCATTTGATAAGATTGTTGATGAAAATTTGATTCGTGATTTGATTCGGGTCAGTCTGTAACTACCTCAGACTGATTCGTGATTTGATTCGGGTCAGTCTGTAACTACCTCAGACTGATTCGTGATTTGACGTGCTTTGCTTCCGTCTGCTTTTCTTCGTCTGCTTTTTATATCGTCTGCTTTTTTCGCTTTTGTTTCCGTCTGTTATGAGCAATGGTCAATAACTTAAAACCTTTAAACTTTTGTAAGTTCTTATTTTAATTAGTAAATTTATTTGTCAGTTTGGTTCGTAATTTTTCCCTCTATACTGCAAAGTTTTTTTCCCCATATATTTAGTGTTCAATCTGTTTTCTTGTCATATATATATTGTTTGGTTGTTTGTTTTTTGAGGTTAAATCTCTTCAAACTAGTTGATTGTTTTGATTGTAGTTGTGAGAGATGTGATTGAAGTCCAACATTTTTCAATCTAATTAATCCCTGTGATAGGCATTTGATAAACAAAAGTTCATATCTATACATTAATGCGTGATAATTAAGTGTCGATTATAAGTTCTTGATGCCTAATTAATCATCTCAATTACATGACGAGTTTACATGAAAAAAGAAATGGCATAATTCATTCCGTAGATACGTTGAATATATAAAAGGAAATGTGAAATGGTCTGATGCATTTGACGACCACTCTGTCTCGCCTGTTAATCATTATTCCAAACAAACAATACCAATACAAGGAATACGTAACGAGCCTACATATCTCTATGTTTGTGTAGTTTTTGTAGTTACGGTCATCAAAGCAGAGCAGCTGCGATTGAGTAAGATTTTGGGAAACTTCGGGGATAGCCACCATTGGTGTCCTTGAACAACTCATTCTTACAAGTATGTCGTTAGGCACGCAACAGAAGCAGCAGGAATGTATTATAGCCTAGAGGACGAGAGTTGTCTAATGATTAGTGTCCGTGAGCAAACATTTGTCTGTTTACCGACAGACCCTGGGTCCTAATCTATTGTATTCAGCCTTAGGCATTGGTCAGTTGGGAGGTAACGCAGCTAGTTTAGCTCGTAAATACGCTTTCCTGTTTTTTCTTTATGCAAATGTGGGTCCAAGAAGCTAAAAGGCCGTATGAGCTTTGCTCTTGTCCTGTTGGACCGAATCCGGTCTAGGTAGGTTAGGTGGCCATTACTGTTTTATAAAGGGTAGGTCTGCGAGCTTTAAAGAAAGATAGAGGTCGATTAGCAGAGTACACTTGAACTGAAAATGGAATGGGAGAGATCGGGCCCCGGGCCCGGATATTTAGGGTAATGGTTCAATCAATTTGGTATTGACATTCTAGTAATCGTTAGAAGAGCTCTTAAGCTGCCTTGCTCTTCCCACTTCCGTAAGCAACATGCCTCTACACACATACACATGCACATCTTGTGCTGTGCTGTTATGCATAGATTATAGGTAAAACATACAACATAACCAATATAAAAGTAAGCAAGACCAAAGGGAAATTGAATCCAAAAACCATAATAATTGTCAATTTCAATGAATTGAACCGCTGAATAGCTCCTGAGGTATACAGAAGGGCAGAGGTCAGCCTCAGAGGGTTGATACGATAGGTTCTGATCCATAACCAGAAATAATAAAATATGAATATGAACTTATTTATTGTGGTAATGTAATAGATAATAATTAATCGAAAAAAAGAAAAAGAAAACAGTGATTGTATCAGAATCTCGTATATAAATATAATCGGACCCAAGTCTTAACTGTTTCCTGCTTGCACTCTTTGTTGTTTCTTTTTCCAATATCTCATTTTTCTCTCCGTTTGCTCATTATTTCAATCTGCAAGAAACAATAATTGGAAGAAGAATTGGAAGAAGAAATCCCTCAAAAAATAATTGGAAGAAGAAAAAAAGATCCCTTCTTGACAATGAAGTTTTCATGAAATTTAACTTCACCAAGGTAAACTCACTCCTCTCTTCGGCCGTTCTTTACAAGAAATGTTTTTTAGATCGGATCGGACTCCAATCCTTTGCATTGTGTCCCCACGTTTTCGCTTTTCTTGGGATTTCTTTACTTCTTTCTTCTTTCGATTCGCAGCTACTGTATCTGTAATATGTGTGGGAGCTTGCTGTTTGGGTCAATTTTTATTTTGTTAGTTAATCTTTCGCTTTCACTCTCCGTTTTGCTTACTTCACCTGTTCTACCCAAACGAAAGAAATAAACTTCACATTTTGTTTTCTCTTTGGATTCAGATATTATCCGGAAGTTTCTTTCTTCCTTAGTCGTAGATTTCCTCAGAGAAAAGAAGACGATAACAGAGAGAATGCTGTAGCGAAAAGAAAAGAAAAATCGGAACTTGGTGGTGCGTTATTGTCAGCCAGTGGGTGAGGGATTTTGTTTCTTGCTAAGAGGCAATAGGCAGTGACAGCTGGTCTGCAAAGATGATGATCAATAAGCCACTGGTCTTGACTTATCTCTATCTTCTGATCTACATTTTACTTTCGTCTGGTGTTATTTTGTATAACAAGGTAATCCTCCTATTTCCTTTGACCTCCCAGTTTCTTCCCCGGAAACGGATGGCGCCCCTTTCCTTACCCTCTCAACTTACTATTACAGTTTTTATTTAGAACTCGTTGTGTTGGTGTCCTAGAATGACATATGAATTCATTGCAGTGGGTTCTCTCACCTACATATTTCAGCTTTCCATTCCCAATTACGCTTACAATGATCCACATGGGGTTTTCTGGTGTCGTAGCATTCTTCCTGGTTCGTGTATTCAAGGTATGTGTCACCACACCACCCCATTTTCTTCTGCAAAATTGCATCGACATGTCTTTCTATGACAACTGATTTATTTTTTGGCTAGTGCATATTTATTCCAATTGGGACCATCGGTAATTAGAGTGGGTTCTATTTATAAAAAAGTACTAAGGAAATTCATGGAAATGGTGCATAGAAATTTATAGTCTTTCAGTTAAGTGTCTGTAAACTTGATCACAAGACATTGAAGTTTGTTAGACCTCAATATGTATGTAGATATTTTTTCTTCAAAATGATATAGTATTTGTTAAATTAGGTTTGATGTTATGTAAAAAATAACGGAGAAGAGTTAACGTGGTTCAGCTATAAAGCACATCTAAGAATGCAAAGACCACGAAGCTTATCTGTTTATGATAGTATGATAGTACAACGTACCATAATGAGATGATATAATGATCTTAAACAATACCTAATCTATTATGTTAGGATACATAAAATACTGATTTATAGGATATATAGCAATATTCCTACTCTAGATCTTCATAATCTTCAAGAAGATTACTGGGAATTGTCATAGTTTACCTTAATGAATTACTGATGTATGCAAGTGCTTCAGAACTTTTGGGTCAACAGTATAAAGTAGGATATGAATTACCGTTATCTCATGACTGTTTTAATTTTTTACCCAAACATGTGGCAAAAGCATTTTGTATCAGTTGCCCTAATCCATTGATCTGATCTATTTGAAGAATGCATTCAATCATCCTAAGAAATCTGTTTTTTTTTTCCTTTTTTTAAAAAAATATTTCTTGTCCCTCATTCTCTTTGTGTAACTTGTGTAGTTGATTTTTCCTCATCTAGATCTGTCATATTTGCAAGACTGTACTTGGAAGTTATAAAATGTGATTGAATTGTGCAAACAATGTGAAACTTATGCTGTGAATGCATGCCTTGTTTTTCTCAGTTTCCTTTTTAATTTGTTACCAGACCATAAGGAGAGAGAGTTTTGAAACTTTCATACTCTCAGTGTGTTTCTTTATTTTTGCCTCCCATTTGTTTCATTGAGTAATGCTGTGCTCTTGGTTTTCCTGTCTTCAATCTGCAGGTTGTAACTCCAGTGAAAATGACTTTTGAGATGTAAGAACATCTTATTTTGTTTAAGC
The DNA here is from genome assembly GCA_026546855.1 of Erythroxylum incrassatum. Lineage (NCBI taxonomy): Eukaryota > Viridiplantae > Streptophyta > Magnoliopsida > Malpighiales > Erythroxylaceae > Erythroxylum > Erythroxylum incrassatum. The sequence continues at coordinate 16,387,416 of JANVCL010000213.1, read as the reverse complement.
TTTCCTTTTAGTTTTGCTGTTTCATTAAAATTTCCATCTACTAGAAGTCTCCTTGCTAAACCACCTTCATTGTCACCACAGATATGCAACATGTGTAATACCAATTAGCGCCTTCTTTGCAGCGAGCCTTTGGTAAGAAAATTATGAAGGACTAAACTTTTATTCATGTACATGTTCTATGTGCTCATGATTAAGCAACATGTAACTTGTCTTTTTTTTTTTTGGACTTATGTGAGCTCTTTCATATTAAACATGCACCGAATCTGATGTTTTTGCTAGTCAAGATGAGGAAATGTAGATTTTTCATTTTCAGAACTTGCAGCAGAAGTAATGTAAGTGATGGTCTCCACATTTTGCAAACCATGCTTTCATGTGCTTGTTAAAGCTCTTAAAATTTTCGTACAGTTTTCAAACCTAGTCGCCCAAATGAAGATGAGTTGAGGATTAGCAACTAGTAGTGGAGATGTCACTCGTGTTGCTCTGAACTTCATTGAAGTTTGAAAGTGTAGGCTGTCACTATGTCTAATATCGTTGATGCTGTCTTGTTGTGATTTTGACATCATGTGAGAATTACATGCTAATGGTCTGAGAGAAAGCCAGTACTTTGATCTTTAGTTCCAGTAAGATTTGATGAGCCCCAGAAAATGGCTCAGAATATGGATTTTTTTCACATGCTTCAGCTTTACTTGGGGATTTGGACTGAGCTCAAGATATAATCACCTTGGACATTTCTCATGTTTCCTGTTTTGCTGCATAAATTAATAGGTTAGTAATATTTGAAGAAGAGTATTCTGCTGAATTAATTTGTTCCAATTTTTTTTATGTCAGAAGCCCACCTTAAAGCTCTAAACACATCTGCTATCTGCCAGTGCACTTGTTTGGAATAGTAACACGTTGATGTTTAGTGTTCTGCATGGCTTGAACTTGAAAATTTGGGAAGAATGTCCTTTGGTGTCAAATACATTCTATGTCGCTTAATATACTGTGATTTTGTGGATATATTTAGTATCCAGATTGGATTAAATGGTTTCATATGTTGCATGATCATTCCATTAGGCTCTATTGATTCTGGTTGATGAATTTAACTTGATTTGTACTTTTCTCATGGGTGCTTTTCAATGTTTACTGTTATGTAACCTAGGTCCATATATCCATGAAAATGACTAGTTTTAGCTTTCAAAATTCTATACTTATAAGTATTAGATTCTTATCTTCAACTTGGAAGCACCTGTTACCAGTTGAATCTTTTTGTCTCAACAGGTTTGGCAACACTGCTTATTTATATATCTCAGTGGCCTTCATCCAGATGCTCAAAGCTTTAAGTATGTAACATAAAGGGAAAACTTGATTCTTGTTCAGTAGTAATGCAGTTTGTATCTATAAGAATAGCTGCTTATATTAATGGTTTAAAATTACAGTGCCAGTGGCAACATTTATCATGGCTGTTATTTGTGGCACTGACAAAGCAAGGTGTGATGTCTTCATAAACATGGTGGTGGTCAGTGTTGGGGTTGTCGTATCCTCATATGGGGAAATTCACTTTAATGTAGTTGGAACACTTTACCAGGTCACAGGCATCTTTGCAGAAGCTCTTAGACTCGTTTTAACACAAGTCCTTCTACAGAAAAAGGGATTGACTCTAAATCCTATTACCAGCTTGTATTATATAGCTCCATGCAGGTACTGTACTTGACGTGTATAAACTGCTTTTGTTTTCTTTTGGTCAACAAAGTTGCTTATGTTTGAACGATATCCATGCATTGCTATATGGCCTATTAATCACTCTTCATGCATTAGGTCTAATTTGACAATGCGATCAATCCACTGTATTATGATATTAGGTTGATATGTGATCCTAAACTTTCCAAAATTTGTAACAGTTTTTGAAATAAGTTATTCAGTTTGCTGCTGTTGTTATTCAAAACCACAAATTTCATTGGAAGATTGGAGATATCTATTGAAGAAAGTAAAAGGTGCTCATTATGCTAGCTGGTGCAACAAAATAAAATCAATAGTAGTTCATCCTATGGTGCACTCGTTCATTTACTGGTTTTGGTTGATAAATGAATATTTAAGTTCATTAGTCTGTCTTTGCTGCTCACTGTTGTTTCATTTGCTGCATGCAGCTTTGTATTTCTATTTGTTCCTTGGTATTTACTGGAGAAGCCTGGAATGGAAGTTTCACAGATTCAGTTCAATTTCTGGATCTTTTTCTCCAATGCCCTTTGTGCTTTAGCACTGAACTTTTCCATATTCTTGGTGATTGGTCGAACTGGTGCAGTTACCATCAGGGTTGCTGGTGTTCTGAAGGATTGGATACTCATAGCGCTTTCAACTGTTATATTTCCAGAGTCTACTATAACTGGGCTCAACATAATTGGTTATGCAATTGGTATATTCCTGCACCTTATCAATGTACTGACTCTTCTCTACATTTCAATTCTTTAACTTTTCCTTTTTATTTTTTTTACAGCACTTTGTGGTGTTGTCATGTACAACTACATAAAAGTTAAGGATGTCCGTGCGTCTCAACTGCCTGAAACTACCTCAGATAGATTAACAAAGGTAAATAACATGCCATTTCTTGATATCTTGATGCTTTTCATTTCATTTTCCTTTTCTGATTTAGAACTTGGTTTGCCAGTATGCCAATTGCTTATGTGTCAAGTTCTGATTGGAATTGCCCAGTGTAATGAGTGACATAAAATAATAAGGGTGGCACGCTTCTATGTAGATATGCTAATATTTCCAATAGATAGCTGCTGAAGAAAGATAAAGAATTGTTATGAATTGCAGTTTGCCTTAAATCAGTGACTTATCATCAAACTGTAGAAAAAAATTATGTGGGGTTGGTTCATTCGAGTTAGCAATCATTCAAACTGACTCCTATAATGATAAAAATTAATATTTTTGTTTATTTATCTTCTTTAATGTACCGGCACAAGTGCATAGTGCCGGCCAACCATTTTATCATGATTAACATTGTTTTATGTTAAAATTGGTTTCCAGGATTGGAAGTTGGAAAAGAAATCATCTGATATATTCGTGCCAAATAACAGCAGTGGTAATAATGGAGGGGGTGGGGGGAATATGGGTGCCTCTGATTTGAAAGTTGATGAAGAAGCACCTCTAATACCGTCATCAAGACTGTCACACATTGGACGATCACAGCTTAATAAGCAGTAACCATGGTCATGGGGCATGATTTTTGGTGTTAACGGGAACATTTTATTTCAAAAAGAGATGAAAGGAAGCTGAGTCGATGTGCTCACTGGTCACTGCATCCTCATATGTCAAGGTGAAATTTGATTACTGTTCTACCAGTGAGTGGTTCGCCCTGAGAAGGAAAGGGCAATTCACTAAACTGCTACGGTGGCATTTGCATGCATTATTTTGCTGGTGATAGCTTAGAACTCTTATATAGCTGGTTGCTGACGGTAATATAGCTTTGGACATTCTTGTGTTTACCTTTTTTTTTTTTTTTGAGAAAGGCATAGGCCAATTGAATTAGTCAGATGTGTCTACGCAAACAGTTTATATCCAGTGATTGATGTGAAATTGATTCATTTTGTTTCCTCTCTCCTTTTGATGAATTTCACCGATGTTAAACTGGTGGTAAGTAATTGACATGACATCAGGACAAATACTGGACAAAACATGAATTTGTATAAGATTTTGGCCCCCCGCTGCTCATGCAATAAACTACGTGTGGAATATATGCAAATCATTCACACCATTATAACTCAGGTACTTGCTTTCTTCCAAGCTTGTAGCAGTCACAATGTGTTAATACAAAGCAAAACATCGAACGATGCAGAACAGCCCTCGCATATGATTTACATACACAACTGCGCAGGAATATGGAGTATAAAAGAAGATGACCAATGCCAGCGTACTGCATTCTTCACACAACTCCTAGTCCATCAGTACCGTAAATCCCGAAATGTTGGGCTGCCAAACCACTCACTATTGCACTCGTGAATTCACCAATCTCTCAAGTATAGAAGTCTTCTTGAAGGAGCTGGTGGTGCCAATCCAGGAATATCTCTGATGTCTTTATTGTGAGGGTTGACAATCTGAAAATTATAAATCAGATCGCAGATACAGAATTTTCTGTTCTTAAAGAGGTGTGAACAATAATTGTAGAACCAAGGCTACAAGCCAAAAAAATGTCAAAGTACAGGAAGTCAAAGAGAATACCTTCACAACAATAATAGCTATTACACCACAAACAATAAGGAACAAAAATAGCATTATGCATTTATCTGTTGCCACCTGAAACGCCAAAAAGTAAATAAAAAAAGTTCAGTAGCCTACAAAATGAGGAGACAACAAGAGTAATGAATCAACAGAAGTATAAAATGTACCATAACTAACTAACCCGCCTTCCAATCTCCTTCACTAGCTGCGAGGCTTTCTTAATAGAAAACTGAATTGTATCTAGCTCATTAACTATACGACCCATTTGCTCAGTCTGCAAAATTTTATATCAATTGGGAATGGAACACATAAGAGTAGGGGTAAACACCAGGAAACAAAGTAAAACAGCTATGGATGGGTCATGCTTACTTGTCCCTTTAAGGTAACAGCCGTTTGTGTTCCGACTTCAATTGTTTGCTCAACAACCTGTGGGTCAAACCTGAAGTTCAGTAACAAACACTTCAAATAGCAAGACCTCAAGGCTGGTTTACCTTTTTGGACCGTTCAATGACTTGGTCTGTTTCATCCATTGTCTTCTTCCCAGCATCAATAAGTTCTTGATTTGACATGGCTACAAAGCAGATATATGACCATGAAATGAGGCTGACCAACAAGTAGAAGTATTCTTTACCGGAAGATGAAGAATTTGAGTTATCCATCCTAGTATACACTCTCTTCATTTGATGAAAAGAAAAGACAAGAGGTAAGGAGTTAAAAGGTAGCCGAACTTGGAGCAAAGTATGTTCTATACGATACTGGGTTGATTGATTGGAAGTTGGCAATTTTTTGAAATAAAAAGGAACAACTACAAGCAAAACTAGCACAGGGAATAAAGGGACAATTAGCAGGACATGCCCGTATTAACATCACGTATTAGCAGCCACTCAGCAACTGAACATACAAAAAAAAAATGATAATTCCACCTGAAGCCATTTGAACATTTTCTTCTTCAGCGATAGGTTCACTAGCTCCCGCTCCCATGTCAAAAAGTTCAACCCTCTTATTGCCAAGTGTATTCATATACCTGAAATATAGCCATAGAGAAGCCACATGAATTTCAAAAGGACCTAACTATAACAATTAAGAAGTACTTTTTTACGAGTCCAATTTTGAGACAGTTAAATTTACTTGGCCAACTAATCCTGTCATAAAGTTCTATGGGAAAATTTCTAACTAATGCAGAGTCCACTTCAGTATAGAACAAGCCATTAGAGTTAGAACTTACTTTTAACTCCAAACAGTTCAATATTCCAGACTCATGATATGTAAGATAGGTGAACTTACGTTTTCCTTAGAGCCACGTAAGAGTTTAATTCTTTTATCTGCAAAGAATAATCAATTAACAAACATATTATAACCGTGAATAATAAACGTAGTCCAAATAAGATTCAATGAGAACTCACCATGGACTGCTTCTCATCATTCAGATGTTTAGTAACTTCAGCAGGATTTTTATTTTCCTCATCCTTAATTTCACGATCAAACTCTTTAATCAATCTGCAAGAGTTGATTTAACCATAGGACTGGTTTGTTCAATATGAAAGGACAAAAGTAGAGACCTAAATTCTATGAATATTTACTTCAATGCAAATAATAAGTATTCCCTATGTAAGTTTCCTAACATTGATGCAGAGATAATATAATTGTACAGGAAGAACAATATCAGGTGAGACCATGAAAGAAGCATGGATAAAACCTGCAAGTTTTGGTTGACCAGGGAAGCTTTCAAATGGTTAAAGCAAATGTATTTTCATCAATCAACTAGACTAAATCCCTACAAGCAAAACTTATCCAATAAGATATAGTCAAACAGAAAGAAATCTCGTATGGGGTATGCTACACTTATTAAAGGAGAATTTAAAACGTATCAGTCAATTTAACATATGCAAAAAAGGAGATGATCCAAAATCTGGAGACAGGAATGTCAAAAGCAATTAAAAGAGACAGTTCAATATTTGGCACACCTCTTGCACTCCCTCATCCTCCCTGTAAGTTCTTCCAGCTGTTTGCTTTGTCTATTGGAATCTTTAATCTTATCCAGCCTCTGGAAGCCATTCCTGTAAACAGGAAAAAAAACGACTCTATATTACCAACAATCATGAATCTAACGGGGATTAATGCTTATAGAATGACACAAACAGAGCATAAGAAGAGAATCAGTCCACTACGGTCCCAACCAGAACCAAGAGAAGAAGATGAAGAAATTATAAAAATCGGTGAAAGATAGGCAGACAAACGGTTGATCATTACCAGCATCAAGTGAGCTCGCAGGATTGCCCATCATTTGCAATAAATAAATAAATAAGAGGGATAGTAACAATATATAACAAAAGAGTGGGAAAAGTGGGATTATTAGACGGAAGAACAGATTCATTGAGATTAATCCCAGTAGGTGGTGGAATGGGCATACAAAACGAATGCTACTTCAACGACCGTCCTGTACTAGATAGCTAAAAACTGATTTCTTGATGGTTATCGACTGGACTGCATTTATGCTTGGATGATCGGACTAGGTAATTATGGCAAATTAATATTAAAGTTAAGAACTTTAGGAGAGGAAGGAAAAGAAAAACATACGAGAGAGCTCGAAAGTTGTCGTGGATTTCATTATGAATCTGCTCCAACTGAGGGTTCATCTCCATTTTCAGGTAAGTGCCCCTAACGTCTTTCACTTATCTCCTACCTTACCTTTGTAATCCACCCACTCCACAATATCAAAATGACTCAAAACAATCAAACCATCACATGCCTCTTCACCACTCTCCAAATCCAATCTCTCCACTCGCAATAGCACAAGGAACCTCAGGGGAATGTAAACCCTTTCAAACTTCCAACGAACTGGAACCAAAGATTCAAGTTTGGGAATGAGAGATCTAAAATTTGTAAGCTTTTACCCATTACACACACAAAGCCGTTGGGTACTGAGGAAAAAAGGAAGGGGAAGAATGAAAAGCAAGAAAAATGATGAAAAGAATGGAAGAATAGGCATGATGCTATTTTTTTTATTATAAAAAAAGCTAGTAAGTTATAACGAACATAGTGACAATTCCTTGATATCAACACTTTGCCGTTAATTCTATATTCTAACGGGCTGTTTGAAACCATTTAATTAAATTTACTAATGAATTGGATTTAATTATATTAATGAGGTTGGATTGAATTTAATTTATATTATTTGAAATAAACTCAGTAATAATATAAATGAATTTAATTACACTATTTAGAATAAGAATGAATACAGTAAAAAATGAAAATGAATATTATTATTATTATTATTATTATTATTATTATTATTATTATTATTATGGTTGGTTAAGAGGAAAGAATGACTACCATTAACAGTAGTTGATTTGTAAAAAATATTATCTTATATTTTTAGTCTTTATCTTGTTCTATCTGTATTATATTATCTATTTTATTAGTTTTATATTTTTATTTGTAAGTTTCTAATTATTTTTAATTATATTATTATTTTTATAATTACTATTATACTTTTTATTTTTATTTATTATTTTTATTATTACTTCTATTGGTTTAATATGTTTTTATTATTCTTTATCTTTATATATATATATATATATATAATTTTTGTTTTATATTTTGTATTATATATATATATATATATTATTTTTGTTTTATATTTTGTATTGTATATATTATATGAATTTTTATCTTTTTATTATAGTTTTATTTTTTTTAATTTTCTTCAAATAGTTATCAACAACTTATTTCTTTTTGTCTTTTTTATCTTTTCTCTATGGACCTATAAAAAATAGTCTCTCTACCAATTAGGGATAAAGCTGCATATTTCTAGCTCTTTCTAAACCTTACATCTCAGTAGGACTTTTACTGTGATGTTGTTATTGTTCTTATTATTGGATGTATAAGATGTAATAATAATTTATAAAAGGATGATACCTACATTTTATTAAATTTTCTAATCACTTTATATGATATAGTCATGTGTATTACATGAAATATTGAATTACAATTTTAAAAAGTTCAAATTATTAGATTTAAGCATTGAGAATGCCAAAGTACTTCAATGAGATCAATATGGTGACATATAAATTTTTTAGTTATCCATAGGGAATGAACTTCTCTAGTGAATATCTTTATAACTAAATTTTATATTAATACAAATTTGTGTAAGGAGAACAATACAATACGAGATATTATAAAATGTAATTTTTATTTCTTCTATACCTATGCCTAATATTACAATTTACTTTTGGTAGTTCTTAATAAATCAATTAGCAAGGTTTCATATTAGACATGAAATGGTAAGACTTTAAAAGAGTCAAAATTAATGATTTTATAATGTGATACGTAGTTGAAGTATATATTATCCATTAAGTTTTGGAGTAAATTAGATGATAAAAAGTTATAAGTTATCCAAAAGGTTTGATATAATCTTATAAACCAATTGAACAAAATATTTGTTTCAATATATACTTAGAGGATAATAATTCTCAATATAAGTCGTGAGAGTAAGATGAAACCTAACAGCTTCAATTTTCATGAAAAACATCAAATTGAAACTAGTGCTTTTATTGATATACTTGACGTATAGTTTAAAGGCTATAAGATAATGAAAGATTTACTTTTATAATAAATTCAATGAGTATGTCTTTGGAGATGATTGTGAATTTATTATATCTACAAAAAGGTTATTGAGAATATAGTTGTCATCTTCAGTAGGAGAATATAAAGACATATTCCTTATAGAAAATATTAATTGATATTTTCAATTGTTGAATTTATGATTGTCTAATAACAACTCTTATTGGATATGAAAAGATAACAATTTAATTCTAGAAATTAGATCGATTATAAGGAAGTTCACCTATTTTAATCTAAATACACGAATAATCTACTAAAAATGTTTAGTATTTGGTATATATGATATTTATGAAGTATTAAAGATATCTATTATTCTATGTATAAGTTAATATTTAAGTTCAAAGTTATATAGATATTAACCCTAGAAGTAAATTCTTATTATGATGTATTTTACTTATAACAATATTTTTTTGAGATTGGAAAGGTTCCAATATAGTATTAATTGCTAATTAAGACAAAAAACATCTTTTATTTAGTAAAAATGATTATTTAAATCAAGGAGTTCTTTAATGAGCTTTGTATAATTATTTACATTGATTGAGATAGTAATGTATTATAGAACATTATAGCAATTAGGCAAGCAAAACTAAGGTCTTATTAAAGATTAAAGTATGTATTTAGGTAAATTCTCTTAATTATGATGATAATTAAGATAAAATTGTAAAACCTAAGCACGTGCCTACTATAGATAATTTTGTAGAATTTTATCATTAAACCATGTCATAGCAGTAAAATGATCATTATATAGTGATATGGTATAAGATATTTCAACGATTGACTTAATGCAAGTAAGAGATTGTTACTTATACTTTAGAGACATAATGTAACATCTCATTACCTACGTTGAGGCTAAAATAGTAAACATGAGAGATTACTGAGAGATTAGAAATTCATTTCATGCTCATACATTATATGATATGCACATATATGTGATTATTTAATTTTTACACATGAAAATATTTGTACATGCATTCATTGATAATTTCGGGTATAATTAATTTGTGATGTGATATTATTGAGAATTGTGGTTTATGTGTTTTGAAAATTTAATTGGCGAGTGTAGTTGTTAATTTTGAATTTTGGTGAATTTTAGGAACAATTTTTGAAAAGGTTAAATATTATTAGATTAAGAAAAATGCCACTTGGCGAGTAAAAAGATGGATGAAAATAGAAATAAAAAACCAAATGATATTGGAGAGTTTTGAAAATGATTTTTGAAAATTTGGAGATGACTTTATAATTAATGAGAAAATTTTAGAGTTTTATCAAGTAAGTATCTTGTTAATCCTTTAGAGTTGTTGGTTTACGAAACAAAAATGGTGATTTATTGTATTGTTAATCCTTTAGAGTTTTTATGTTTACGAGATGTTTTCTGCTGTGTTATATAGGCACCGATGTGTATCTTCACTTGTCTCGATTAGGAGACTTACAAGAGCCTTTGTCGTGATTGTGAACTTCAATTTCAGCTTATGTTATTTAACTCATGTAAATATTGACAATTTAGACTTAACGTTGTTTAACGTTTTCACAATATTACTTGGAATGAAGTGCAAGTCCAATTAATTGGGATTGAATAATTCATACCAGTGATTTCAAAACCGGATCGAACTGGCCGGTCGGACCGGTGAATCGGAATATGAAATGGTCCAATTTAGCCCTTATTTTTTATGAGTGATTGACCCGTTTATTTTACGATCGAACTGGTAAAAACTGTTGAACCGGTTAAAGAATGAACTGGCCGATTCATTTAAAAAAGATTTTTCATTTAAAATTAAAAACCAAAAGATTTAAAAATTAAAACTTCGGGAAATAAGGAGACAAAACGCCGCCTCTGCCACTGTTCACTGCCTTTGCACTGTTCACTTCACTCTTCAACGGTAGGTATTTTTCATCTCTCTTTCACGTCTCTCTCCCTATCTCTCTTCATAAGTCTGTTGCTTCTCTTGAGAATTTGCAGGTTGTGTCTGTACTCTGTAGCTTTTCGTTCTTTTCTGGGTGGAAGTCTTGGCCTCTTGGGTATGTTTCTGTCTTTTTAGTGCTGGAAGTTGTGTCTCTTCGATGTTTCTTAAGGCATATGGTTAGAGAGAAAAACATAAAATATTGGGAAGAAAAAAAGCGAAGTTAGACGATGACCTTGGAATCTCTTTTTCTTTATCCTTTTCTTGAATAAACAAATGATTAGTTAGGTATACATTCATCTTTTGCAGCTACTGGAACGCTTCTCCATTAGTGTGTTACGGTGTTGTGTTTTGTAAAAAAAAAAAGCTAAAATTTTTAAATATTTTTAATAACAAGATATTTTTATGTTATATTATACTTTATATTAGCAACACCTTTTTAAGTTAAACTATTGCAAACTATGTTAGATTTAAAGAATTAATTAATAACCTTTAGTATATTTTTAATCAAAAGAAAAATTTAGAGCATGTTTTGTTTTATTTT
>JANVCL010000213.1:16361125-16372896 GCA_026546855.1 Erythroxylum incrassatum | reverse complement strand
ACACAGATCTATCATCCAAATCATTCAACTCATGCATTCCCTCAAATGGGTTTCACAAAGAAGAGAAAATCAAGCTTTAAACCCATAGATCTAAGCATAGGAGTGGAGGCTTACCTCTTTATGTTGAAGGAATGGCTTGAATCACCTTCTTCTTCTTGCTACAAAGCTTAAAAAAAACTTGGAGGAGCTCTAATGGAGGTGAGTGTCGTGAGTGATGAGAGAGAAGAAGAAGACAAGGCTTTTGTCTTATTCTCCAACTAGTTCCTTATATATGTTTCAAAGTCCACTTATTTACAAAAACGTCACTCCTTGTTCTGGTTTTTAAAATCTGCCTGAACAACTTCCTGTGACCACCGAAAAATGTCATACATCATTAATTTGATGTCACTAAAATTATTATTCGCTGCTTTGATTTTAATGACATCAATCTCAAATACTGATTTATTTCGGTGCATCGGTTAAACTAGATACCGGGTGTTACACTTGATTACCTTCTTTCATCATTATTTTATCTATAGCTTCTTGGTGTTTTACGTTTCAGATTTCTCTTTCGTGCTTGGTAATGTTATAAATTCATGTATCTCCTAATTTGCTTAAACTCCTTGTAATTCTTGTATTTATGCACCTACAATCTCACAAGAAAAAGTATCAAACTCCTTAAATTAAAAGAATTCAAGTTGGATAAGATGCTAAAATCGTAATCCTTAACGACATCAAAAAAATTATTTATTAATTTTATTCTATTCTGCAAGTATATAAGTCGTAAATTGTAAAGACATCTCTATTTTTCTTTTTCCCCGTTACAATCGATATTGTTCCCAAGAGGATCAAATATATTCACCTAAAAATTTGAATTAAACTTTGTCTAAGGTAAAGAAAATATTTAATTAACTAAAAATTGAAGTAAAATAATAAAACTTAATGAGTAAACAGGTAAAAGATAACAATGAAATTGAAGTTACTCAATGATGAAAACTTGGGGGTTATTTAATTCTTGTTTTTTCCTCCTTACACCTTCTAAATTCAACTATGTTTGATCCTTGATATCCAAAGTTTTTTATTACCCTTTCTCGAGATCTAATCAAGTAATTCCAATTGAAATAGATAAAAATTGAGTTGCAATCTCTTGATTTCTCATAACTACTCAAAAAGTAATCCTAAGATAATTATCTCAAATTAAAATCTCTCTTCGATTGTTTATTAACTTGATATTTTTAAGTCTATTAAGGTAGAAACTAAATTTGTGTAACTTAATACAAATATCTTGATTCAATTTCTCAATTCAAATCAAGTATAAGCACAACAAATATCATAAAGCAGTAATATATCGAATTCAAGAAGGTGAAAGTTATACAAAACAATTCAAGAATAAAACCCTAACATAGATTTAGTAATCAGTAATCATGTTCAAAACAAAACTATTCAGATTCAGCATATAAGGAAATGAACTAGGAAAAGTGAAGAGAATGAAATCAACTTGAAGCCTTGATCTGGAAAATATGGAAAGCTATAGTTGATCTTGATGTTTCCACTTTTGATTTTCATTTTCTTTTTGATTTACATCCTCAAGTGCTATTTTAAGCTTCTTTGTATACTCTTGAGTCTTCGAGGGTTTTTCTAGGATTTTTTTTACGTGTATTTCTTCCAAAAATAGCCCCGAAGAATCAAAAGTATGAAAAAATTCGCATTGTGGAAAAAACTTTGCACAATCACGCATGACATTACTTAATCTCTTTCGCACAATCATGCAAGGAGTTACATGATTGTACCAACAGTTTCCAGCCTTTTGCTCCTTGTTGCACTTCGTATAAGGAGTTGTATGATCATACCAGAAGCTTCTAAGCTTCTGCTCCTTATTGCACTATCGTGCCAAACTTGATTCTCTAGCTTTTTCTTCACCTTTTCTTCACTTTTTCTTGTCTCCACTCATCACCAAACACATCAAACAATCCTTTAAATATATAATTAAGATCAAAATCTTTCCTTAAACAACAATAATAAAACAAAACACACACAAACACTAACAAGAACATAAATCTAAGTCCTAAACACATGATTATCATCTAAGAAAATGCTAAAAATATACTCTAACACCTAGAAAACATACTAAGTTTTACACTTATTAGCTGATAGGACTCATTTGATAGGTTTTTATAAACAAGGATTTCATTTTATCAATGAAATATTACACAAGACCATAATCCTCAAATTGTGCTAAATAAGTAGGGAAAATCATTTTATTCTTGTACAAGCATAAAAACCATAATTAAAAAAATTAAGGTGGGTGAATGTGAAAATACTAATCTTTAAGAATATTTACAAGAGTAAGAGAAGATGGAATGGACAATCATTCACCAAATTTTGATTTCCTAGTAAGATTATTAGAATTTCAACCTTTAGCAAGTGTCTTATAATTATAAGCATGATGAGAGGCTCCCTAGACGTGTAAAAGGGCTTTTCTTAATGCATAAGTATGGAAGACAACAAAAACAAGTACAAGGTGTTTTGTAAGAAGCGTAAGAAGACTTAAAAATGGATAAGTGGGAAGGATACAGAGAAGTGTCAAAAGCCAACTTTAAAAAAACGAGAAGAAGCACTTTAATAATTCCATATGCAATCTCAACTTCATCAACCACAATCAGTCTTAATTCTATCAGCCAAAACCAACCTTAACTCCATCAATTTTTATTTCACAACCAACTTCATATAAAAAATCGCTAGCTAGATGATAATTTAAAGATTAAAACAATGTAAACTAAGCAAGTTTGACCATAAAGGAAAAATTAAAGTAATGAAAAATAAGATCGGTCAAAATCAATAAACTTAGTTTAGAAAAGTTTAATTTAACCTTGAATAATTCAAAACAAATAACAAGGGGGTTCAATTCTAGGGAAATACTTCTTACCTAACTTGTGTCTAATTTGAAAATTTTTCAAATTTTATCATTGTTCCTAAATTGAAACTTTCAATTAGGTCATGAAATTTATAAGTATCAACAAAATTAAATGTGGAAATAACTCAAATATATTTTCAATTATAGTACTCAGCCATTAATTTCATAAAATTTTCATAATTTTTAGTAAAACTTATAGAGAATCAGATACAATTGGATCTTAATTCAACCTTCAATTGACTAATAAAGCATTAATTTGAAAAGGTAACAAAAATACACAGTAATATGAATCCTAATTCTAAAACGTTAACTCGCCCAATATGCAATTTAATTTAATCTAAACACCATCTGATTGAACCCAAGTTTTCTATATCAATTGGTGACAATTTCATGGTTTTTATTATGCTTCTTGGCTCTTATTTTTGGATTTTATGTTTAATTTAACTCTTAAGTGCTTGTCTTGAATTAATGTAGTTTGAAGGTAAAATTGTCACAAATAATTAGAAATTGCACTAAATTGATTTTCTTAGAACAATTGATAATGCCAACTACTATTTGTCATTGTAGGAGATTCAAGAAGAAGAGCTAAGGAGTGAAAAACAAGAGCACAAGTCAATAAGTCAACAGGGTGCAACAGGCAAGTTCGTCGCGGCGACATTGATGCTTCGCTGCGACAAAACCTGCATATCTACTGAAGAAACTTTTCAAAAAAAGTTCGCTGCAGTGACCATAATGTTTGCGCCGTGGCGAAAGCTGAAGTCGACTGAATAAATCTTTCGGGAAAGTTTGTCGCGACAAATGCATCCTCTTGCCACAACGAAACCTTCGAATTGGCATTGACCCGGACCATTTTTAGCGAATTTACCCACTGTGCAACCCGATCTATTGACCCATTCCATGAAAAAAGACCTTTTTAGGCTAACTTACAGAAGTAGAAGGGAGCTTACGCATTCATCTATTAGTCCATCATCTTACTCCATCTTCACGCATACTGCCGTCTTCTCTCATCCATACCATTTTCTGCCACCGTCGTCTGCTACCATGGATATCTCCAGTGGATTCTCAGACATGAAGTCTCTTGGAGCTATGCGTGGTTAGGCACCTCTTGTCCTCTTAAAGATGTAGCAATGGCTTGAGTCCATTGGGCTTAAAAGGGGGGGGGGGTAGCTTAATCTATGTTTAGTTATGATTTATGAAATCCTAGGTTTAGGATTTGTAATTTGTAGTTGAACATTCTTGATTAGAGTTTAATCAAGTATTGGATATTCAATATGTGGTTGGGATTTGTTGATGTAAAACCTTGAGCTTAAATATATGAAGTCTCATATATGTCTATTTGTGATCTTGTTGAATCTCTTTTATCTTGCATAATTGTGTTTGATATTGAGTTGATTTGAGATCCCAAGCGACTTGTTGCATTAACTTACCCACTACACACACTAAGGGTATTTAACAAGGTCTTAAGAAAAGGAGTTCATTGATTAAGACCTTGGACTTAAAGAGTTCTTTAAGGTTTACCATTTGAAACTTAGTGATTTCCACTCCGATCAAAAATTGATTTCGAACTATGATAGCCAAAGCTCATTTTCAAGAGGATACTATCACCATTTGATCATTGTATTTATTTTACTATTTTCCTATTCCTAAAAATCTAAAAAAAATTTACACATTTTTCTTACAATTCAATTTAATTTAGTTAATGTTCCAAAAGATCAAAACCCCCATCCTTACTAATTTAGCTTGCATTTCATGACATATAGGTTAGCTTAGGTCCATTCATTTAGGTTCTAATTAAGTGAGACGACCTAAGGTTGCATCCTATATTGCAATCCTTGGATTATATTTTTGATTTGACCTCCAAGGTAAAGTACTAAAGGTCCGAATCAAAATGGCGCCATTGTCGAGGAACCAAGTAATTGGTTCTTTAGGTTAGCTTTTGTCATTTTGCTGCTAAGTGAGGTTAGGAGTCTTTTCTGTATATTTCATTCTAGATAGTTTAGTTTCATACTTGTCAATAGTATAGGATTTCATTTTTTTTATATAGCATCAAAATTTTGAAAATACAAATAAAAGAATACTGAACATTTCCATTTTTCATACTTAGCATTTTTGCACCTACACAGTTTTGAACTTTTCCTTTAATTGCTTTTTGATCCATACATACATACTTTACTTGCATACATACTTTCATACATCCTTTCATATACCTATACACTTGCACCAACCACATCTCAATTTTTATTGGACTTTGTGTGCTTGCAAGTAAATTTTGTTACATTTTATTTTCATTTGAATTGTTCCCGTGCATGCCCCAGAACACCAAACTTCTACCTTTCCACCCTGAAATTGAGAGATGTTTGAGAAAGATTAGAAAGGAGAGGAGAGAAAAAAGACAAGTAAGGTAGTTGTTGAAGAAGAGCATAGTCAGCCAAGTGGTGAGAGCGACTCATTAGAAAGAGTGATACTGGCTGAAAACCCAACTTTTCTATGAAACCCTAACTTTAATGATAATCAACCTAGGAATGGTGAACATGTAGGTAATGGGGAGCAAGAGCGAGTGGGTGAGAATAATGGAAATCATAGAAGGAGGACTATTAGGGAAGTAACCACATCTAATGTAAATTATGATCCATTTACTGCTGCTTGTCCTAATTTTGATGTGAATTTTGAAGTTAAAGGATTGCTCATTAACTCTCTTCCTAAATTTCATGACTTGGCAGGAGAAGATCCTTATATGGATTTGCAATCTTTATCCATGATTTGTCAAAGTATGAAACCGGTGGGAGCTTCACCTGATCAAGTACTATGGAAGGTTTTTCACTTATCATTGGAGGGAAAAACAAGGGAGTGGTATATGAACCTCCCAAGGCATGTGGCGAATGCCTACCATAGTTGGGTCAATCTACGAAAGGCATTCCTGGAGAAATATTTTCCAGCCTCCAGAACTTCATCAATGAGGAAGGAGATCTATTCGGCACATCAGGATTATGATTAGTCACTTTATGACTATTGGAACCGCTTCCAAGATTTGTTGTTCAGATGTTCCCATCATCAGATACCTGATGAGCAGTTAGTGCATTATTTTTATGATGGGTTTAAAAGTCTTACATTGGATACAACATCGGAGGTTCCTTGATTGACCTTATAACTATGGAGGAATGGGATCTAATCAAGAAGATAGTTTTAAATCATCAATAGTACAGTGTGAGAGATATTAGAGGTGTTCATGAGTTGGGAGCTTCATCAGCCCAATCCAAAAGAATGGAGAGTTTGGAGTCTAAAGTTGACTCTTTGGAGAGTAAAGTGACTTCACAGTTATCGTTCATGACTGCAGAACTGAAAAACATGAGAGTGCATCGCCCAACATCTTCTATGGATCGTATGCACTCAGTTGTGATACTTGTGTGTTCGTAATGCATATATCTAGTGTTTGCCCCAGTCGGTATGAAGAGGTGTTTGCAGTGTATCAGGGTCGGACCAATCAGAAATGGGACCCCTATTTTAACACCTATAATAAGGGATGGAAGGCAAATCCTAAGTTTAGTTAGAAGAATGAAGAAGGAAGGGGCCCGAATAGATTTAAACAAGCAGAAGGAGCTGGTATTTCAACAAACCAGTTCAACAACCAACAACAAGCCTTGACTATCCCATCAAAGGAGGACGCTAACCAACTTTTGCATAATATGATGGCACTGATTAAGAAGGAAAGGACTTCGAAAAACAACCAGTTCAATGCAATAACCAATATCATTCAACAGGATTCTTCTAAAATTGCTACTTGGTTCAATGCTCTAGAAAAGAGAATGGAGCAATGGAAGAAAAAGGCTGAGAATATGAACTCCTATGTTACTGAATTGTCCAACAATATGAGCAAGAACCAAGCAAGAAGTAGTGGAACTATCCCCTTCAATACTATTATGAACCCCAAGAGTTTGAACGCTATAACCCTCCGAAGTGGGAAACAAGTGAGGTTTAGAAATCAAGATGAGGGAGAAAATGAAGAGGATATTGAGAGTAGAGAATTGCCTTCAACAAATGAAAAAGTCAAGAAGTCCAAAAGTTCCAACGAGAGAGCACTTTTGACTGAAAAGGAGTCAAAACAATTAAAAAGCAAGGAAGCAAATTCTGAAACCAACACAGAATCAAGTAAGCAAGGAGCCCATGACGCAAACGACAAGGAGGTAAACCTAAAAGACCTTCCTTTTCCTAACTCGTATTTATTTAGCAAAAGGATGACTGATATTAAACATGAGAAAGATATAATTGATTTGTTTGGGAAAGTAGAAGTCAACATCCCTTTGCTTTACCTTGTTAAAAGGGTTCCTGTATATGCTAAATATCTTAAGGACCTGTGCACCAATAAAAAAAAGTTCAAACTGAATGAAAGAGTGCAAGTCAGCTCCAATGTGTCAGCATTGTTCAAACCCCAAATCCCAATAAAATGACAAGACCCTGGATCTTTCACCATCCCGTGCACCATAAGGAAAGTTACCATAGGAGGAGCCTTATTAGATCTAAGGGCGGCCATTAATGTGATGCCTAATTCTGTCTACACATCATTGGGAGTCAAGAGTCTAAAGCCTACATCTGTAGTTTTAAAATTAGCTGATAGGTCTCTTAGGCATCCAGTGGGCATCATAGAGGACATTTTTGTCCAAGTAAAGGGTTTGGTCTTTCCAGCTTATTTTTATATGATTGACATGTCTTCCGAAGTAGTGTAGGACACTACCTTGATTCTAGGTAGACTCTTCTTAAGGACATTTAGTACTATGATTAGCATAAAAGAAGGTATTATAATTATGGAGGTAGGAGACCAAAAAGTATGTTTTAACATGTACGAAGCAATGAAACATCCCACCGAGGATTATTCGCTTTTGGAAGTTAATATGGTCAATGTTGTTGTTGATGATACTTGCTCCGATTTTGAATTCAAAGAGGATTCCTTTGATTCTGAGTTGTATTCAATTAATTTTTCTAACTCATGTGTGCTTTTGACATCTTCTATTGTCAGTGATAATCCTCATCGAGAAGGGTTTTCTATTGATTTTTTAGGTGATTTCGACATCACAAAGATTAAGATCAATGAGCAAATAACTGAAGGTATTGTACCTCAACGAAAGTGTCTAAGTGAAGGGATGCAAAATGAGTTGGTCCAGGTAGTTGCTATCATAGATCAACACGAGATGAGTTCAATGTTCGAAGTAAAGAGAGATTATAGAGCCAACCGCATGGAGCTTGAGCTATCATTGGTTGAAGAAAAGGGGAGTAAAATTTTCTCTCTTGAACTTCATAAATTGATTCCTTCTGTTGTGTAACCTCCTGTGATTGAGTTGAAACCCCTACCCCTACCTTAAAGTACGCCTTTCTTGAGTCTAATAAGCAACTACCTGTTATAATTTCTAATACCCTATCTCACAATGAGGACGAGAGACTCCTTGCAACAACCTTTATTATTTTGCAAAATCTTTGACGTATAGGGGATTGATTTCATGGGTCCCTTTCCTCCATCTTTTGGCTTTGTGTATATCCTGTTAGTTGTCGACTATGTATCAAAATAGATACAGGCTGTACCTACTAGAAAAGATGATGCGTAACTAGTGTCTAAATTTCTTAAGTCCAACATTTTTTGTCAGTTTGGGATTCCAAATACTGTGGTCAGTGATAGAGGGACACACTTTTGTAATAGAGTCATTGATAACCCATTTTCCAAATTTGGAGTCACTCACAAAGTCTCCACTGCATACCATCCACAAACCAATGGTCAAGTTGAAATATCAAATAAAAAGGTGAAGCACATCTTGGAGAAGATGGTAAAGCCATCAAAGAAAGACTGGAGCCTGCATCTAAAAGAAGCAATGTGGGACTATCGGACTGCCTACAGTCACCAATAGGCATGTCCCCTTACCATTTAATATATGGTAAGGCTTGTCATTTGTCGGTAGAGTTGGAGCATAAAGCATATTAGGTAGTTAAGCAGTACAACATGGACTTGGAATCTTCTAGTATAGAGAGGAAGCTACAATTGCAAGAGTTAGAGGAGTTGAGGCTAGAGGCGTACGAGAATTCTCACCTCTACAAGGAGAAAACGAAGTTGATGCACGATAAGGTTCTCTAGAGGAAGAGCTTCAAGGAAGGAGATAGAGTTCTGTTATTCAAGGATCGTTTCACTTTTAAGCATGGAAAGTTCAATACTCATTGGGATGGGGCGTATTTAGTCACCAAGGTGCACAATTTTGGTATGGTAGAGCTTTTACATGAAGAGACCGGAGCCAAGCTCAAAGTGAATGGCCACCTATTGAAGCTCTACCATGAGAACCAACAACCTCCATAACTGCCAGATTGTTTATTTCCTTCACTTATTTACTTCCTTTCGCCCTGTGACTACTTATGATATATGTTGGTGCATTAGTTTGCAAAATGAGTGTGGGGGAGAAACCATTTCAGTAGGAAAATAGCTTAGTTTTTAGTTTAATTAGTAGTTTTCCAATTCAATAAAATTCCCTTCTAAGTTCTGTCTCTTACCTCTCTTTTACTGAGTTGATTGACCCCTGAGCTTTATCTTCTAGTTGCTTTCTGTTTATATTTGCTATGCGATTGTGTTTTACTTGTTTCATCATTGAGGACAATATGATGTTTAAGTGTGGGGGAGGTTCTTTCAATTTGGAAATTTTGAATTATGCATTATTTTTGGCCATTTAATCGCTTGTGCAAGTCATTTGTGTGTCATATGCAAAATTTTAAACTTGGTAATTGAGGTAAATTGCATTTTTTAAGTGTGTCTGGAACTTTTGGTTGCGGCAAACTCTTGGTTTTGCCACGGTGACGTTGTGAATTGCGGTTCGCCACGATGAGCTCTCATTTTCACTGTGGCGACGCTATCCTTCATAAAGGAAACTATTTTTAATTCCCTCATTTTAATAATTCTTCCACATTAGATTCTTTTCACTCTTGTGTCTTGAGGATTTTATAAATTTCAAAATTGTCCACGTGTTTTTGAAAACACCATCTATGTTTTTAAATGATAGTTGGTTTTGGCTAATTTCATTTTCAATATTTTCAACACGAAGTAAGTGAGGGTAAGTTGAAAAAGTAGCACTTTACGTTTTTAAACCTTGAGATTGCTTAATTGAGATATTAACCTTGTTGGAAGGATATTTGGGCCCGAATTCTTTCATTTTTATGTGAATTTGCTTAGTTTCATATCTCTCTAGAACTTGTTTTAATTTTTTATCAAAGCTTGATGAGCTTAAATTTTGTTAATACGATAAAGGCATTTCTTTCCAAACCCCACTTACCCAAACACAAACCCCAAACACCTAACCTTTGCTAGCCCCTTTAAGCCTTCTTTTAAGTGCATGCATATTTCACAATTAATATGAGTATCTCATTTCTAGTTAAAGCTAAAAATAGAAAAAGAAAAAAATTTCTATACAAAAGAAAAGAAAGAAAAAGAGTTCCAAAAATTCCTTATTTGTGAAAAAAACGAAAGCTTTCTCAAAAGAGCAATAAAAATGTGTTAAATTGCGTTGTTGTTTGTGTAAATAGTTTCCTACGTATAGTTGGCATTTATTTCATGAGAAAAATAATTATGGTGCATATACTCATTTTTCTTTCTTCTATGCAATCCCTTTCATTTATCCTTCCTAACATTACAACCTTGAAAAGTCCTCTTGATTTTTAAAATTATGGTTCTTATAGTGGAGATATAGAACTATCACAAGCCTATGGTAGAGAATAAACTAAGTAGATTTTAGAGTGAAATTATCCCAAGACAAGTGAGTGGAGAGTTAAACAGTTTCCTTTGAGAGAAATCTCTTTTGCCCAATATCTTGGATTAAATTCTTATAGTGTTTATTTTCTTAGCGCTTCTTTTAGTCTACTTTTGTTGATTTATGAGAAAGTGGTTTTACCAATTTCCTACACTAATTTTTAAACATGGTTCATATTTTCTTTTGTACTTGCATCCCTTTGACTTTTATAAGCTTTTTTCAAGGGTACAAAGGTATAAGTGTGGGGGAATTTGATTAAACTCAAGTTTTCTATATCAATTGGTGACAATTTCATGGTTTTTATTATACTTCTTGGCTCTTATTTTTGGATTTTGTGCTTAATTTAACTCTTGAGTGCTTGTCTTGAATTAATGTAGTTTGAAGATAAAATTGCACAAATAATTAGAAATTGCACTAAATTGATTTTCTTAGAACAATTGATACTGTAAACTACTATTTGTCATTGTAGGAGATTCAAGAAGTAGAGCTAAGGAGAGTGAAGAACAAGAGCATAAGTCAACAAGTCACTGGGGTGCAACAGGTAAGTTCACTGCGACGACGTCGATGCTTTGCCACGACAAAACCTACATATCTATTGAAGAAACCTTTCGAGAAGATTTTGCCGCGGCGACGATAATGTTTGTGCAGCTGCAAAAGCTGAAGTTGACTGAATAAATCTTCAGGGAAAAGTTTGTCGCGGCGAACGTATCCTCTTAGTAAAGAAACCTTCGAATTGGCACTGACCCGGACCATTTTCTACAAATTTTCCCACTATGCAACCCGATCCATTGATCCATTTCATGAAAAGACCTATTTTAGGCTAACTTATAGAAGCAGAAGGGAGCCCACACATTCATCTATCATTCCATCATCTTAGTCCATCTTCATGCACACCATCGTCTTCTCTCATCTATCTCATATAAGGATTGATATATTTTGATACTACGTATGATCTATTATAGTCAATGGTAACTTAATTGGTAGTATTTAACTAAAGCATGAACTATATGTAGATAATTGAGTGATTAGTTATTGGACCTCGAATTTTTAGTGGAAATTAGAAATATTAAAATAAAATGAAATGAGTGTTTTTGTATATGAATTGTGTT
>JANVCL010000213.1:16348978-16361025 GCA_026546855.1 Erythroxylum incrassatum | reverse complement strand
TCACTATTAATTATGCCTGATGTGCATTTTCCTAATTTCTCATAAATTCTCATAATTCACAATTCTAGCCCTAAGATAGGTAACAGGATGTTACAGCGTGGTTATGCACCTTTCTCCTCTTAAAGATGTAACAATGGCTTGAGTTCAATGGGCTTAAAAGGCGAGTAGCTTAATCTATGTTTAGCTATGATTTATGAACTCCTAGGTTTAGGATTTGTAATTTGTAGTTTAACATTCTTGATTAGAGTTCAATCAAGTGTTGGATATTCAATGTGTTTTTGGGATTTGTTGATTTAGAACTTTGATCTTAAATATATGAAGTCTCATATATTTCTATTTGTGATCTTGTTGAATCTCTTTTATCTTGAATAGTTGTGTTTGATATTAAGTTGATTTGAGATCCCAAAGTGACTTGTTGCATTGACTTGCCCGCTACACACACTAAGGGCATTTAACAAGGTCTTAAGAAATGAACTTCATTGATTAAGACCTTGGACTTAAAGAGTTCTTTAAGGTTTACTATTTGAAACTTAGTGATTTTCACTCCCATCAAAAATTGATTTCGAACTATGACAGCCAAAGCTCATTTTCAAGAGGATACTATCACCATTTGATTATTGTCTTTATCTTTCTGATTTTTCCATTCCCAAAAATCCAAAAATACTTTTTACATATTTTTCTTACAATTCCATATAATTCTGTTAAGGTTTCCAAAGATCAAAATCCCCTCCTTACTAATTTAGCTTTCATTTCATGACATATAAGTTAGCTTAGGTCCATTCGTTTAGGTTTCGATTAAGTGAGATGACTCGAGGTTGCATCTTATATTGTAATCCTTGGATTATATTTTTGATTTGACCTCCAAGGGAAAGAACTAAGGTCTGAATCAAAATGGTATCGTTGCCAGGGAACCAAGTATTTGGTTCTCTAGGCTAGCTTTTATCATTTTGCTGCTAAGTGAGGTTAGGAGCCTTTTCTTTTTTATTGCATTCTAGATATTGATTGCATTCTAGATACTTTAGCTTCATACTTATCAATAGTATAGGATTTCATTTTCTTTGCATAGCATCAAAATTTTGAAAATACAAAACAAATGAATACTAAAAATTTGCACTTTTCATACTTAGCATTTTTTTTGCACCCTCATAGTTTTGAATATTGCCTTTGATTGCTTTTTGATCGATACATACATATTTTACTTGCATACATACTTTTATACATACTTTCACACACCTACACAGTTGCATCCATCACATCTCATTTTTTTATTTGACTTTATGTGCTTGCAAGTAAATTTTGTTATCTGTTATTTTCATTTGAATTGTTCCTATGCATGCCCTAGAAAACCAAACTTCTACCTTTCTACCCTGAAATTGAGAGATGTTTAAGAAGGATTAGAAAGGAGAGGAGAGAGAAAGAGAGAAGCAAGATAGTTGTTGAAGAGGAGTCTAGTCAGCCAAGTAGTGAGAGCGACTCGTTAGAAAGAGTGATAATGGCCGAAAACCCAGCTTTTCTGCAAAATCCTAGCCTTATTGATAATCAACCTAGGAAAGGTGATCATAGAGGTAATGGGGAGCAAGAGCGAGTTGGTGAGAATAATGGAAATCATAGAAGGAGGACTATTAGGGAAGCAATTACCTTTGATGTGAATTATGATCCATTTACTGCTGCTTGTCCTAATTTTAACGTGAATTTTGATGATAAAGGATTGCTCATCAATTCTCTTCCTAAATTTCATGGCTTAATAGGAGAAGACCCCTACATGCATTTGTAATCATTGTCTATGATTTGTCAGAGTGTGAAACCGGTGGGAGCTTCGCTTGATTAAGTACTATGGAAGGTTTTTCACCTATCATTAGAGGGAAAAGTAAGGGAGTGGTATATGAGCCTCCCAAGATATGTGGCAAATGCCTACCGTAGTTGGGCCAATCTACGAAAGGCATTCTTAGAGAAATATTTTCGGGCCTCTAGAACTTCATCAATGAGGAAGGAGATATGTTCGACATGTCATGATTATGATGAATCACTCTATGACTTTTGGACCCATTTTCAAGATCTGTTGTCTAGATGCCCCCACCATCAGATACCTGATGAGCAGTTAGTGCAGTATTTTTATGATCGGCTGAAAAGTCAAGATAAAGGTATATTGGATGCGACATCGGGAGGTTCTTTGATTGACCTTATGGCTAAGGAGGCATAGGATCTTATCAAAAAGATGACTTTAAATCATCAACAGTACAGTGTGAGAGATACCAGAGGTGTACATGAGTTGGGAGCTTCAACAGACCAATCCAGAAGAATGGACAGTTTGGAGTCTAAAGTTGACTCTTTGGAAAGTAAAGTGACTTCACAGTTGTCCTTCATCACTGCAGAACTGAAAAACATGAGTGTGCATCGCCCAACAACTTCTATGGATCTTACTGCACCCAGTTGTGACACTTGTGGGTTAGTAATGCACATATCTAGTGTTTACCCCGGTCGTTATGAAGAGGTGTCTACAGTGTATCAGGGTTGGACCAATAAGAAATGGGACCTCTATTCTAATACTTATAATGAGGGATAGAAAGCAAATTCTAGGCTCAGTTAGAGGAATGAAGAAGGAAGAGGCCCGAACAGATTCCAACAAGGAGTAGGATTTGGTACTTCCATAAACCAGTTCTACAACCAACAATAAGCCCTAACTGTCCCACCAAAGTAGGACACTAACCAACTTCTACATAATATGATGGCGTTGATTAAGGAGGAAAGGACTTCGAACAACAACTAGTTCAATGCAATAGCCTTTCTCATTCAACAGGATCCTTCTAAAAACGCTGCTCGATTTAATGCTCTAGAAAAAGAGTGGAGTAATGGGAGACGAAGACTGAGAATATCCACTCCTATGTCACTCAATTATCTAACAATATGAGTGAGAACTAAGTAAGAAGTAATGGAACTATCCCCTCCAATACTGTTATGAACCCCAAGAGTTTGAACGTTATACCCCTCCGAAGTGGGAGACAAATGAGGTTCAGCAATCAAGATGAGGGAGAAGATGAAAAGGAGATTGAGAGTAGAGAACTTCCTTCAACAAATGAAATAGTCAACAAGTCCAAAGGTTCCAAGGAGTGAGCACTTTTGACTGAAAAGGAGTCTAAACAATTAAAGAGCAAGGAAGCAAATTCTGAATCCAACACGGAATCAAGAAAGCAAGGAGCCCATGAAGCAAACGAAAAGGAGGTAAACCAGAAAGACCTTCCTTTTCCTAACTCGCATTTGCTTAGCAAAAGGATGACTAATATTAAACATGAGAAAGATTTCATTGATTTGTTTGGGAAAATTGAAGTCAACATCCCTTTGCTTGGCCTTGGGAAAGGGTTCCTGTATATGCCAAAAATCTTAATGACCTGTACACCAACAAAAGGAAGCTCAGACTGACTAAAAGAGTGCAAGTTAGCTTAAATGTGTTTGCATTGTTCAAACCTCAAATCCTAGTAAAATGCCAAGACCCTGGATCTTTCACCATTCTGTGCACCATAGGAAAAGTTACCATAGGAGGAGCCTTGTTAGATTTAAGGGCAACCATTAATGTGATGCCTAAGTCTATCTACACATCATTGGGAGTCAAGATTCTAAAGCCTACATCTATATTTTTGCAATTAGCTGATAGGTCTCTTAGGCATCCAGTGGGCATCATAGAGGACATTTTGGTCCAAGTAAAGGGTTTGGTCTTTCCAGCTGACTTTTATGTGCTGGATATGTCTTCTAAAGTTGTGCAGGACACTACATTGATTCTAGGTTAAGAACTGCTAGTACTATGATTAGCATAAACGAAGGTACTATAACCATGGAGGTAGGAGATCAACAGGTGTCCTTTAACATGTACGAAGCATTGAAATATCCCTATAAAGATTATTCACTTTTAGGAGTCAACATGCTTGATATTGTTATTGATGATGCATGCTCTGATTTTGAACTACAAAATGTTTACTCTAACTCTGCATTGTACGCATTGAACTCTCCGATTGTCACTGATGACCCTTTGGGAGAAAGGTTTTTTGTCAATGTTTCAAGTGGATCTAGAATTGTGGATGCTAACACCGATGTGGCAAGTGGTGAAATTGTCACACCACAGCATGGCTATCCATCGAAGGTTCACCAAAAGAATACAAAACCTTCGAAATCATCAGGTTGTTTCTCTCCTTCACTTGTTTACTTACTTTTGCTCTGTGACTAAGTATGACATTGTGGATGCATTAGTTTGTTGAATAAGTGTGGGGGAGAAACCAAGTTAGTAGGACACTAGTTTAACTTTTAATTTAAGCAATTTTTCAATTCAATAATTCCAATGCTAGTTTTGTCTCCTGTTTTACGTTCGCTGTGCTTTTCAACTTTATGCATGATACATATTAAAGTTTGAGGAACTATTGTGATTGATTGTGTTGCACTTTGTTTTCATGGGCTATTCTGGAGTGTGAAAACATGTATATGATCTTTAAGTGTACCGAGTATCCAGCTTATTTCTTTTGTGTGTTTGCGAGTCAAGTTTTCCATTTATGTATTTGCTAAATTTTCCTTTCGAATAACTTTCCCCCCGGCGTGAAACCCTCGTTGTCGTGGCGAAATTTCCTTATTTCCTTCCTGTTGCTCTCGGGTTAATTTCGCCGCGGCGTGAATTCATGTCGCCGCAGCGAAACATTGATATCTTCTGTTTTCGTGACTAAGGTTAAGTTCGCCGCAGCGAAAGTTTAATTTGCGCAAAATTGATGTGGCAAAATTACCATTCCACCACTATTTTCTCTTAACCTTTTGTATTCCATCTGCCCCTTTTTGTCATTTCACACCTCAAACCTATATAAACACCCTCCAACCCCCGCCCCCCCACCATCGTCTCTGTCCCTCTTTCTTCGCTGCGGCTATCCTAACATTCTTCACCAAATCTCTCCCATTCCAGTTCACTGTGTCCATCTTCCCTTCTACACGACCCCTTTCTCACTCACCAGCCTTCTCTGTGCAGCTTTCCTCCCTCTTCGTAAGTATTTCTCTTCCTCTCCTTTGTCTAATTTCTGTGTCGTTGTCATCTACGTTCTTGTTATTTTTTAGGGCACTTTCTCCATGGCGAGATGAATTACTGCTTTCATCGTAGCGACACATCATCCTCACTGTGATGAACTTATTCGTTTAGGATGTGATTTTTATTTAGTTTTGTTCATTCGCTTGGTTTATTTTTCTATGTGTGTTTTCTGCAGGACAATTCCTTGAACTAAGAGCGCTAACGTTACCCCTCCTAGCGATCCCGATTTCCCCTTTGATAGTTTTACTTTTGCGGAACTCTATGAGAAAGTAGACACTAGGGCCTTCATCAAGGAGCGACCCTTTCCATTAGCTCCTCTTGACCATCCCTTCATACAACAACTTGTTGCTTCTGAGCTCACAGGCTTAGTATAACCCCATGCTCAAGGCAACAAAAAATTCATTCGCCATTTTTACATATATGCCAGATTCAATAATACCATGGAACTTAACTTCCACGGCATTAAAGTACCAAATGTATTCACCACTGCCAGTATCCGTCGCCATCTAAATCTTCCTACCATTTTCCATTGCCATTATGATCAGCTCATCCACCACTACCCTTCGGATGATGTTATTCGTACCCTCTATCAAAAGGGCATCGAATGGCATCAACCATGCTATTACCAGCTCTACCTCAAACGATCTGATCTCCTTCCCGCAGCTCGTCCTTAACTTCATTTAGTTTGTAACAATATCATTCTGACCACTCACCTTGCCTATGTCACAAAATAACAAGTCTTACACCTTTACCTCCTGATGATTGGTCACTCGGTGGATATAACTGTTGCTATCACCTCCACCCTTCATGACTCCATCAACATAGCTAAATTCACCAATGCCATCACCTTTCCTCATCTCATCTCCGACATTTTTCGAGCACACAATGTTTGGAAGTTGGATACTCACGGCTATTTTAACCCGACCCCACTCTTTAGGCATACTTGCCTAAAACAACCCATCATTCACCCACCTCATCCCTCCACCCATACTCATGATATTGGTGCAACCTCTATAGTTGTGGCACCAGTTGAGGATGATCCTTTAGTTCGGAAAATTCTTAAGCCAGTGACTTTGCAGACCCTCGCTGATAAGGTAGACAAACTTTGTGCAGGCCTTTCTCATCTCCGAGACACTCTCTCTTAGGAGATAGCCCGACAGAAGGAGAGAGAAGCTTTATATGACCGAGATAGGCAGTATTTTTGGCGTATGGATACATAGCTCGTCAAGCATTTTCATTTCCAATTGCCATCTGATGAAGATGACCCCCTGAGTGGTGCTGGCACATTTAGAACAAGTCCATCTGGATCTAGGGTTGACCTTTCTATGGAGTAGTTTGAGTAATTTGCCCTTTTTGTTTTAGGTTGTCCTATTTTTAGTTTTCAGTCTGCTAGATATTTAATAACCTTGTTGTCGTTTACCGAATCAGTGGCCAGTTGTTTATATGATTCTCATCATGCTTTTCCCGGTGTGTTATTATTCAATAGCCTTCTTATTACTGTTTAATGCATCATGGTGTTTTGATTGTTTTCATATTTGAGGACAATATGATGTTTAAGTGTGGGGGAGGTTATTCCATTTTGGAAATTTTGATTTATGCACCATTTTTTTGGCCATTTAATCTCTTGCGCAAGTCATTTGTGTGTCATATGCAAATTTTAAAACTTGGTAATTGAGGCGAATTGCATTTTTCTAGTGTGTCTGCAATTTTTCGCCGCTACAAATTTGTGGTTCGCCGCGACTCATTAAAAGCAACTAATTTTAATTTCCTCATTTCAATAATTCTTCCTAATTAGATTCTTTTCACTCCTGTGTCTTAAGGATTTTATAAATTTCAAAGTTGTTCATGTGTTTTTGAAAACACCATTTATTTTTTTAAATGATAGTTAGTTTTGGCTAATTTCATTTTCAATGTTTTCAACAAGAAGTAAGTGAGGGTACAATGAAAAAGTAACACTTTATGTTTTTAAACCTTGAAATTACTTAATTGAGATACTAACCTTGTTGGAAGGATATTTGGGCCTGAATTCTTTCATTTTTTATGTATCTACTTAATTTCACATCTCTTTAGAACTTGTTTAATTCTTTATCAAAGTTTGATGAACTAAAATTTTGTTAATATGATAGAGGCATTCCTTTCTAAAACCTACTTACCCAAACACTTAACCTTTGCTAGCCCCTTTGAGCCTTCTTTCGAGTGCATGCATATTTCACAATTAATATGAGTATCTCATCTCTAGTTAAAGCTAAATAAAAAAAAGTTTCTATACAAAAGCAAAGAAAGAAAAAGAGTTCCAAAAATTCCATATATGTCAAAAAAATCCAAAAGCTTTCTCAAATGAGAAATGTAATAAAAATGTGTTAAATTACATTTGTTGCTTGTGTAAATATTTTCTTGCACGTAGTTAGTGTTTATTTCGTAAGAAAAATAATTGTGGAGCATGTACTCATTTTTCTTTCTTCTATTCAATCCATTTCATTTAGCCTTCCATACATTACGACCTTGAAAAGTCCTTTTGATTTTCGAAATTATAGTTCTTGTAGTGCAGAGGTAGAACTATTACAAACTTATGGTAGAGAAAGGACTAAGCATATTTTAGAGTGAAATTATCTCAAGACAAGTTTCCTTTGAGAGAAATCCCTTTTGCTCAATCTCTTGAATTAAATTCTTATAGTGTTTATTTTCTTAGCGCTCTTTCAGACTGCTTTTCTTGATTTCTAAGAAAGTGGTTTTGCCAATTTCCTACTCTAATTTTTAAACATGGTCGGTATTTTCTTTTGCACTTGTTTCTCTATGACTTTGTCTAGGAGTACAAAGGTCTAAGTGTGGGAAAATTTGATTGAACCCAAGTTTTCTATATCAATTGGTGACAATTTCATTGTTTTTATTATACCTCTTGGCTCTTATTTTTGGATTTTAAGCTTAATTTAGCTCTTGAGTGCTTGTCTTGAATTAATATAGTTCGAAGGTAAAATTGTGACAAATAATTAGAAATTGTACTAAATTTATTTTCTTAGAACAGTTGATACTGCAAACTACTATTTTTCATTGTAAGAGATTTAAGAAGTGGAGCTAAGGAGTGAAGAACAAGAGCACAAGTCAACAAGTTAACGGGGTGCAACAGGCAAGTTCGTCGTGGCAATGTTGATGTTTCACCGTGGTGAACTCTAAATATCTACTGAAGAAATCTTTCGGGAAAAGTTCGCCGCGATAAAGATAATGTTTGTGCTACGGCGAAAGCTGAAGTTGACTGAATAAATCTTTCAGAAAAAGTTCACCGTGGCGAACGCATCCTCTCGTCACAGCAAAATCTTCAGATTGACACTGACCCAGACCATTTTTGGCAAATTAACCAACTGTGCAACCCGATCCATAAACCCATTTTATGAAAAAGACCTATTTTAGGCTAACTTACAATGAGTAGTAGGAGCCGACACCTCCATCTATCATTCCATCATTTGATACAACACCATCTTCATGCACACACCATTTTCTTCTCTCATCCATACCATTTTCTTCAACTTTCCACCGTTGGTTGCTACCATGGTTATCTGTAGTGGGCTCTCGGTTATGATGTCTTTTGGAGCTATATGTGGCTAGACACCTTTCTCCTCTTGAAGATGTAACAATGGCTTGAGCAATGGGCTTAAAAGAGGAGTATCTTAATCTATGTTTAGCTATGATTTATGAATTCCTAGGTTTAGGATTTGTAATTTGTAGTTGAGCATTCTTGATTAGAGTTTAATCAAGTGTTGGATATTCAATGTGTTGTTTGCATTTGTTGATGTAGAACTTTGAGCTTAAATATATGAAGTCTTATATATGTCTATTTGTGATCTTGTTGAATCTCTTTTATCTTTAATAGTTGTGTTTGATATTGATTGATTTGAGATCCCAAAGTGACTTGTTGCA
Source organism: Erythroxylum incrassatum (assembly GCA_026546855.1). Lineage (NCBI taxonomy): Eukaryota > Viridiplantae > Streptophyta > Magnoliopsida > Malpighiales > Erythroxylaceae > Erythroxylum > Erythroxylum incrassatum. The sequence goes on along the minus strand of JANVCL010000213.1, from coordinate 16,352,060 downwards.
TTGACTTACTCGTTACACAAACTAAGGGCATTTGACAAGGCCTTAAGAAATGACGTTCATTGATTAAGACCCTTGGACTTAAAGATTTTTTAAGGTTTACCATTTGAAACTTAGTGATTTCCACTCCTAACGAAAATTGGTTTCGAACTATGATAGCTAAAGCTCATTTTCAAGAGGATACTATCACCATTTGATCATTGTCTTTATCTTTATGATTTTTCCATTCCCAAAAATCCAAAAATACCTTTTACAAATTTTTCTTACAATTCCATATAATTCTATTAAGGTTTACAAAGATCAAAACCCCCTCCTTACTAATTTAGCTTGCATTTCATGACATATAGGTTAGCTTAGGTCCATTCGTTTAGGTTCTGATAAAGTGAGACGACTCGAGGTTGCATCCTATATTGCAATCCTTGGAGTATATTTTTATTTTACCTCCATGGGAAAGAACTAAGGCCCGATTCAATGCTATTATAACTAAAGGGACCAGTTAGTCACTAAGCGTGGGCATGCCTAACTCCTAGTAGTGTAAAGTTGGCATATGTTTCACTTGTTTGAAGTTTTTTTAAGGCTTCTATCAATCCTACAAATAAAAATTTAAGGAAAACATTAGTATCTTCCTTATTAGAAAGGCTTTCTGTTACAATTATTTTTAGCTCATCCTTCCTACCATGTTCTAATCAGCCTTACGCTAATGAATCCAAAACAATAACTAGAAAAATAGGATAATCATCATCATGTGAAAGGCCCCAATATATACCCTAAAAGTATTAGAGTAGGTCTAGGGTTTATTGAGCCAGTCACATTATTTAGGTCAAAAATCAACCTACAAACCTTTGAATTTGGTGATTTTAGTTGCATATAAAAACTAAGACATAAAACTAGAAATATCTAGTGGAAACTCTAACTTAATTCTGGCTTGATGACCTCAAAAATTAAGATCGAAAATGGTGACCTAATGATGCCCTTGTTTTGGAGCAGCTTGTGATATTTGTTCTATATCTCAGGAGTTAGAAGTCCAAATGACCTGATTATTAGTGCTATGGAAACAAGAGACACAGAGGGAGAAATTTCTAAAAGACCTGAAAACCTAGTACTGAGGTTTTTTATATAAATATTAAGGAAAAATTAGTGGTATGAATAGAGAAAGTGTATGATACGACCACGACATTATTTTTGTTCCAATTTTTACTGCATCTTATCTGAACCTTTATGAATGTGTATGAAAATTTTTGAACACCTAGAAATAAATGAAATAAGACTTACCACATGTGAATTGGGAAACTGAACATTGGAATATAACATTGAGCATAATGCATTCCAAAGAAAATTTACATATGCATAAATGATTTGTATGCGTATTCATTACTCATATGTGTATAGTATGATTATACAAGTCTGATTTTAATACCCTTCTAATGCTTATAAGCCATGAATTGCATGTATGAATGCAAATATAGATTTTATGAATTGAAATGTATATCTTATAACTTGTTAATATATGAATTGTGAAATTGGAAAATGGTTAATGGAAATGATACAGTGCCTGCTCTATTATCTTGGTGGTGGATAGATGGGCATGCCTATAGGGTTACAGTGCAACTACTACAGTTTGACACCACCAGTGTCCACAGTTTGATACCTTTGGTATTCACAATTTGATAGCATGCCTATAGGGTTACAGTGCAGCTACTACAGTTTGACACCACCAGTGCCCATAGTTCGATACCTTCGAGTATCCACAATTTGATACCTTCAGGTATCCACAATTTAATACCTTCAGGTATCTACAGTTCAATACCTTCAAGTATCAAAGGAAACTTAACCTTCAAGTATCAAAGGAAACTTAACAGTCATAAATAAAAAAATACAACATGACAATATGAATAATTGGTGTTGATGAGCATTTGTATTGACTATAATGATGAATTGTAACGATGTACAATTATATTGATAATTTGTATCAATAAGCATTGAATATCAATATTTGGCTTATAAATGAGCATTTTTAGTATATGGATAATATGTTGAAGCATATTTGCATTATGTAAGTATGCCATCATTGTTTACATGAGCATTGAATGTCAATGTTTGGTTCATGAATGTGAATTTATGGCATATGATTTGTGATATTTCTGAATGTGTGCGCTTGGTGGATGGCTGCTGTGAGTGGTCATCCAAATTAAGTGTTCTCCCCACTAAGCTTTTAGGTTTAGCATGGGTATTAATCTGTGTAGGTCTAAGTCATAAGGGTGAGGTATATGAAACATCTGCAAGGATCAAATCCAATAGATAGAAGAAAAAGTACTTTTGGAATGCTTTTTAGTTATAGATGATTGCATGTGTAATAAAAAAGAAAATTGTATGTTTTCTTTTAGATTACTATGTAAATGTAAAGATGTATTACTATTGTTAAATGATAATATTAAGCATTGGGGAGTTTTGTAATGTGTATATGTATAGCATTGAATAGAATTGTACACCTTGAATGCGTGTATAGGAATTTGGTTCCTATGTGCGTGAATTATTGTAGGTTCCATATAGGGGTGTTACATTTTTTGGTATTAAAACACAGTTTAGGTGAGTCTAACTAATGACAGTCTAGTAAAGTGTGATATGGCTTGGTTTTAGTGTTGGCCTAATATAGATATCCCTGTTTTCTTATAAATAGTAGAGATGGAAAGACCTCGTGAAGCTAATAAGGAGTCAACTGATAGTGTAGTGGGGAGAGACCAGTTAGTTTTAGGTCCTCCTAAGCCTTCAAAGATTGTGTGATAAAATGTTATCAGTAGATCTACTAGCCTATGATATGTGCGTCACTAGTTTATTGGGCCATAGTGTATATATGAATAAAGTGTACAGAGATTGCCCTATTTTGGTCCATATGAAACAGTTTGCAGTTAACCTGATAGAGTTACTCATCTATGAATTTTAATTGATCTTAGGCATGAATTGGTTGTCCAAACACCAAGCTTGTAATATTCCGTTACCCACATAAGGGATAGAATTGTGAATTCTTAAAATTTGATGAGAAATTGGGAAAATGCATTTCATGCAGTATTATTTGTGATATGCACAT
>JANVCL010000213.1:16336186-16348878 GCA_026546855.1 Erythroxylum incrassatum | reverse complement strand
TTAGTTGCTTGATGTGGAGTAGAAAGTGTTAGCAATTTGGTTAATTGCTTCATTTTGCATTCCATAGCACATTGCTTCAAAACTGCAAATTTTATTTATCATTCTACGATTACTTGTAGCTGGTATTCTGAGTTATTAACTTGTATATGTGAGCTTGGAATTTGTACCCTACAATCTATGAAGCAATTTCTTTCTATAACTAACTCCTAACAACTTGTCTAGGTGGCAATTGTTCCTTTCTCTATCTTACTCTTACAAATGTAGGTTGGATGGGCTTAGGTTGCTAAATTTTGGGCTAATTACTAAAAATTCCCTTCTTCTCAATAGGCACCTTGTCCTCAAGGTGAATGGAATAAAACTGCCCTTTGATGAATTCTGCTTCTTAAGTTGCTTCTTCCAATTGGTTTGTCTTTCTATCGAACAAGCCATTGGAGAGTGATTCCGCATTTAGACTTAGACATGCATGAGGCTAAGATTGCTTCTGGTTCAGGTAAGTCCCCGTGGTCCATCTCCAACTCTTGAGGCAGATTGTGCTCGACAGAATGGTCACCCATGACCTTCTGTTGCTAAGGAAATATGGAAAACTGGGCAGACTTTGGATGAAGTAAGGAGTTATAGTTTATAGGCAATCTGTCCCATCTTTCTAATGATCTTGAAAGGTCCATAATATTGTACTGAAAGGTTAGGACTTATCCTTCTTGCAATCATGGTCTGTCTATGTGGTTTTAGTTTAATAAAGACTAAGTCTCCCACCTAAAAATGTACCTCCCTTTTGTGAACGTCGGCAGATTTCTTCATCATAGACCGTGCTTGCCATAGGTTGTGTTTGAGTTGGCGTAGGGCTTCATCTCTACCGACCAACGCTAACGCCACTGATTCCACTTGAGTTTCCCCTTGAGAAAACTGCAGCAAGGTAGGTAGAAGGCGGCCATAGACGACTTCAAAGGAAGTCTTTCTAGGCGAAAAGACAAAAGGACCCTTTATCCCCTTATCTATTCACCCTAGTAATGAAAGGGTAATCTAAAATCCTCAACAAGTTTACTGAAACGCAATTGTAGATTTCACTTTCATTATAAATGTAGAGAATACAAGCTGACCTAATGATATTTATCGATGACTTGATTTTCCTATTTAGTGTTGAAGCTCATTTAGTGAAGATTTTAAAGGATCTACTCAAAATGTATTTAGACTGGTTAGCACCGAGAGTAAATCAAGACAAAAGCATCATGTTTTGTTTTAAAGATGTGAGGAATTCAATAGAATTATCCAGGATTTTTTAGGGCTGCTGCTACATTCTCTTTCTTTTAAGTATCTTGGAGTCCCAATCTCTATTGCAAAACTTAAGTATTCATACTTTTTCATTAATTAAAAGGTTCAATTATAGAATAAATGCTTGGAAAATAGGTATCTATCATTAGTTGCTAGAGTTACTTTGATCATTTCAGTCTTTAGAAATATATATGTTCATTGGATTACTCACGTTATCTTATCAACGAGAGTAATCAAGGAGATTTATTGTATCATAAAAGCCTTCTTATGATCTGGGAAACCAAAAAACTCTAAAAAAGCTAAAGTCAAATGAAGTGAAGTAACAATTCTAAAGAGAAGGAGGATTATGAGTCATGTCAATACCTTTAATGCAAAAAGTGCTTTTATGTAAAAGAATTTAGAGGTGACATTTGGGCAAAAATGCCATATGGATAAAATGGATACATGAATCTTACCTTAAGAATGAGAATTTCTGGAAATTGCCACTTACCACGGAGTACTCTTGGATCTTCACTTATATGCTGAAATTGAGAAATCTTGTTTACCCTTGGATCAAGCACAAGTTAGGGAATGGAGATGAAATATAGGTGTGGTATGTGATTGAACCCAAGTTTCTTATATAAATTGGTGACATTTTCATGGTTTTTACTATACTTCTTGGCTCTTATTTTTAGATTTTATGCTTGATTTGACTCTTGAGTGCTTGCCTTTACTTTATGTAGTTTGAGAGTAAAATTGTCACAAATAATTAGTAATTGTACTAAATTAATTTTATAAGAACAATTGATATTGCAAACTATCATTTATTATTATAGGAGACTCAAGAAGTAGAGGCAAAGAGAAAAAGCTGAAAATGATAAGTCAACAAGTCGATCGAGCAATAGGAAATTTTGCCGCGGTGAAGTATGAAGAATTCACGCAAAAACTCTTCGGGTTAATTTCATCGCGACATGAATTAATTTTATCGCCGTGGTGAACGCAATAGATTATTGAAGAGACCTTTCGGGATGTGTTTGTTGTGTTGAACCTTCAAATACCTGAACTTTTTTAGAAGTTTACCCACTGTGCAACCGAATCCATCAACCCGATTTATAAAAAACTACCAATTTTAGGTTAAGTTGAAAGGAGAGCTGACAATAGATATCCATCATTCATTTTCTCTACCATTCGAGCAACTCTTCTACACACACCCTCATCTCCTCTCATCCATATCGCTGTTTTTCTCTTTCCACTGTCGACTGCTACCGTGGATGTTTCCAGTGGGTTCTCATATATGTTTATTTGTGATCTTGTTGAATCTCTTTTATCTTGTATAGTTATGTTTGATATTGAGTTTATTTGAGATCCTAAGTAACATGTTGCATTGATTTACCCACTACACATACTAAGGCCATTTAACAAGGTATTAAGGAATGAAGTTCATTGATTAAGACCTTAGACTTAAAAAAGTTCTTTAAAGTTTACCATTTGAAACTTAGTGATTTTCACTCTCACCAAAATTTATTTCGAACTACGATAGCCAAGGCTCATTTTCAAGAGGATTCTATCACATTTGATTGTTTTCTTTATCTTTCAAATTTCTATCCCCAAAATCCAAAAAATACTTTTTACACATTTTTTTTACAATTTATTTAATTTTGTAAAGATTTCCAAAAATCAAAACCCCTACCTTACTAATTTGGCTTGCATTTCATGACATATAGGCTAGCTTAGGTCCATTCCATCAGGTTTCAATTAAGTGAAAGGATTCGAGGTTGCAACCTATATTGCAATCCTCGGATTATATTTTTGATTCGACCTCTAAGGGTAAGACTAAGGGTCGAATCAAAATGGCGTTGTTGATGGGGAGTCAAGTAATTGGTTCTCTAGGTTAGCTTTTGTCATTTTTCCTGCTACGTGAGGATAGGAACCTTTGTTTATATTGCATTTTTGATAGTTTAGTTTCATACTTGTCAATAGTATAGGATTCTATTTTCTTTACTTAGCATAAAATTTTGAAAACACAAATAAAAAGAATACTAAAAAATTGCATTTATCATACTTAGCATTCCTTTTGCACCCACATAGTTTTTTATTCTTTCCTTTGATTACTTTTTGATCCATACATACATACTTTTTGATCCATACATACATACTTTCACACACTTAGACACTTGCATCCATCACATCTTGTCTTTTTATTTGACTTCGTGTGCCTGCCCTTTTTATTTTCCTTTTGAATTGTTCCCATGCATACCCCAAAAAGATAAACCTTTTCCTTTCTAACCTGAAATTGAGAGACGTTTGAGGAAGATTAGAAAGGAGAGGAAAGGAAAGGAGAGGAAAGGAAAAGAGAGAAGTATGATCCATTTACTACTGTTTGTCTTAATTTGGACGTGAATTTTGAAGTTAAAGGATTGCTAATTAAGTCTCTTCCTAAATTTCATGGCTTTATAGGAGAGGATCCCTACATGCGTTTGCAATTTTTGTCCATGATTTGTCAGAGTATGAAATCGATGGGAGCTCCACTTGATTAAGTACTATGGAAGGTTTTTCACCTTCATTGGAAGGAAAAGCAAGGGAGTGGTATATGAGCCTCCCTAGGCATGTAGCGAATGCCTACTATAGTTGGGCCAATCTGAGGAAGGTATTTCTAGAGAAGTATTTTCCAGCCTCCAGACCTTCATCGATGAGGAAGGAGATCTATTTGGTATGTTAGGATTATGATGAGTCACTCTATGACTATTGGAACTGCTTCCAAGACTTGTTATCTAGATGCCCTCACCACCAGATACTTGACGAACAGCTAATGCAGTATTTTTAAGATGGGTTAAAAAGTCAAGATATAGTTATGCTAGATGCGGTATCAGGAGGTTCCTTGATTGATCTTACAGCTTCAAAGGCATGGGATTTGATCAAGAAGATGGCATTGAATCATCAACAGTATAGTGTTAGAGATACCAGAGGTGTATATGAGTTGAGAGTTTCAACAACCCAATCCAAAAGAATGGAGAGTTTGGAGTCTAAGGTTGACTCTTTGGAGAGTAGAGTAACTTCATAGTTATCCTTCATCGCTATAGAACTGAAGAACATGAATGTGCATCGCCCAACATCTTCTATGGATCTTACTGCACCTATTTATGATACTTATGGATCAGTAATGCATATATCCAGTGTCTGCCCTAGTCGATATGAAGAGGTGTCCGCTATATATCAGGGTCGACCCAATCAGAAATGGAACCCCTATTCGAACACCTATAATGAGGGATGGAAAGCGAATCCCAGGTTTAGTTGGAGAAACGAGGAAAGAAGAGGACCGAATAGATTCCAACAAGGTGGAGGAGCTAGTACATCTACAAGCCAGTTCCATAACCAACAACAAGCTTTGACTGTTCCATCGAAGGAGGACACCAACCAACTTCTACACAATATGATGGCCCTTATTAAGGAGGAAAAGACTTTGAACAACAACCAGTTCAATGTAATAGCCTCTTTTATCCAACAAGATTCCTCTAAAACTGCTACTCATTTTAATGCTCTAGAAAAGAGAATAGAGCAATGGGAGACGAAAGTTGAGAATATTAATTCCTATGTCACCCAATTATACAACAACATGACTGAAAATCAAGTGAGAAGTAATGGAGCTATCCCCTCAAATACCTTTATGGACCTTAAATGTTTGAATTCCATAGCTCTTCGCAGTGGGAAACAAGTGAGGTTTGGAAATCAAGATAAGGTAGAAGATGAAATAGAGAATGAGAGCAAAGAATTGTCTTCGTCAACTGAGAGAGTTAAGAAGTCTAAAAGTTTAAAGGAAAGGACACTTTGACTGGAAAGGAGTTAAAACAATAGAGGAGCAAGGTAGAAAATTCAAGAAACACTCAGGAATCAAGCGAGCAAGGAACCTAGGAAGCAAACGATAAGGAGGTACGTATAAAAGACCTTCCTTTTCATAATTCTTATTTGCTTAGCAAAAGGATGACTGATTTTAAACATGAAAAGATGTTATTAACTTGTTTGAGAAAGTAAAAGTCAACATCCCTTTGCTTGATCAAGTTAAAAGGGTTCTTGCATACGCTAAATATCTTAAGGACTTGTGTACAAACAAAAGAAAGTTTAGGCATAATGAGAAAGTACAAGTCAGCTCAAATGTGTCCGTACTTTTCATACCCCAAATACTCGTAAAATGCAAAATCCTGGATCTTTCACCATTCTGTGCACAATAGGAAAAGCTACTATAGGAGGAGCCTTACTAGATTTAGGGGTGGCAATCAATGTGATGCCTAAGTCTGTCTATACATTATTAGGAGTTAAGAGTCTTAAGCCTACATCTATAGTGTTGTAATTGGTTGATCGGTCTCTTAGGCATCCAGTGGGCATCATAGATGACATTTTGGTCCAGGTAAAGGATTTAGTCTTCCCAGCTGATTTTTATATACTTGACATGTCTTCTGAAGTTGTTTAGGACACTACCTTGATTCTCAGTAGACCCCTCTCAAGGACTGCTAGTACTGTGATTAGCATGAAAGAAGGTACAATCACCATGGAGGTAGGAGATCAACAAGTGAGTTTTAACATGTATGAAACTATGAAACACCCCCATGAAGGTTATTCACACTTAGGAGTTAACATGCTTGATATTGTCAATGATGACGCATGCTCTGAGTTTGAACTTCAACATGTTTACTCTGACTTTGCAATGAACCCATTGAATGCCTTGACTGTAATTGATGGCCCTTTGGAACAAGAGTTTTTCACTAATGGTTTCAGGTGAATCGAGAAATGTGAATGTTGACATCAAAGTGGCTTGTTGTCAAGTCGTCCCACTGCAGCATCATAATCTATCAAACTTTCACCAGGAGACCTAGGACCCTCCGTAATCAACAAGTAATTTCTCATCCTTCATTTACTACTTACTTTTGCTATGTGATTGAATATGACATTGTGGATGCATTAGTATATTGAATAAGTGTGGAGGAGAAATCATTTCAGTAGGACCTAGGTTTAATTTTTGGTTTATGCAGTTTCAATTCAATAATTCCTCTCCCTTTTTTGTTCGTTGTGTTTTTGGCTTAATGCATGATACATCTTCCTTAATTGAGGAATTTGATGTGATTTATTGGTTGGCACTTTTTTTTCTGATGCCTAAAGACCTTATATATGAATTCTAAGTGAGTTGAGTATCCACCTGAGTCTTTGGAAGTTAATTTTTCATTTATGTCTTTTTCTATTTTGCTTTCGGGTAACTTTCACCGTGGTGTGAAGCCCTTTTTGTCGCGATGAACTTACTTTTTTTTCCTCTTATTGCTCTCGGAAAAATTTCGCCGCGGCGTGGTTCACGTTGCCGTAGCAAAATTTCCTTAGAAATCTCTCAGGGAAATTCGTCGTGCCCTGAATTAATGCTTAGGCTGCGGCAAACACCTTCGGGTAACCTTCGCCACGACGTGAGTTTATGTCGCCGAAGCAACACATCGCTATTTTGCTAGATTTCGCGATTAGGGTTAGTTCGCCGCCGTGAACTATATCTCAACATTCGCCGCGGCGAAAGTTCAATCTTTGCGACATTGTCGCGGTGAAATTTCCCTTCCACCCTTATTTTCTTGTGATCCTTCATCTTCCGTCTGTCCCTTTTTGTAAATTTCCTCTTCAAACCTATATAAATCCCAATCCCCTTCTTCTTCTCAATCTCTTCTCCTCTAGTTCGCCGCGACATTCCCCACCAATCCACCTCTTCCATTTTTTTTCTAGCATTTTTTCCATCCATTTTTCATAAGTTTTCTTCTCTTCTCTTTATTTCCTCTTAGTTTATGTATTGTCTAGTGTAGGTTATGTTTATATTTTGTTCTCTTTTTCATTTTCCTCTGTCGGTTCATCTTGTTTAGGATAGTTTTATTTTACTCGTTTGATTAAGTTATGTTTCAATGTGCACTTTTGCAGGACAATGGCTCAAACTAAAAATCCTACCCATACTACCCCCACTAATCCTTCTAGTCCACCCAGTGATTCCAATTCTTCAGATAGTGATGGTTTCAGTTTTACCGAACTAGTTGAAAAAGTAGAAACTAGGTCATTCATTAAAGAGCACCCTTTCCCTTTAACACGACAATCCCTTTGTCCAACAACTAGTAAACTCTCAAATTATGGGATTAGTCCAACCTCAGGATCAAGGCAACGATAAATTCATTCTTCATTTCTATACCTATGCCTAATTCCATAACACCATAGAACTTAATTTCTGTGGTGTGAAAGCCCCCAATGCATTCACCATGTCTAACATTCGTCACCATTACAACCTTCCTCCTATTTTCCGTTGCCACTACGATCAGTTGATCCACCGCTATCCTTTGGACGATGTTATTCGCACCCCCTGTCAAAAGGGCGCCGCATGACATCAACCCCAATATTATCAACTTTACCTTGAATGTTGTGATCTCCGACTCGAAGCTCGTCCTTGGCTCCATCTTGTGAGTAACAACATTATTCCTACCACCCATCTCGCCTACATCCTAAAACAACAAGTCCTCTACCTTTACCTTCTCATGACTGGTCGCCCAGTCGACATAGCTAATGCCACTGCCTTTGCTCTACGTGAATCCATCACCACTGCAAAATCCACCAATGCCATTACATTCCCCTATCTCAACACAGACATATTCTGGGCCCACAATGCCCCAAAATTTGATAATGAAAGCTATTTTGACCTGACTCCTCTGTTTCGATATGCCTGCCTCAAACAACCCCTCCTCCATCCAGCCCACCCATTTACCCAAATTCTTGATGTTGGTACAACCTTTACAACTGTAGTACCAGGTGCGGACGATCCTCCAGCTTAGGCCACCCCTAGGCTCGTGACCTTACAGACCCTCGCTGGCTGGGTCGATAGCCTTTGTGAAGATTTTGCAACTAGTCGGGACTCCCCCTTTAAGAGATAGCTAGGCAGGATCGAGATTGGTGGTATCGCCAGCGGATGGATGCATTGCTCGTCGAGCACTTTCACTTCCAGCTCCCTTCTAATGAAGATGATCCACTGAGCAGTGCTGGCACATCGGGGGCAGGTCCCTCTGGCGCTGGGGATGATCAAACTATGGAGTAGCTCAAGTTGCTTGTTCTTGTGTTTTCCTTCTTTTTGTTTTCTTTTTAGTTTTTCGAATACTCAGTTACATTTCGTCATGTACAAACTTATGGCTAGTTCTCAATGCCTAATTATGTTAATTGTTCTTCATATTGAGGACAATATGATGTCTAAGTGTGGGGGAAGTTGTTCCAATTTGCAATTCTTACTTGTTCATCATTTTTGACCATTTAACCACTTGTGCAAGTCAATTATGCGTAATATGAAAATTTCTAAACTTGGTAATTGAGGCAAATTGCTTGTTTCAAATGTTTCTGTCACAGAATTGATGTTTTTCCACGGCAACGCCATCCTCTTTACAGAAAGCGTTTTAAAACTTCCTCATTTCAATAATTCTCCCTAATTAGATTCTTTTCACTCTTGTGCCTTGAAGATTTTATAAATTTCAAAGTGGTCCTTGTGTTTTTGAAAATACCATCTATGTTTTTAAATGATAGTTGATTTTGTTTAATTTCATTTTTAATGTTTTTAACACAAGTAAGTGAGGGTACGATGAAAAACATAGCACTTTACGTTTTTAAACCTTGAGATTGCTTAATTGAGATACTAAGCTTGTTGGAAGGATATTTAGGCCTGAATTCTTTCATTTTTGTGTGTATCTACTTAATTTCATATCTCTCGAGAACTTGTTTTAATTTTTGATCAAAGCTTGATGAACTAGAATTTGTTAACATGATAGAGGCATTCTTTCAAAACCCTGTTTTCCCAAACACAAAACCTTAAACACTTAACCATTACTAGCCCCTCGAGCCATATTTTTTAGTGCATGACCATATCTTAATAGTGTTGTAAATATTTTATTTCTCGTTCTTACTTTAAGTTTATCTTTGCATATAACAAAAACAGAAAGCTTTCTCACAAGAAATTGGTTATTGAGGAAAGCGAAGAAAGAAAAGAAAGTGAAAAATATAATCAAAAGGGTTCCTCCAAAAAAAAGACGAAGAAAAGAAAAGTCGGAGAGCTTTCTTTAAAAAAGGGGGGGTTTTCTAAAAAAAATGTTAAGTGATAGATTATGCTTGTTTTTTGTGTAAATATTAGTAATAGATTATGTTGTTGTTTGTGTAAATATTTTCTTACCTATAGTTGATGTTTATTTCATGAGCAAAATAATTGTGGTGTTTGTACTCATTTTTCTTTCTTCTATTTCATCCATTTCATTTAGCCTTCCGTGCATTACAACCTTGAAAAGTCCTATTGATTTTCGAAATTATAATTCTTGAAGTGGAAAGGTAGAATCATCACAAGCTTATGGTAAAGAATTGACTAAGCAGATTTTAGAGTGAAATTATCCCAAAAACAAGTGAGTTGAGAGTAAACACCATTCCTTGAGTGAAATCTCTTTTGCCCAATCTCTTGGATTAAATGCTTATAGTGTTTATGTTCTTTGCGGTCTTTCAGTATGCTTGGGTTGATTTTATGAGGAAGTGATTTAACTATTTTTCTGCTCTCATTTTTAAGCTTGGTAGGAATTTCTTTTGCACTTGTGTCTCATTGACTTTTATAAACTTTTTTCAGGAGTACAAAGGTCTAAGTGTAGGGGAATTTGATTAAACCCATGTTTCTTATATAAATTGGTGACATTTTCATGGTTTTTACTACATTTCTTGGCTCTAATTTTTCGATTTTACGCTTAATTTGACTCTTGAGTGCTTGCCTTTACTTTATATAGTTTGAGAGTAAAATTGTCACAAATAATTAGTAAATGCACTAAATTAATTTTCTAAGAACAATGATACTGCAAACTACCATTTGTTTATTATAGGAGACTTTATAAGTAGATGCAAAGGGTAAAGGCTGAAAATGACAAGTCAACAAGTCAATCGGGCAATAGGAAAGTTTGCCACGACGAAAGTTGGTGTTTCGCTGCGGCAAAGTATGAAGAATTCATGCAAAAACTCTTTGGGTTAATTTCGCCACGGCATCAATTAATTCTATTGTTGTGGCGAACACAGTAGATTATTGAAGAGACCTTTTGGGAAAAGTTCGCCGTTGCAAACCTTCAAATACCCGAACTATTTTCAGAAGCTTACCTACTGTGTAGCCCGATCCACCAACCCGATTTGTAAATAACTACCTATTTTAGGTTAAGTTGAAAGGAAAGCCGATAATAGATATCCATCATTCATTCTCTTTACCATTCAAATAACTCTTCTACACACACCCTCATCTCCTCTTATCCATACCACTGTTTTTCTCTTTCCACCGTCAACTACTACCATGGATGCTTCCAGTGGGTTCTTGGTTGTGAAGTCTCCTGGAGTTATGCATGGCTAGACACCTCTCTCCTCATAAAGATGTAGCGATGGCTTGAGTTTAATGGGCTTAAAAAGGGAGTGACTTAATCCATGTTTAGCTATGATTTATAAAGTATTGGATACTTATTGCATTGTTGGGATTTGTTGATATAGAACTTTGAGCTTAAATATATGAAGTCTCATATATGTTTATTCGTGATCTTGTTGAATATCTTTTATCTTGCATAGTTGTCTTTGATATTGACTTGATTTGAGATCCCAAGTAACTTGTTGCATTGATTTACCCACTACACACACTAAGGGCATTTAACAAGGTCCTAAGGAATGAAGTTCATTGATTAAGACCTTGGACTTAAAGAGTTCTTTAAGTTTTACCATTAGAAACTTAGTGATTTTCACTTTTACCAAAATTTATTTTGAACTATGATAGCCAAAGCTCATTTTCAAGAGGATTCTATCACATTTGATCATGGTCTTTATCTTTTCGATTTCTATACCCAAAAACCAAAAAATACTTTTTACATATTTTTCTTACAATTAATTTACTTTTGTTAAGATTTCAAAAAATCAAAACCCCCACCTTACTAATTTAGCTTGCATTTCATGACATATAGGCTAGTTTAGGTCCATTCCATTAGGTTAAAATTAAGTGAAAGGACCCGAGGTTGCAACCTATATTGCAATACTTGGATTATATTTTTGATTTGACCTCCAAGGGTAAGACTAAGGGCCAAATCAGTATGATAATTGGTCTGAATTCAGCCTCTTATCTTAAAAAATGAAATATCCCAGCTAACCAATAGAATGCCCCTCAATGCTAGAGTGTCTTCACTAATACATGATGGAAGATGGTTTGCAAACTTTAGAGTTTTTAACTTCCTAGTGGAATACTTTCCCCAGATCACTCATAGGTATGGTGACGATAGTGTCATTTGGAAACCAAATTCTAGTGGAGTATTCACCAATAGGTCATGTTACAAAGCACTACAAGCTGAAGGAGATAATGTGTAGCATCCCACTCCCGTAAGGCCCGAACCCGATATCGATGGTGATATCCGAGCCCGTGACCCGCGAAGGTGGCATGCTAGAGCAGTCAATCCAAATTCAATATACATTTTTTTGAAACACTAATATGTGCAGAAGTTTGTTTCCATAGTGGGCCAAATAATTTGAAAGTTGATAGAACATTATTTTCAGTCTATCACAACCAATACAATTTCAATGATCAATGGGGGCCCAATTTCATTCATAACACTTTTTAATTACAAACCCTAACACTTTGAGCCATTGGGATCCATTTCAATGCACAAACACTCACAAACATTTCCAATTGGTCCACATTGATATACACAACAATATTCACATTTAATCAATCCCATTCACTCAGGTTCCCATATTTCAGCACTTATTACAAATTGAAATGTTCAAATATACACTGTACAAAAATTGTGAAATACATGTTATACAAAATCCTAATGCAGACACGAACTGATCCCGACTTCTAACTTTCCCTCGTGAGCAGTAAGTCTACTCCCGTTGCATAACGGGGTAATCTTCTGAATCCTGCAAAAAAAGATGCAAATTTTGGATGAGTTTTGCAGACTCAGTGAGTGACCATCATTGATGGTTCACCCAATCACACAATACAGAAATTCATTCTCATTATGCCATAATTCAAATTCACTATTACACTTCACAATATTATTCACAATCAATTCAATGTCATGTTCACATTCAATACAATTTCATATGCCCAAGTAATATAATTTCATATGTCCATTCAATGCAAGTAAGTCAATACCATTCAATACAATTTCGTATGTCCACTCAAGACAAGTAAGTCAATCCCATTCAATACAATTTCATATGTCTAAAAATCACTTTAATTCATTTTGTATTCCTTAATTCATTCCTTCATTGCATCCTCTCAATTCAAAATCATCCGATCAATTTAACTCAATTTAGGGACTTTCTTCATGAAAAGAAGATTTCCTGCTACCATCTTTGATACCACTCATGGAATCTGTATCAATTAACTATTTTCCCTAATCACATAA
>JANVCL010000213.1:16312076-16336086 GCA_026546855.1 Erythroxylum incrassatum | reverse complement strand
AATTGGGAGAACCATCGATGATGGTTTCTCATTGAGTTCGCAAACTCATCCAAAATTGCAATCTATTTTTCAGGATTTGAAGAGTACCCCGTTCGACGCGGGAGTATGTTTACTGTAGGCAAGTGAAGGATAGAGGTCGGGATCAGTTCGCGTCTGCATTAGTGTCTTATCGAATTATATTTCGCAGTCAATAATGCTTTGTATTTAGAATAAGCCCATTGTGGTGTTATTGTTTTACACATTGACAATTATATTATTGTTGACTGACTGTAACTATTGTTGACTGTCTGTAAATAATTGAAAATAGTTTATAGTGAACATGGGCTTAAGTTACTTACTGTGTTTGCCGCGCTAACGGGGAATGTATGTTTCAAAAGAAAAAAATGTGTATACCGAGTTTTACCGACTGATGTAGTACGCCACCTTCGCGGGGCACAGACTCGGATATCACCAACGATATCAGGTTCGGGTCACTCAGGAGTGGGGTGTTACACTAATCCTTAGTCAACATAGAGTTTTTAGACCTGTAGATGAGTTAGTAATGTCATCTATTACTACTACTATGACCTTAAGAACAACTAATATGACGACGATGACAACGACAACGATAACAATGACTACTACAACTACTACTACTATTACGATTACTACCACCACTACTATCACTACTATTACTACTATTAAGCCACTAAAATATTTTGTCAATGTTGGCTTGATTAGTTTAAGGAGGTATTTGAAACGGGTTATATTTTAAGATATATAAATATTGTTAATGCATGGTGTTTGATTCTTGAGAAGGGTTTGGATCAAGGTTTAAGAAGGTTAGAATCTAATCAGAGTACAATTGATTTGATTAAATTGTTAGAGGTACATGATATGGTTGTTATTTATCTTGAGCATGTAGATGAACTAATACCATGCTTACCAATGTTAATGTGGCATGACAATTGGCATAAAAATGAGATGGTTGTGGAACTGAGAGGTGAAACTAGAGTGGACATGGGTTCTAATTGTGGTGTAGGAATTGATTTGGGTTATGAAAATAAATTGGGGGTTGATTTGAGAGGTCACAGTGATATTATAGTGGATTTGAGAGGTCACAGTGATATTATAGTGGATGTGGGAGGTAATACTGATGTTGGAATTTATGATGGAGGTGATTTGAGAGGTGAAGAATTAGTTGGTAGTGATGTTAAAATGAGTGATGATGGTGATTCTAATATGGTGGCTTAAGATGGAAGTGATTTGGGTGGAGAAAATTTGGGTGGTGATTTAGGTGGTATTGATTTGGGTGGTGAAATGGGTGCTTAAGAAGAAGGTGAGTTAGGTGGTCATGATAGAGGTAAATCTGAAGGTGAGTTGGGTGGTCATGATAGAGGTAAATCTGACTCAGATTTCAATATTAGCATTGATGCAGATCATGACACAATATATATTAAATCTTCTGATTTTGGGAGTTTTTTGACCAGTGATGAATATCATAGTAGTGAAGAATCAGATATTGCTTTGAGGTGACCCAGTGAAAGTAATAAACATGTTAGTGGAGTTGCTGTAAGTGACTAGATGTTAGGGATGGTTTTTGATAGTGCTAAACACTTTAATGAAATGGTTGCTAATTATGCAACATGATTTAACTTGAGCTTCACAGGAATGAAGCGAAAAGGATAAGATATTCCAATGGTTGTCCATTTGAGTTGTATGCTTCCTATGATAGAAAAGATAAATGCTTAAAGCTGAAAACTTACAATCTAGAGCATATAGTAATATGATATTCAAGCCAGGGCTTCCTACCTCCAACTTTATCATTAGAATTTCAAGGAAAAATTCTAGACAAGTCAAGCATTAAAATTAAGAAAATGGTTGAAGAACGTAGAGAGAAACCAAATTTGTATGATAATTCTAACATGTACGAATATATAAGGAGGCAAGTACTTACAATAAAAGCAAAAAAAAAAACAACACAACAAATATGTGAAGCTTTATGGTTATATTTTGAATTGAAAGAAATAAATCCAGGTTCTACAATAGACCTTCAACTTAGAAAGGATGAAGATAAATTGATATTCAAGGTATGTGTGTTTTGATGCAATGAAGGGGTGGAAAAAGTTGTAACCAATTATTAGTATGGATTAATGCTTTTTAAAAACAAAGTGCCAGGGACAAATTTTAAATGCCATAGGAGTTTATGGCAATCCAGGCACCTATTGAATTAAATGGGTAGTAATTGAGGTGGAGAATACTGAGACATAGACATGGTTAGGAATGGCAAAATTGACCTGGTCTGCTCGGCCTGACCCGGCTGGGCTCGACTTTGACCCAAGTTGACCGGGCCAAAGGTCGAAATTGTTCGATTCAATCTAACCAAGACAACCTAACCCTGGCCTAATGGGAATGTAGCGCCCACTTACCGTAGGGTACATACCAGAACACCCTTCGAACATTCCAGTACATATCCTACGATAATAGTGTGCTATGATTAATCACTACATTCACTTTACATGGCATCATATAACTTATTCTCTTATGAATGTCATTAAGAAAATCATAATATTTTAAAACCTAAAATTTGCTCATTTCATTTCATAAAACCCAAAGGTCTACAATATGTCTTTCAACATTGCCTACACGTACATCATCATGACCTAATATAAAAGTACTACAAAAAAGAGAAAATACACAAAATCCATCTAATCTGTCCAAAACCCAGCTGACTGACCTTTTAGCCATGGTTTCTCTTCCCAAATCACAAGTCTACACTATTTATGGTGTCTCTCAATAGCTAGAGTCATCTCTCGGTCTTGAAAAGTCAACGTTACAATTTTGGTGAGTTTTGCGAACTCAATGAGGTAACTATCATCGATGGTTCACTTAATTCATGCATCACATCATTTCATATAACATATATTTCACAACTTTGCATTTTTGCATAATTGCACACATATCACATTTTCACTTAATAGTAAACCAATTTGGCATTTTAAACAATCAAAGTACTTATTAAAATACATATGAAATGCTTATGAGACTCTTTTCCAATTATTAAGTTATTGTGACCAAATGCCTAAACTGCCTCATATCCATTGTGGATACCGGCCTCATTTATGCTGTCTCTTATTCGTTGGGAATACAGGGCTCATTTTACATAGTGAGCCATTGGCTCTTAATCACATTTGGAGCTTTAAGCTCGTTTTCATCCCTTATCTGGTCATACATTCATGTATGGAATGCATATCTCAAAATCAATCATGTCCTGAACATTTAGTTCGTCACATTCACATACAAGTAGCACTTCAATATCCCATTCATATATCACAGTCATCAGACCTTCATTGCTTGGAATCCAACAATCAAAACGCATTCATCAACAATTCAAAAATAACACAAAACAAACATTTAATTGAGTGAGACTGTCTAAGTTACTCACAAGTTGCTCCCAAAGCTACTGTCTGGAAGTTTCGGCAACGTATGGAGGTTGACATTCTAGTTGCTCCTCTATATCAAATAACATACACATATATCACAATTTGTACAATTAAAAGTATTTAATAATGCACATGTATGTAATGAAATATGTACAATGCATGTTCAGGACAATCCTGAGTATTTATCCATTAGTTTTGACACATAAACAATCCCATATAAAAACTCACCTAGGTATAATTTATACTTAGGTTTATACCTCAATAAAACCATTGAAATCACAATTCATAGCTCATTGAATCACTTTCAGATTTTTCTAAAAAACTGAATTTCAGGTCTATTATTCTTTATCATTTAGACAATGAAAATAAAGTAATTTGGCAATACTATCTTCAAGAAGAGTGTTCCTCTGTGTCTTATGTTTCTATTGATACCAAAATCATTCAATTTGATTCAGTAATTTTAAAGCTATACTTCAAAAAATTTCGGACTATTTTTGTTCTAAAACAGTATACAATTAAAATTTGACTTCTTCATATCATTTGTAAGTCCACGTCTCTAATTTACTCCAAAGTAAAAATCATCTCATTTGGAACCCTATAGATCCAAATATATTCAAAATATTGAAGTATGTTTGGAAAAAATAACACCAGTTCATACTATTTCAAAGCACACTCACTCCACCTGTCCCATGTTTTTTACTCAATCTCTCTCAATTCATTTCAGATGGCTATGTTTTTTTTGGAGAGGTAGATCGATGTCTTACGAGTCCAATGGTTTAAGTCTCACGTCATTTGGAGGTATAAAGAAGAAGTTATGACCAAAATATAGAAGGATACTCGTCAACCAAATCAGCCTTCAAAGTCGCGATTATATCTTTTGCAAAGTTGCGATCGTGCGTGACTTTGGGTGCAAAATCGCAATGTCGCAATCGTGCTTCCCTAGTCGCACAACCCTCCTTCAAACCTCCACATCTTTTGATCCAGAACTTCAAAAATTGCAAACTTTATATCAATGGAAAGCTAAAAGAATGATCTATAATTTTCATGAAGACAATTTTGTCAAAGTCTTTCTAGATCAATACAGTTTAATCAAGGAAGTTTCAGATCAATAGTAACTTTTCTATCTTCTCTTCTTCATTCAGTGTGCTTCTTCTCCCACTAACTCCTATGCCTCAATCTTCATTTTTTTTCTATTTCTACTCTATTTCCATTCAAATCATTCACAACAAATTTACAATACCCCTAAATATATAAGTTTACTAAAAAATCTCTAAATCCTCAAAAACTAGATATCAATTACGTGACTCTTTATATTCTGCATTTCACATTCTCTACTTTTCAACCTTTTTGTATATTCTCTATTTTTTTTCTTCCCAACATCCACTTTAACAATCTTCTCATCTCTTATTATACTCATCATTTATAAACAAAATTTCAAAATCTATTTTTTCACAAAAGTCATCAAAAGAACTAGAAAACTTCATCCATGCAGAACTCCACTTTACTACACTATTTAACTCTCATTTTTCTGCACCTTCAACTTCTGCGTCTTCTTCATTTTTTTCCTCATCTTTTATTTTAGATCATTCATTTTCCTTCCCAAACATCACCATATACTTATTCCTTAACTCAAAAATTCATTTTGTTCTTATCTTAAAAAATACTTAACACTTACGTATACAATGAAAATAGAGCCTTCACTTCTGTTTTCTTCAAATTGTTTCTACACCTAATTATACGTGTCTTCTAAGATCATTCAACTCCAAGAAAATCATTTCTACATTATCTGATCACAAATAACCATCAAATACTAAATAACATTATATCCACATTTTTCATCTCATTAGCACAGTGTTCATGAAGATGATCGTTAATTCCATAATCATGCAAATGACAGTTAATTCATCGAATTTATCTCATAAATCTACAACTTTAAAAGATTTACACAATACTTACTTGATAAAACTCTAAGACCTTCAACTATCACGAAGCCCTAAACTCCATGCAATTCATGTACACCATGGTATAGTTTGACAAGCTTCGGTTATATATTTTTTTCTTGGGACAGAAGGAACAAATAGCAAAGTAGGAGTGGTAGAAGATAAGGAAAAACAAAGTTAACTCTTAGAGGATGTTTGATGAAAAACTCAGTGCATTAGAAGAAACATGAAGAAGGTGGCTACAAGAAAGTAACTTGGACAAAGTACTTAGTCTTTCAACTCCCAAAAGAACATAACTTACTTTCTAACAAAATTATAAAAAAATGTAACTTAACTAAGTCAGTGACACTTGTCACTTATGTACTATCTAAGGCTCTGACTAAGTTCTTTTTGAACAAGTTCCCATAACTCTCGTCCTTACATTCCAATTATCTCCATAATAATCAATAGTTTTCGAAATTATTCATAAAATTCACCAAAATTAAAAAATATAACAATTACACTAACCAATAAAATTTCCAATATAATAAATTCGCAATTCTCCATAATATCTCATCACAATTCAATTATACCCGAAATTATCCATGAATGCATGTACAATTATTTTCAAGTGCAAAATTTATAGTTCACATGCATATGTATGGCCTATTATGCATAAAAATGAAATGCATTTCTAATCTCCCAGTACCCTTTCATATTTACTATTCTAGCCTCCCTACAGGTAATGGGATGTTATAGGCAAGGTACAAAACGACTTCATTTTGTCAAAAACGACGTCATTTTGTCAAAAATGACATCATTTTTTATTTTTTATTTTAAAAATATAAGGTCAGGCCGGGATGGGCTAGGAATGGCTAAGGCCCATCCTACCCCAATGCCATCCCTGGACTTGGTTTATAAAGCAACTAACCATTGACATAGAGCTTGGAGATGGTAAAAGAATAACCATAATTTATGATATGCAAAAGGTAATTCATCCAACTTAAAATTAAACTTTTTTTTAATGTATTTTCATCTATAAACACTTTTAAATGTTTGTTCTTAATTTATAGGGACTCACATGAGCTACAAATGATGTGTTTCCCTCTGATATATATAGGATGTATGCAAGACATATATATATTATAACTAGTTAGGGAAATAGAAGGGAAAGGATCTTAGGAAAGCATTCTGGAATTGTGCCTAGGTAACATTCCCATAAGAATTGGATGATAGTTAGATCGAATTAAACCAACTTGCACTAAGATGTGTATAGAATTTGCTTGAATATTTGAAGGAAATATGTAGTAGGGCTTTACAAAGCATTGACCCTAAATGTCAAATTGTGGAAAACAACATAAGAGATACATTCAACTCTTAGATTTTGGTGGCCAAAGATCACCTATCATTATTATGTTGGAAACTATTAGAACCATGTTAATAAGGAGGCACTCTAACCTTAAAGAATAAGATAAGAGATGGAAGGGGGACATAGCATTTGAGGTAATGAAAAATTTTAACAAGAATAAAAATGATGTAAAACACAGGGAGTTATTTAGAATAGGGACAAGAAGTATAAATGATTAATGGAGGTGACATACATGTTGTCCAATTAGGGAGGAAGCAAACTTGCAGTTGTCGAGCATTAGAACTCTATGGGTACCTTTGTAATCATGCAATTAGTATCATTTTGTATGCCAAACAACAACTAGAGGCATATTTGGATGATTATTATCGTAGAGGAAGGCTCATGGATGTTTATGAGAATGTCTTGCAACCAATTAAAGGGGAAAAAATTTGGCAACCAAACACCCATAAGGAGATATATCCACCTTTTCAAAGATTTATGCCTAGTAGCCTTAAGAGCCTAATAGCCTTAAGAGCCTAGTAGCCTTAAGAAGAATTGTAGAAAATACAAATATGAACCAAAGTGAGTAAAGAATCCTTATAGGCTATCACAGAAGGGGCAATCCAACTTTGTGGAAAATATGGCAAAAGTGGTCATAACAAAAGAAGTTGTATATCTGATCCACTTTCTTCCAATCAAAATGGAGCTGAGGCTTGTTATTTACCATAATTTTGTAATTTATGTGTATTTTGGAAACTGCTAATTGATATGTCAATATTGTACATTTATATAGGTGTAGTAAAGTTTTAACAATAATAACAATTTCTAGCAAACATCCTTCTGAAGTTGGTGGAGCCAAGGTTAGTTTGATATAATTGTTAGTTATCATATATTATTATTCGTGTATATTCTTCTTCTTTTATATATTGGTTAAATGAATTATTTATTATTTTAACCTTATTTGTAATAGCCATTTGTAGCTCCACATCCATCATTAAGGAGAAAGAAAATATTTGGTAGTTAAGGTTAGTAGATAGCTTTTTGAAGTTAGTGAACCCGAGATTATTTTGACACAATTATCAGTTATCATATATTATTATTCATATATATTATTCTTTTTCAATATATTAGTTAAATGGATCGTTTATTATTTTAACCTTGTTTGTAACAGTCACTTGCAGCTTCACCTTCAACATTAAGGAGAAAGAGAAACATTTCGGTAAGTTGATTCAAGCATATTTTAACTATCATTCTAAATTAAAAGGATGAGGTGACATTGAGCCTTAAGTATCACATAATGATAATTGTAAGAGCAAGCTTCCAAAAGTACAGATATTAATAATTCAAATCAATAAGCTTTTAACATTCAAAGTGTAAGTCAACAAAGTGTAAATGACAAATAGTTGTGCATTAGTTGGTTATAGAGAATTCTAGTTGGATCTATTATGTTTTGGGTGCAATTGTGAGTTTTATATGTAATTTTGGTTGGATCCAATTATAGTTTATATAGAATTCTACGATTTTAATTTGTAGAGAATTATGGAAGGATCCATTATATATTTTTTTATATGTAATCTTAGTTAGATCCATTTTGTTTATTTTGTACACATTCTAGTTGGGATCCACTTTGAAGTTTCTTAAGAAAATTTTGGTTGGATACATTATAATATAGAATTGCAACATTATATTATATGAATCTCAACTTTACAAGTATATGAATGTCAAAGTTACAGGTTTATGCTTGCCAAATAGTTTATATGCTTGTCAAATAGAACTTTTCATATTGACTTTTTATGATTGCCTTTTTAAACATATTGTCACAATTTGAACTTCATTTTGAATGTAATTACATATATACTTACATATGAAGCAAGCAATTAAAATATATTAAATAAAGTTTCATTTACAAAACAAGTACTTCTCCTATTATCCCCATTCATATACAACATTTTCAGCCTTATAATTTCAATAGTCAGAAACATATCACAACAATAAAATATTGGCATATAACTAATAATAATATATTTATGTTAAATCAACCTTTTGGTAAATTTAGTAATAGAATATGTGGGGACTAGTTAGTTCAAAAGGGTCTGAGAGTTGATTAGCATAGTATTGTGTGGAACAAAGCCCTTAAGCTAGGTAAGTACTTTTTGTTTTGGTTAATCACCTTAAATAAACTAAGCACAATAAATAAACTGAATTTGCTAAGAACAGATCATATGTAAACTATAACATTGTAGTCTATATCTCATTTATTCTTTAAGAGCAATCTATCCACATCTTTATGGAGAATTGTTAAAGAAAAATGTTCTTGGAGCATGTATAGGAATTCTTACCTTGGCATCTTGCAATGGCTTCAAAATCATACAAGAATGATAAAACAAAATATGATAGTTTATATCATCTATCTTGGTGTTTGTGTTAAGGTGATTTCAGAGGAAAGGAATGTTCGAAGATTTATGGACATAAGAAGGAGAAATGATCAATTATTAGAAGTGATAATCTCAAAGATAAGACAGCAACTCATATATATTGAAATGGTAAGGAGTTGTAGTACTCAATTAACTTTTGGAGAATCTGATCCAGTTTGTTTTAACTTTCATATGTTAGGATTGTATCCTAGGATTATAACATGATTTATTAAGATTGGGGATTGTCCTTTGTATTCTCTTTCGGATTAATATAATTTAACTTAACTTTTTTTAAATATAACCATCTATTAACAATATAAGAATAACCATCAATTAATAAAAAAAATCGGTGGCTATCTTCTTGTAAATTTTAGCTAAATCAGAGCTTATTTAGTTAGATAATAAATTTCATTTCTCCACATTGCTTTAAATTTTATCTTCATTATAAGCAACTTCTATCACCTCTAGTTAACTTATTAAACCTATTTCTTTCTAACATTTCATATACATGGTGATTAACAATATCAATTTAAAAATAGGATTGATCAAGGTTCGTATCATCTATATAATATTTCATAGGTTACAATGTATTAAGAAACAATATGATCCTCATTCACCTTATGTATCACACAAAACTGCTTTTTATATCCAAAATTTATCTTTTAGTATATAAAATGATCAAACAAAGATAATAAGCATTTATCATTATCAAAATCTAAAACAAAGAAATCAGTAGGGATAATGAACTTATGTTAAACTAAGGTTGTTGATGGCTTAAGCTCACCAAGTTTAGGTTTCCTATACACACAAGAGGCACAAAATTAATGTTAGCACTTAAATCACACAAAACCGTAGAAAATTAATTGTTACAAACAAAATAACAAATAATGAATCTCTTTGGGTTACTAATGTTAATGGACAACTTATTTTGAAGTGTTATAAAGCACTCATAGGTAAGCTTAATGGTCTAAAAGTCTTTTAAACTATATTTATGAGAAAGAATGTATTTAAGAAACTTGGTATAGCTAAACTTAAGTAATTATCTCTACAAATGGCATGTTGATACTAATTCCCTTTATGATCTCTAAGAATTTATAGAATTCACTTTCCCTATACTCCTTAAATCTTAATGGAAATGAAAATCTAGTTACTTTAACCTTAAACTTAGGACTTTAGAAGTTAATACTAGAAGTCCAATCATATGTTCTTTGTTCCAATGTTCTTAACACTAGAATCACCTATCAAAGGTTTAATTGGGGAAAGAGGCCAAAACCCTCTTCCTATAAGGAGATTGAACTTCCTTTATCCGATTACTTCTTCATATTTCTCTCCTCTATTAAGACTTTAAGACATTCTCCTTAAGGTAACAATTCAAACATGATTTTATAGAATAGTCTCTATATCACAAGGCAAAACCCCTCATCGATTAGTCTTTTTATGCAAGATCCTTCTAGCTATCAATTCATTAGTCTAAGAATTTTAAAACATTTAGAGAAATGGCCAGAAACTTACTAAATAGGAGTTTTCTCTCCAAAGATCTACAATTTTTTTTCAAAACTTATTTAGGCAAAATCATTACGCCAAGAACAAAATCCAATGCTATAGACTTTATTGGAAAAGAGAAAATGTTCATAATTATAATATTTCAAATCATAAGGTAAGAAGGAAGAAAACTAATAAAAATATAAAATAGGTAGGAATTCATGTCATAAAAATAAGATGAAATGCTTGATGTATTTAAAAAGAGGTAGAATGGGAAAGTGAACAGTTTAGTAACCTACCGAATATCAATGTAATTAATACTTTGAAACAAGAAATTCCAGCACAACATCAACTAGCTCTGCCTAGTGACCTAGAAGTATAAAGGGAAATGAAATATAGAGAGCAAAAATATGCCCAAAAATAAGAACTGAAGCAAAAGTAATAAATTTAAGGTAAATATAGCAATGAAACCTATAACATTACGGAGCAGTTTGTAGTAAATAATAGAAGATTATATAAAAATAAACAAAAAGAAGAAAGTGATTGATTGAGTGAGTAGAAATACCTTCTAACTAAGCTTCCACAACTGAAGTGACTAGAGACCTTTTGACGTAAAATAACCAATATAACTATCTTATAAGGCTTACGAACAAAGATGGAAAAAGTTAAAAGTACATGTATGGATCAAATCCATACTATCTTATGTGCATATCGTACCACAACTAAAACTTTGATCAAAGAGTCACTTTTCAATTTGGCGTTTTGAATAAAAGCATTAGTTTTGCTATAGTTAAATGTAGAAAGATTGATATTGATAAACTTTCAATAGGAAGCAAATGAGAAACATTTTATAAGTGAGTTAGATCTTTTAGTGGAGTGTTAGGACCAATCTTTCATTAGAATAGAATTTATCAATAAAGAATAAAGAAGTACAAAATAAAAAGAACATGAAAGTAAGATATGACATAAAGAGATATAATCCTAGGAAGAATGGACGTGTTTGATAAAGTTAAGGGAAAAACAAAATTAGCCCCTAAATAGTCTCGTCCATTCCTTTTAAGGAAAGTTGTTATACTAAGAAGTTATAAATTATGTTATTTTAATAGAAAGAAAATATTTGCAACATAGAATGAGCAACATCTATATTCCTATTATTTGTATCGACTGTTTCTTCTCAATATTTAGATTTTTTATGGTGACTACAATTCATTATCATTAAAGAAGATGATTAATCAACAAGATGTTTTATAAAGGAAGAATGTATTTCTAAAGACATAAAACATTTTACAAAACAAAATTTATTCAATAAAGATGCAACTTTGCATTTATAAGAATCATGAATCAAAAATATTTTGCAAAGGCATAAAGTGCTCCTAAAACCTAATGCTCATCACTTCATTAAACAATTTATGGAATTAATCATGCTATAAAAAGAAAATTTCTACTAAGATAAAACAAGAAATTGGTTAGGATACACAATTGAACAAGAAGAAATTTTTATTAATTATGACCTAAAAAACAAATAAGTTATAGTGAAGTGTTTGCAAAAAGATAAAAAGTAATACACCCTAAGTGACTAGGGGAACTATAAAATAGACAAAGTCAAGAACCTACTATAAAGATAACATAAAGGTCACTTGAATAAAGCCATTAAAAGTTAGGTATCTTTGGATCTTATATCTCCAACCTTTACAATCACCACTTAAGTCATTATTAGATATTTACACTTATAGAAGCTCACTTTTAAGGAATTTACAACACACGAAAAACTTGTTCTTCTTCCCGGTAAAGTACTTACTTTATTAACATGCCACTAGATGAAAGTTTCTTATAGTCTGTAATCAAACTATGACTCTTACTATTGAGGTCCTCTCTCTCTCTCTACAATTTTTTAATTAACTCCTTCACAGTCTTTTTAATGACCTTTTGCCATCTTCACGTTGTATTAAGAAAACCTTCACATTTCTCCCCATCCTTATATTTGAAGACCTAAAATGCACTATGAGCCTATAAAAGATAACTTTTATAAGATGCTGGGATTTAAAATCATTAGGAAAGTTTATGGGGATTATACTTTGGTAAGGATCTCTTCATCCCATTAGTGTATGTTCTCTAAGGAATTCTCCCCAAATAGCATCTTGTCTTTAAGTAAGATAATGCCCTTACAAACCTAGGTTTCCAATAGTGGCTAGTTAAAGACAACATTAAGAACCTTGATATCCTATTTAAGAGAGAACAACTCGTACTTAAGCTTGATTTTCTCATCTTTATCTTGGAAGAAGTAGGCTTGAGGAAGTTAGTTGAACCACCTTAGTTAAAGCTTAAAGAGGCTCAAAAACTTGTTTTGCTTGATATGAATCTAGATCAATATGATTCACTAGGTTAGAAGGAGAGTTCTTCTAGGTTTAAAGAGGCTCTGCATAACCCTTTTCTTTTTCTTAGCAATATCACCCTTAATCTAGATCAATATGCTTCACTAGGTTAGAAGGAGTGGTCTTCTAGGTTTAAAGAGGCTCTGCATAACCCTTTTCTTTTTCTTAGCAATATCACCCTTATTACCAATCATGAAGACAAGCTTTTGTATTTATCCTTATAAAAAAATACAAATTAGTCAATTCTCATATTAGTTATATAACTTGCAATGATCTATTTATAAGAAACCTATAGGTCCATTAATCTATAATTAGCCTCTAATAGAAGATCCTCTTCTAACCATTCATCATTAAAAGAAAAGGAGATTCTCATAATCTATCAAAGTATGTGCATATGAGTTTAAAAGAGCATTTTCTCTTATTGAAATCTAGGTTCACTTCCCCTTAGGTTTATCTAAACCCCCAGCTGCTTTCTTTTATTAAAGATAAAATTAAGAAATCATTCTTCCATTTATGGGCATTTTTTGGTTATTTTTTCGTATTCATCATAGTTTTAACATTCAAATTAGACTACGTGGGAAGCTTTCTTAAAGGTCTGATTTAGTGCATAAACCAAAACAACTTTAAGGATGATTTAATATTTTTTAAGTGTTAGACTACTTAAAAGGAAGAAATAAGATACCAAGAATGAGAATGAAGTTGACTAGGAGATATATATATCTATCGTCTCCTATAAGGTTTAGTAATAAAATTTTTTAAGTGGAAGTCTCACCCTACACTTAAAACTATCATAGTGCACACTAACTTTATTAGGTTTAAGGACCATGTTCTCTTGAACAAAGAGGCATCCAATACTTAGATAAGAAAGAATGAAGAAATATGTCCTCATTCCCTTTAAATCACGAACCCATACTCTAACTATATAGATTTTGAGTTCAAATATGGTCATTGTTCTATTATAAGGAATTGTGATCTAAATTGCCTATTCTCTACCCTTCTTATCAACTCACTACTACTAAAAATGCTAGACTTTTTTTTTCCAAAGATACTAGTGCTAGAACTTGACATATTAAAATGGGTCATCTTAATATAAAAGGAACATATATAAAAGCTCAAGAAGGGATATATTGAGAAAAAGATCGGTTTCTAAGTTAGGAGTTTGAGTTTAAAATTTGGAGAACTTCAAGTTGAATTTTTTAGCTTCTCAAAATTGGTAAAGGTTCGATGGCTAAGAGATGATAGACATTTAACTATCCTACTTGTTTTCCCAAGTACTGCAACTGCACGGGTCATTTTGTAATATACTTGGTATCGAATCCCACCGAAATTATGTAGTCACCTTAGTAGTTTAAATTAAACTTTATTTGAGTAATTAATTAACAAACAATTAAAAACAATCAAAGTAGCAATTGGGAGAAAAAATTAAAGAATTAAGGTTTCCAAAAACAAGAGGAATCAATGCCGAAATTGGAAAAACTGAATTACTAAAGTTAGTATTACCCTTACTACCCTATGCAATCTTTCAATTTTTGTCAATATGATCATGTTTAGTCCTAAGTATTTTTTAATGTTTCGGAACTTTCTCTCTCAATACTTGGACTGAATAATCCCAAAACAAAGATTTAAAATCTAGTATGTGATCTCTGAATCTCGATTCCTAAACTAATCGTTAATTAGATTTGATTACCACGTTGGACAGTTACATCACATCCCATATCTCTATGTAAATGATGATGTAACTTGATAAATGGAATGTCCTGCATTCATGCCTACTCTTATGGTACACTCACAACATATTTCTCAGCTCCATATCTCTATGTAGACTAAACATGAGCATCCAAATACCATAAACACACATAAATGATCATAACATTACACAAAGTGAAGTCTTATATGGGTTGAGTAAAAATAATCCTAAAATAGCCTAGCAATCCGTCAAACACAACTCAATCATCATCAATACAGGTTACAAACTTCTACCCATACAATAAACAAAAATAAATCAAAGAAAAAGATAGGAAAAAGAAGTTTATTGCATGAGGAAACAAGCTAGAAATCTGGACAGCTTTGTTGTAGCATTAGAATCCTTAATGTTCTCCTCCAATATGCAGCTCCAAATCCCTCTTTTGTTTAGCTATGTTCTCCCATGAAAATCCCCTAGTTTTGGCCTCCTTTCCTTATTTTTATACGGCCCTAGTACACCAAACCTGGACAGTTGTCATTTTTGCTCTCCTTTCTCACGTTTTTGTCACCTTTTCTCCTTATGCTGACCCACTTATGTGCTTTTTCTTTTGTCCTAGTGTGCCCTTCTAATTTTGTGTAGTTAATTGTCCTCAAAACCGCCATTAAGTCACAGTTGTGACTAGTAAGGTCACAACCGTGACCAATAATGTCAAATTCCTATTATAATGTCCTAACTTTTATTCCATGCTTCCTTCACTTAATTGTTCCATCTAACCTCAGTAAACCATGAAAATAAGTACTTAATCATGCCTTGACATATGTCAATTAATACACAAAATAACAACACACACAATAAGACTTATGCATGCACACATTGAACGCAATGGTAAGGTTAACACACCAACTTACACAAAAAGTATGTACAAACATACTAGAACATAATTAAACACTAATATGGCCACATGCAATGTAAAAATACCTAAAACAAGCATAAAATATACACAATCATGCAACATTAAAATGAAAAACCTAGTTCACATGTACTTTCCATGCAGTAGTCACACATAAAATATATGTAAATCTACACTTATCAACTCTCCCACATTTGAATTTTTTCTTGTCCTTAAGCAAAACTAAAAACAATTTGATCAAGTTGTTGATGTGTGTAAGTTTTAATTAGTTAACCTCGATAATCTACAAGTGCATGGGTCATTTGCATAGTACCTAAGGCCAAAATAAATCGTAGAAATTTAAAATGTAAAAAAACTAAAACAAGAATTCAATTCAATCAATTAATCAATTTAAGAATTAATCATGAATATATTAACAATTTAGCAATTGCAACGCATACTCAATAATCAACCTAAGGAACTACCAGTTTAGAGAAAGAGAATTTTACCTATCTTTAATGCTAACCTAATCAATTATGAATTATTAGATTATTGATATAGGCGATCCTAAGGTTGATTGCTCTCTCTATAGTTATAATCATTAACTCTAATTTATAAACCCTAATCAAATTATGGAAGTTACAATTTCTCAATTAACAACCTGTCCAAAACCCTAATTAGATTTGAAGTTGTCTAATAAACTATCGGAAACCTATGCAAGATCTCTCTTCGCACAATTTACCGATTTTATTTAATTCTTATTTTATTAAATTACTTAACTCTTGTTAGCCCAATTTAATTATTTTTCATTCAAATCACCCTCTCAGTTTATCACTGACTTATGCAATTGCAAAAATTAAATCACAATAAATCCAATAAAATGTAAACAATCAAATTTCATTAAATTAAAAATAAAACCCCAAAGGTGAGTTTAGAATCTCATCAACATCCAAAAATCCTATCATTAACTATTATTCCAATTCTATACAATAATAATTGAAAATACCAGGAAATAAGAAATTGAATGGATGACGGGAGGCAGTGACGTCGAGAAACTCCTGATCTGGGAAGTACGTTAAGTCGGCTTCTTCTCCTCTTCTCTCTTCCTTCTTCTCTTTCTCTATCTCTCGATAATTCACTTTAGGTTTTCTCTCAAAAGTGGCTTATGCAAAAGTTGCCTCCCCTCATTAGTCTTATTCTTTAAATACCTTTTGTGTTCTGAG
Organism: Erythroxylum incrassatum; assembly: GCA_026546855.1. Classification (NCBI taxonomy): domain Eukaryota; kingdom Viridiplantae; phylum Streptophyta; class Magnoliopsida; order Malpighiales; family Erythroxylaceae; genus Erythroxylum; species Erythroxylum incrassatum. The sequence goes on along the minus strand of JANVCL010000213.1, from coordinate 16,319,333 downwards.
CAGCTCTAGGTTTTTTCGAAGTCAAAAAGGTTTGAAAATCCTCAAAAGTTAATGTTTTTTAGTGTCTACACGTCTACTCGATGCAGGCCACGATCGTGGGCCATATCCTGGGCTTCTAGCACGATCGTGACATATGGGATCGTGGCTTGATGTGTCATGATCATGGGCTATTGTTTCAACCCAAATGTCTCCGAAACTTCTCCATTCTTCGATGTTGACCCTGAAATACTAACAAACACATCAAGGTACCTCAAAAACATAATAATTAAGCTCAAAGACTTTTACTAACCCATAAAACACTTAAAACATAAATAATTAACAAACTAACACAATTCCAACCTAAACACATACTAAACGATTGAATTAACAATTAAATACATATCAAACTAAAATCTAAAACACAATGCATATCACACTTATAATTCACAACACAATGCACACATTACAACAAACATGCACACTCACAAAACACACAACTATATGATATTGGTATAATGGCAATAATCTTAAACAAATCTTTCAATCTTAAACACAATCATCCAACATAATCCAACATTTCAACTCATTCATTCATGCTCAAATGGAACAAAATAAATAAACAAGTCAATCAAGATAATTATAACCTATCCATATATTTATGTCACTTGAATAAATGCATTTATGAATTTCAATCAAGTAGAAGGTATTTTATTACCAAATCGCCCTTATGAAAATTATATTTATTATACAAAGATCTGTAAGCTTTTATTTCATTAACACATATTTTTAATTATGTTTTTAACGCTAACCTAGTCTTTTGACGCGAATGCAAACATTTGTGATGAATGTCCCTCGATTACTGTTCGTAAATCGCAAGTGCATAGTTGTCAAAGTGAGTGATAAATTGGTAAGAACCGAGTCATGTCCATAGGGATTATGAGAAAGTTCAAATCTATGCTAGCGGACAGTGTTTGAAATCAGGTTTAGTAAAATTTTGAGAAATTAAAAGCAATGTAATGAATTATTAAAAATTTAAGGAATTTTCTAAGCAACTACACAATTCGATGCAACCAAAATAACTATGAATATGACAAATCTATGCAACAACTAATTAAGAAAAGAGTGCAACAATTGACTAATTAAAGGTATTAACTTCAATGGAGAATGACTTTCTTTTAGGGAATGATATTTTTGCCAACCTTAATATTGAATTAGCTATCCTCCACAAATGAACAATCCTAACCTTTTAGGAGAATCTTAAGAGGATTAGTAATTAATCCCCTCCTCCCAAAGGTGAATTAATCTATCCACTCTAGACGACACTTAGTAATCCCTTACTTAAGTTTTTCCTAGAGTTTCTTAAGTTCCACACTCAAACCTTCAATTTTCACTCCTAAGTTTCTTGGGTCTCCCAACTCACAAGAAAATCCTAACCAAACTTTCCTTCAATCATCTAGCAAAAATCCCCTTTTTTCCAAAGGTAAATTTATACCAAGCCAACTCTCAATAATCCAAAGTAAGAACAGTTAAACCCAAGGAAAATCAACAAGCATATGAATATAGAGTCACGAATTCAGAATGTTCAAAATTAAAGCATCAACAAAAATATCAAATCCCTAATAGAAATTAAAGTTTTAGCTACAAATCAGCATGCCAAGAAATTCACAAGCATAAACCCTAGACAAACTCATGAAGGAATCAAATATAATTGAAAAGCATGGCTCCAAATTTTAGTAGAAAAATGAGCTCTCCCCTCTCCTTACGTGGTTGATTGGTTCTTTAGTAGAGGGTGCATGCGTGAGTGTTGAATGAAGGCTACTACTTTAGTGAGTAAATGGAGGATTTTGGGGGATGTGTCTGTGTGTGAATGAAGTGTTGTTAGTGGATGGGTGTGTTGCGTTTTTTTGAGTGAAGGATGGAGCTTATGCTTGCTTTGTCTTGTACTGGTTGGGAGTGAATGGCATGAAGGTGTCCAAGAAGATCTGATGGTGGCTGCTTTAGTGGAACCAGATGCATGCTTGGCTATGCGTGAAGGCAGGCTGTTGTCTTGCAGTGGCTGCTGGAAGAGGCTGCTGCATGGAAGTGTGCTAGCATGCTTGGTGTCTTGTGCATAGAAATGAGGGCTATGTTAGTGGAGATACCGTGAATAGAAGTGTTGTGCATGAGTGGAGAGTGTTTTGTCTTACTTTGGAGGCTATGTTGTTATGCAGAATTGGAGGCCTTGGTGAGTGGAAGTGGCGTGAAGGCATACTACTGCGTTGTTGGCATGGAACAACAGTAAAAAATGAAGGCTAATTCTTTGGAGTGGCATGAAGGATTTCAGTTAGGTTGTTGCATAAATAAAGGGATATGCGTGCATGGCTATGGAGGCTGCTGTGTTTTCGTCTCTTGTGCGTGGAGTAAAGAGTGGAGGCTATTGTCTTTTTAAGTCCGTGAGTGAAGGCTCCTTCCTTCCAAAACACACTAAACCCTCTCATTTTGCTCCATGGGTGGAGCATGCTTTTGTCTTCTTTTCTCTTTTTCAAAGCATGCTGAACTATCTACTTTTAAAAAAATGATGGTCATCCTCCTTTGTGTGACTCTTTTCAGTGGTAGCCCTCTCTTCTTTTGCTTTATTTTTCTATAAACTCCTAATACTCAAAGATAATACAAAAAAAGCAATTTAGCATATATCCACTCCAAAACACTACACAACTTACTTACATTAATGCATCAAATAAAAACCTATCAATAATCTCTATGAAATACCCCCACACTTGAACTACTGCTTGTCCTCAAGCAATTTAAACACAATAAAAAAATAATTTCATCAATTCGTTTTCAAAGAAAATCGAGTGTATGCTTTCATTAAAACTTTAACAAACTCAAGCTTTGGGCCACTATACATATCATAGTTTTTTCATCAATGCACATAAACGAGGTCAAAGGTAGACACCATTGATCAAAGGCACATATAAAATTCAGATGGACTTTTCTCTCATTTTTGCTCAAATCACTCAAGTGTTTAGGGTCAATGTTTCACTCAAGACTCCCTCTAAAAGACTACACTACCATAGGCTTGCATATTCACCAATTCTCTACTACATAAAATACACACGAACATGGATCGAAAGGACTTTTATTTAGGGTTATAATGGGGTTTAGGTTTAGGTAGGCTAAAAAGGTCGCGGGTTAATTCACAAGCATTAATAAAGTACTAAGTAAAAGGGACAACTAAATACAAAGTCTGAGATATGCAAATAAATATATGGGACTACTACTACTCATCAATAACTATTGCTACTATGTTTGCTTCTTTTTCTATGTCTTTCTTTTTTCTTTTTTAATCATTTTCTTCTTTTATTTTTTTTCTTTTTTTATCTCTTTGAAGACCAAAATGAGTAGGAGTACCTCTACAAACATCTCAAAAAAAAGGATCAAAAGTCCCAAACTATAGACCAAATGATCACTTGACACTTCATTATACTTGTGATCGGACAAGGCTAACGGGGTTTTGGATTTTTAAGTGTTTATTTTGCAATCAAAAAGGGTAAAGGTTCAAAAGGGGTTTCAAGGGATAATGCATAAGGAGGGTCATTTAAGCTAATGGGTTTAAAAAAAAGAATGCCTTCATTGTTTCAATAAAGCATGCATCTCGTAATTTCAAACCGGTTCAATGCAAGTTTTAGAGGTAATCTTCCCATGGGAGTATCACATATAATAAAAAAACAATGAAATGAATATAAAATGCATTCATGTAGGCTCAAAATCTCACATATGCTTATGTGAAAATCCATAAAAATTATATACATTACCTAATCACTCAGTCGTCAAATTTTTGAAAGAGTTTATGCAACTAACTACTTCAATCAATCCATATGATTCACCTTCCACTCAAGTTGCCGAAGTCAAATTCAAGCACACAACTCAATCATCAGTCCAACTACTATGACAAAATGGCATGGCTCAACCATCATCACAGTTCAAATGCAAAATTGCAAAAAATTTAAAATTGGTCCCACCCCCACACTTAAAGGAGACATTGTCCCTAATGTCAAAAAAATAAGGAAATGAGGACATAAGGACTCCCTGGATTATAGAAGGCTCAACGACTTGAATTAGAATTCACAACTCCAATCTTTCATTCCTAAAAATATATATAAAGAAAACACAAATGAGATACTCAAATGAAAGCAATAAAAAGAAACTAAAACAATAAAGAACTAAAATGAAAGGATAAGATTGTTGTGCTTCCCAACAAGTGCTATGTTTAATGTCAATAGCTCGACGTAACCATTTGATCCCAGGTCCTTGAGTGAAATGTTTGCAATGTTTCTCAACTCTTTACTATAATAATGCTTCAATCTTTTCCCATTCACTTTGAAAGTTCTTCCATCACTTCCCTCAACTTCAATCACTCTATAGGGGGTAACATTTTTCAAAACAAAGGGCCCAGACCATCTAGAGTGCAATTTACCTAGAAAAAGCTTCAATCTCAAGTTGAAAAGTAAAACTTTCTCTCCTGGAGAAAATTCTTTCCTCATAATGTGTTGGCCATGCCATTTCTTAGTTTTCTCTTTGTAGATTTTGGAGTTCTTATACACTTCATTTCGAAATTCTTCCAATTCACATAACTGAAGAGACAGATTTTCAACCGATTTTTGTCAATCAAGATTTAACTTCCTAACTACCCAAGAAGCCTCGTGTTCTATCTCTATCAGAAGATGACAAGCTTTTCCAAAAACCAAATGATATGGAGACATGCCAATTGGAGTTTTGAAAGTCATCCTATATGCCCAAAGGGCATCATCAAACTTAAGAGCTCAGTCTTTCCGGTTAGGGTTCACCATCTTTTTAAGAATGTCCTTGATCTCTCGATTTGATATTTCAGCTTAGCCATTTGACTGTGGGTGGTAAGGTAAAGTAACCTTGTGTCGAACTCCATATTTGGTTAAAAATTACCCAGAAACTTGTTGCAAAAGTGGGTACCTTCATCATTAACAATGGCCCTTGGAGTGCCAAATCTTGTGAAAATATTTTATGGAGAAATCTGAGAACAACCTTGGCGTCATTTGTTGGTGAAGTTATGGTTTCAACCATTTTGATATATATTCCACCGCCACAAGGATATAAGATTGTCCACAAGATTTAGGGAATGGTCCTATGAAGTCAATACCCTACAAATCGAAGAGTTTTACCTCAAAAATGTTGGTCAAAGGAAGCTCATGACATAGTGAGATATTACCCATTTGTTGACATCGGTCACACGTCTTAGTGAAAGCATATCTGTCTTTATGAAGCGTAGGCCAATAGAAACCAGATTCAAAAATTTTTGTTGTTGTTCTTATTGGGCCAAAATGACCTCCATATGGTGATGAATGACAATGCTCCAAAATTGCTAGGACTTTACAGGATACATCTTTGAATCACTTGATTAGGACCTCTCTTGAATAGTAAGGGTTCATCCCATAGATAACTTTTCGCATCAAATAAGAACTTTTTCTTTTGAGATGGATTTAAATCCGGAGGAATTAAACCTGTAGCTAAATAATTCACCACATCGGTAAGCCATGGAAGCTTTTCATTGACTCTAAATAAATGCTCATCTGCGAAAGTCTCTTGGATACGTATTAGTGGCTTTGATTCCTCAAGCTCTAATCGAGATAAATGGTCGATAACTACATTTTTGTTCCCTTTTTGTCCTTGATCTCCACATCAAACTTTTACAAAAGCAACTCCCATTGAATAAGCCATGGCTTGGCATCTTTCTTTGTAAACAAATATCGAATTGCCGCATGATCTGTGAAAACCACAACCTTGGACCCAATGATATATGATCAAAACTTGTCCAAAGCAAACACAACCGCTAACATTCCCTTCTCTGTAGTAGTGTAATTTTGTTGGGCATCATCTAAAGTCCGGCTAGAGTAGTAGATAAGCCTGAACACTTTCTCTTGCCTTTGGCCTAAAACTGTTCCCACTGTGAAGTCACTCGCATCACACATAATTTCAAACGGTTGTTTCCAATCAGGTGTGATCATCAAGGGAGCTGAAATCAACTTTTTCTTGATCAACTCAAAAGCCTTGCAAGCATTTCTTATTGAACTCAAATTTTACATCCTTTTTCAAGAGATTGCAAAGGGGTTTGGCAATCTTGGAGAAGTCTTTGATGAATCTTCGGTAAAACCTCACATGTCCAAGGAAACTACGGATACCCTTTACATTTTTCGGTGGAGGAAGCTTTTCAATGCTTGTTGTATTGGCTCGGTCCACTTCAATGCCAAGGGCAGACACTTTGTGACCTAACACAATTCCTTCCCTCACCATAAAATGACATTTCTCCCAATTGAGCACTAAGTTGGTATCCTGACATCTTTTCAACACTAGAGATAGATTATGTAAACGTTTATGAAATGAATCACTAAAAACTGAAAAATCATCCATAAAAACTTCCATGAAATTCTCAATCATATCAGAAAAATAGCCATTATGCAACGTTGAAATGTAGCAGGAGCATTGCAAAGACTAAAAGACATGCGCCTAAATGGAAATGTGCCAAAAGGACAAGTAAATGTGGTCTTTTCCTGATCTTCAGGTGCTATGTCTATTTAGTTATATCTCGATTACCCATCTAAAAAATAATAAAATACATGTCCAATAAGTCTATCCAACATCTGATCTATGAATGGAAAAGGAAAATGATCCTTCCTGGTGTCTTTGTTCAACTTCCTATAATCCATGCAAACCCTCTATCTAGTGATTGTCCTAGTGGAAATAGTCTCATTGTTAACATCTTTAACTATAGTGGATCCATTTCTTTTAGGAACAACCTGAGTAGGACTAACCTATGAACTATCAGAAATTGGGTAAATGATTCCAGCCTTAAGCCACTTTTGAATTTCGTTCCTAACCACTTCCTTCATTGTTGGGTTCAATCTTCTTTACAGTTCAATACTAGGGGTGAATGACTCCTCCATCAGAATTTCATGCATTACAATAGAAGGAATAATTCCCTTAATGTCTAAAATTGACCAACCCAATGCATTTTTTAACTCCCTTAACACCCTAAGCAAATTTTCCTCTTCTGAATGAGTCAATGACGATGAAATAATGATAGGATTAGCACCTAAGAATGCATATTTCAAATTTTCAGGCAAGGGTTTCAAATCAATCAATGGGTCCACATGTTTTACATCACCAACAACATCAGCATTAGTCACACAAAACAAAGGCTCGGTTTGATAAAAAATTTTCAAGCATTCAAAAGAATCCAATACCATCATAAAACAAGCATCATCA
>JANVCL010000213.1:16291717-16308766 GCA_026546855.1 Erythroxylum incrassatum | reverse complement strand
ATTAGTTAGATCTTGTATATTTTCCTCTTTCATGTAGTACTTTTGTATTAGGTTTTGATGATATATATATATATATATATATTGAAAGACACAATGTAGACATTCGGGTTTTATGAAATGAAATGAGGAAAAAGTTGGTTTTAAAATATTGTGGTTTTTTCTATTGATGCTGTATAAGTGAATATTGATATGATGCCTTGAGAAGTGAATGTAGTGATCGAACGTAGCTCGCCCTTATTGTAGGTTATGTATCGGAATGACCTCTAAGCGTCCCGGTGTGTACCTTACGGTAAGGGGGTGCTACATCACCCTTTTGAGATGATGGCTAATGAGGATTCATTGACATAACCCTACAAGAAAATCTGCTATATATATATATATAAAATATTGAAAGACACAATGTAGACATCGGGTTTTATGAAATGAAATGAGGAAAAAGTTGTTTTTAAAATATTGTGGTTTTTTCTATTGATGCTTTATAAGTGAATATTGATATGATGCCTTGAGAAGTGAATGTAGTGATCGAACGTAGCTCGCCCTTATTGTAGGTTATATATCGGAATTACCTCTAAGTGTCCCGGTGTGTACCTTATGGTAAGGGGTGCCACATCACCCTTTTGAGATGATGGCTAATGAGGATTCATTGACATAACCCTACAAGAAAACCCGCTATGCTTTATGATTCCATATAATTGGGCTCCAGGAACGGGGTCCAACATCTTGTAGTATCAGGAGTCCTAGGCTTAGAATACATTGTGCTATACATTATTTTGGTATGTGATAAATTGGTTGCATTGTAAATTGATTGATTGCATTAAATGACATGCATATCATACATACATGTAGGAAATAGGATTGGAGTAAAATGTAAGCTAATCATTAGTTTTGCAAGGATCAGTTGCACCTGAACCTCCACTAAGAGAGGAGGGCACGGATGAGTCTAGAGCCCCAGGAGATGCTGAGGCTTCTGTAAGGCAAAATATTGGGCCCTCTCTATCACAGATTCAGGAGTCACTTGTTCTATTAGAACAAGTGCCTACCTTAGATCCGAGGATGTTTCAAGCCTTCACTCAAGCATTTTCTAGGCTATGGGACAGATGCCGCAATCTTCTGCTCCAGCTCTAGTTAGAAAGGGGAAGCAGTTCGACAAGCTGAGGAAGTATGGAGCAGTGGACTTTTACGGGAACACTAATCTCGAGGAAGCTGAGACATGGCTGAGAAAGACAAAACGAATATTAGAGCAGATGGATTGTGAAGATGACGAGAACATTGAATATGCTGCGTGTTTTCTACAAGAGGATGCTTTGCATTGGAGGGAGAGTGTCTTGGGAAGTCAGATGAAGCCATCGGTGTTGGCATAGAAGGACTTCCTGGTTGTTTATAAGAAGAAGTATTTGTCTGAAGTGTACATCCAACAAAAGCAGAGAGAGTTTTTGAGCCTCGTCCAAAGGGAGAAGATGGTGAGCGAATATTAGCGCCGATTTACACAATTGGCCTGATATGCAGCTGAGTTAATGATGAGTGAAGTGGCTAGGTGCTGAAGGTTTGAAGTAGGACTGCATTTGTCCATCAGAGAGAAAGTGGTGAAACAGAATTTCTGCAATTTCCAACAGCTAGTTGAAGAAACATTAAGAGTGGAAAATGTGGAGAACATCAAGAGTACGATGAATAGAAAGAAGAAAGGGAGAGAACAATTTAAAAGGGGAGGTGGTACTCCTATGTGAGAGAGGAATGCCAGGACGTTCCTTGCACAGTCTGAGGAGAGGAGTAATGGAGCAAGTAGGGCTAGATAGATGAAAACTGTATCACATCAAGCCTCAACGAATGGAGGCAGAAGGAGGGGATAGAGGAGAATATTAACGATTAATTGGAGCGTGCTTCAATTGCAGGGAGAAAGGACACATGGCAAGAGAGTGCCCTCAGAATGCAAGACATAAGAGAAGTCAAATGCAAGATTCAAAGAGGGCCAAGACAGTGGGACATAAGACAGTAACTGAAGTGGGTAGTAGAAGTTCTTATACGGCCAGGAAAGTGAACCCTCTAGGGAGATCAAGGGGATAAAGTGTTTGCTATAATGAGGGAGGATACAGAGACAGCTTCGAAAGTCATAATTGGTATGACTAAATTATTTGATGAGGATATTGTTGTTTTGGTTGATTTGGGTTCCACCCATTCGTTTATTTCATCAAGTAGAGTTATGAATGGTAGAGAATTGAGCCCATTGGATACTCCTTTGATGGTTAGTACTCCAATCGATCAATGTATTATTATTAGTCAAGTATATAGAGACTGTGAGATACATATTGGAGGGGAACAATTAGTGGTGGATCTAATGCCATTGAGGATAGAAGGATTTGATGTGATTTTGGGTATGGGCACCTTAGAGAAGTATAATGCCAACTTGGATTGCAAACAAATGATTGTGGAGTTCGAAATTGGCAATAGTAGAAAGGTGGTGTTTATAGGAGACAGGAAAGCAAGTCTAAATAGAATGGTTTCGGCTCTGACAGTAGAAAACCTAATAAGGAAAGGATGTGAAGTATTTTTGGCCTATATGGTAGACATAAAGACAGATGGAGGGAAGTTAGAAGAAATACCTGTGGTTATGGAATTCCCGAATGTGTTTCTCGAGGAATTACTAGGATTACCACCATCTAAGGAAATTGAATTTCCCATTGAGCTTCTTCCGGGTACAATGCTAATACCGATTCTGCCTTGTAGAATGGCTCTGACAGAATTGAAGGAGCTTAAGGAGCAATTGGAAGAATTATTGAAGAAAGGGTACATAAGGCTGAGCTCTTCACCATGGGGAGCTCCAGTTCTTTTTATAAAAAAGAAAGATGGATTGTTGAGGATGTGTGTGGAATATAGGAAGCTCAACCATGTCACCATCTGGAACAGAAATCCGCTCCCATGCATCGATGATTTGTTTGATCAGTTGCAAGGTGCAAGGGTCTTTTCTAAGATAGATTTTCTATCAGGTTATCACCAACTGAGGATAAAGGAGTCCGATGTGTTAAAGACTACTTTTAGAATACGGTATGGCCATTTTGAGTTCTTGGTCATGCTTTTTGGGTTAACGAATGCACCTGTAGCTTTCATGGACTTGATGAATCGAGTCTTTAAGTCCTTCTTAGACTAATTTATCATTGTCTTTGTTGACAATATATTGGTTTATTCTAAGAGTGACAAGGAGCACGAGGAACATTTAAGGATTGCTTTGAAGACATTGTGGAATAATGAGTTGTATGCAAAATTCAAAAAATGTGAATTTTTGACTAAGGGAAGTAGTTTTTCTTGGACATGTGATTTCGAAGCAAGGAGTACATATAGATCTGAGGAAAATAGAAACTGTGGTGAAGTGTAAAGCACCAAAGAATATAGCAAAAGTGGAGTTTCTTTGGTTTAGCTGGGTATTAGAGGAGTTTTGTGGACGACATTTCCATAATAGCAGCTCCACTTACTAAATTGACAAGGAAGAATCAGAAGTTTGTATGGACCGAGGAGTGCTAGAGCAGTTTTGAAGAATTGAAGAATAGTCTTACAACGACACTAATTTTGACTTTGCCTTCGGGAAATGATGGATATACAGTGTATAACGATGCCTCAAAGAAGGGATTAGGTTGTGTGTTGATGTAAGGAGATAAGGTGATTGCTTATGCTTCTAGGTAATTGAAACCTTATGAGATGAATTATCCTACGCATGATGTGGAGTTAGCTGCTATAATCTTTGTGTTAAAAATATGGAGACACTACTTATATGGAGTCACTAAGGTGTTTCTAGACCAAAAGAGTTGAATTTGAGATAGAGAAAGTGATTAGAGCTACTTAAATATTATGATTTGATGATAGACTACCACCTGGGGAAAACTAACGTAGTAGCAGATGCATTGAGTAGAAAATCGACTATGGAACATATGGAGACAATGTATCTTCCTTTGTTGAAGGAATTAGCCAAACTCAGGGTGACATTGAGACAAGCCAAATCTGATAGTATATTGGCTAACTTTAAAGGAAGGTCAGTATTGAATGAGAAGATTAAGGGATTGTAGGAACAGGGTGAGTACTTGAGCAGGCTCAGAGAAGAGATTAAAAATGGTAAACCTTCTGAAATAAAGGTAAGGGAAGATGGATTGATGCTGGTAGGAAAAATACTATGTATTCCTGATATGCAAGGGTTGAAAGACAAGATTCTTGATGAGGCACAGAATATGCCTTATGCAATGCACCCAGGAAGTACAAGAATGTATAGAGATTTGAAGGAGCATTTCTGGTGGAAAGGAATGAAGAAAGAAGTTGCAGAATATGCTAAAAAATGCTTAGTGTGTTAGCAAGTCAAGGTTGAAAAACAGGCACCTTTAAGTAAGCTTAAACTTTTGTCAATTCCCGAATGGAAATGGAAAAAGATTACGATGAATTTCTTGATGGGATTTCTAAGGACCAGCAAGAAGCATGATGTAATATGGGTGATTGTGGATAGGCTAACTAAGTCCACACATTTCTTGCCAATTAAACAGATGGATTCTTTGAATGTTTTCGCCAAGAAATACATAGATGAGATAATCAGACTTCATGGGATTCCAAGTTCGATAGTCTCAGATAGAGATCCCAGGTTCACCTCCAAATTTTGGGAAAGCATACAAGAGGCTTCAGGAACTAAGTTGCACTTTAGTACGGCCTTCTATCCACAGACTGATGGACAATTGGAGAGAACAATACGGACTCTGGAGGTAATGTTGAGAGCTTGTGTTATGGATTTTAAAGGCTCATGGGATGACCATTTGTCTTTAATCGAATTTGCTTACAAATAATTCCTACCACTCAGGAATTTAGATGGCACCTTACGAAGCTTTGCATGGTAGGAGGTTCAAAACTCCTATTTGTTAGGATGAGGAAGGTGAAGGGAGGCTTTTAGGGCCTGAGTTTGTGCAAGTAACTATTGACAAGATTAAATTGGTGAAACAGAGACTTAAAGCAGCTCAAGATAGAATGAAGAGTTATATGGATGCACATAGAAAAGAGATGGAATTGGAAGTAGGAGACAAAGTGTTTCTTAGAGCTTCTCCATATAAGGGAGTTTTAAGATTTGGTAAGAAAGGCACACTTAGTCCAAGATACATAGGCCCTTATGAGATCATTGAGAAGATTGGGCCTTTAGCCTGTAAGTTAGCTTTGTTAGCAGAATTGTCTAAGATTCACAATGTCTTCTATATATCGATGTTGAGGAAGTATCGATCTGATCCTTTGCATATAGTTCAACCTTCAGAGGTCCAATTAAGGGAGGATTTGACATAAGAGAAGCAACTAGTGGAGATCCTGGATTCAAAAGAAAAGATTTTGAGAAATAAGCTAGTGAAACTGGTTAACGTTTTATAGAAGAACCATGCAAAAGAAGAGGCAAAATGGGAGCCCTTGGAATCAATGAAGGAGAAGTATCCACACCTCTTCAATGACTCAGATAAGAATTTCGAGGACAAAATTCTTTTATGAGAGGAGAGTTGTTGGATCCTGAAATTTTTCTAAATTCCTTATTATTTGTTTAATTATTTATTTATGTTTTGTTTTTTTTAATTATTGAGTCATTAAATTAGTGGGCATAAGTAGAGATTAGAAATTAATATGGGAATGTTAGAATTAAGTTAGCGTAAGGAGTTAGTAGATGAAATTAAGTGAAAGAAGGGTAAATATGGAAAGACTAGTTAAATGAGGGGCAAAATAGGAAAGACAACTAAAGTTGTCCTGAATTAGAAGAGAGAAGAGAGAATGTCGTAGAAGAGAGAAAGAAGAGAAGAAAAAGGCGTAGAGAAAGAAGAGAAGAAGGAGAAGATCGTTGAAGAAGAGAGAAAGGGAGGAAAGAAGAAGAAAAAGAGGAGAAATCAAGCTTGTTAAGGTAAGTTAATCATCTTTTCTTCTTGCTTTAGTAGAGAAATGGGTTGTGATGAGAATGAAGGAGTTAGAGAGAGAAAGGGGTTTTGTGTTGGAAGATGATTTAAGAGAACCCATTAGTTCCTAGGGTTTCTAAAATAGGTTTTGGGTTTTCTAACCTAGATGGACTATGGGTAGGTTAGGTTTGAGCTTGATTTGTGTTGATTTCATTTGTTGTGATTATTGAAATTTTAGGGGATTTCCATTTGAATTAGGAAATCAAGAACAACCTACCCAAGAGCAAGAGGAAGAGTGAAATTGAGTTTTGATTTTTAAGAGAAATAAGGTGGGTAAAATATTTATGGTTATTTTACATATGGGCAATGTGCCTAAGTGTGTGTGTATAAGCTTGAATTTCTAAATTGTGAATTTTTGTGATGTGGGAAATGCATTATGATGTGTTTTATATGTTGCATTGAAAGATATATGACATTTTGATATAATTGAATTGTGAGTATGATCATGCTATGCCTTGGAATTGTATCACGACATTTTGAATTAAATGGAAATAAGGAAAAAGCATAAGAATATGAATTTGTGATTGATTGAATTGAGCATGAGAGTTGATTGTGTTTGGGTAAGAGTAGAACCATTTCTTAGTCACGTGCGTGTCAACATAAAGTCTTCTCCTGGCTGCTCACTTATGGTATACGAGATCTAAAAAGTGAACTCGTTTTATTCACGGTGTAAACTTTGATTTTTTCGTTTCGCTCCACGGAACCCTTAAGCCATTTGTTTGTGCATTTGCATTTTGATATGTTAAGTTATGATGCAAATTTGAGTGTTATGATTTGATGATAAATTACATCCAATATGTTCTATGTGATGATGTATGGAATTATAGGATGTGAATTGGAATTGTGAATGCTGAAATTACATTGCTGGATTAAGACAAGAAATGTATGCCTATATGAATATTCACATATTTGTTTGATTGTGTGGCTCGTTGTCAATGGCTAAAAATATATTAGCCACTTCCCTCCTTAGGTGCAGAACTAGAAGATTAGCGATCTTTGTAAGGCATTCGGAAACTCCAAGATAGCTAGAAATCTTTTGTACTAAGTTAGTGACTAATTTGGATAGCTTTATAGACATATCAAACATGAGCATATTTTTGAATTTTGTATTAAGTTTGATGTGTATGTTGAACAGTAGGTAAGGCTTGTTCAAACATTTACTTTGTTCATAAATGAAAATGAGAATTTGAGAAGTTCCTTTTTGGGTATGATTAAGTTATTTTAAAGGTTGAGTATATTGGATGTGGAAGTGGAATGTGTATGTGCATATTCTCTTTGCTGAGATTGCAAATTGTTGTTAGTATTAGAATAGCATGTTAGAGTTGGAAAGAATGTATGTGATGAATTATTTGAGTTAAGATTCAAGAGTTAATGAGATGTACTTCGTAGTTGTAGGGATATGAAGTGATATTGCACTAGAAGAGGTGAATTTGAGGAGATTATGAGTAAAAGGGACGTTAGAATGGATTTAGGGTCTATTGGAGGGGTCTTAGAGAGTGAAAATTTTTGTTAAACCTGAAGATTACACGGTCAGGCCGTATATAAAGACACTGACCGTGTATTCCAGATGCAGAAACATTGCCAGACTCGTGGGTTACATGGTCTAATTGTGTATATTCACACTATCCAAATTTTGACCCTCCAAATGACAAAATCTCACTTCTAGTTCTTCACAAAAGTTGTAGATATTGAAGCTCTCTTTAAATCATCAAAAGATGACCTTAATCTGATATCCCTAGTGAAAGTTAAGACAATTGTCCCGAGATAAGTACAACATAATTGAGGGCAAAATTATGTTTGATTCTTTTGGCCATAACTTCACAACCTGACCTCCGAATGAAGTGATTCTTAAAGAAATAGATTTCTAACACATATTTCTATTTCTCCATAAAAATTGGTTGTTTTTGGTGTTGAGTTGAAAAATATTGATGGAAAGAAAATGAGGAATCGGTTGGAAGGGCATAACTGGGTTATGAACGTACTTTGGATTTTTAAGCATATATTGAGCTATAGAGCTCCGAATGAGATGGTTCTTATTTCAAAATAAACTAGAGACATATAGATACAATTTTTTTGAAGATGTCAAATTGTGATTTTGGTGTTCAGTTGGTGTGGGCATGCCACCCTTATAAGATGACGGCTAATGAGGGTTCATTGACATAACCCTACAAGGAAACCCGCTAATGCTTTATGACTCTGGATAGCTGGATTCCGAGAAAGGGGTCCAACATTTGGAGTTGGAAAATGAAAAGGGTGAAGCATTCAAGGTCAGTGGGTATAGATGCAAGCCATATAAAGGGACATACTTACAAGAAAGGCAAGTCATCTCTTTCCTTTCTTCCACTCTTTCATGAATGCATATGGAATGGTCAAGATAATGACCTTAAATTCGCATGATTACCTTTATTTTGCTTGTCTTTGTTTACTTGTTTGTTTGATTTATTTGGTTTTGATTCTGTTTGGTTAGTTTGCTATGATTTCTTGGTGTTTAATTAGGTTTTGTTCGAGTTTTAACATGTTTTCTCTTCAAATTTCTTGTTGATCATTTGATTTTGATGTGTTTGCAGGTTGCTTGAATGTTGGGAATACATACTAGGCTTAGAAGAGGGCTAAGAAGTTGGAAAAGTTGGAGTGCCCATTGATCATAGGAATGGGTTTGTTTTCCACGAACGTGGGAAGGCTCTTCAAAAAGTTTGTGGAGCCTTAACCCACGATTGTGGGAATTGGTTTGTTTCCCACGAACATAGGATGGCTCTTCAGAAATGTTTTGGAGCCTTAACCCAAGATCGTAGGAAGCACAGGGATTCCTACGATCGTGGGATGCCTAGTTGAAGGATTTTAAAAATCCCTCCTTTCTTCTTTCTTCATATTCTCATATTCTCTCACTCTAAAACTTGAAACCCACTCATCTATACCTCGGAAATCCTTCATCTTTCCTCAAATCTTGGAGTTTTCTCCACTTTTTCCATCATTATTAACTCCTTTAACACTTATTTCACATTACCCACTCAAGAATCCAAGGATTTGGTAAGTTTTTCTCCCTTTCTCTAAAAAACATGCTAATCTCTCTTTTTACTATTTTTGCAACTTAGAAACCGACCGACCAACTACGCCTCCAAATCTCCAGATAAGGTAAATGCGATATGGTGGCTATTTTTCGTGCCCCATTCCTTATTTTTTTGGAAGAATAAGGTATGAGATTTTGGGATTTTAAGGCTAAAGAGTTATTGCCTCCTAGGTACTTCGATTTTCACATTATAGAAACTCTAGGACTAAGGCATAACATTGAAAGATTGGCTGCAAATGTTGGTTGGGGTCGTTTAATTCATTGTGATGTATCTATATACCCCATGATGACTATAGAATTTTTCACCACTGTGCGCTACTATTCTAAAATGGACACATTCTGGTTTAGGATAGGTGGCCATGCATATAAGCTTGATTATACTGTCATTCGTGTGATCTTTGACTTGTCTAACACCAAAGTTTTAGATGACAATGATGATTTTTATGTGGATGATTATTGGAAGATCTTTACAGGTGAAAACACTTTTGACTCTAGGAATGCACCCAACACTTTCATTCGTAGCATCAAGTACTTACTTCTTCACAAGTTTATGTGCCTAATTGTTTTTAACAAAACTGAAAGAAATAAGTATTTGGCTAAGGAACTTTTCTTTCTTTGGTGCATGGATCGTAAAATTAAAGTACATACTCCTTATTGCATTTTTTGATCTATTATGAGTTGCATTACTAAGAAAAGCTCATATTTTGGCATAGCTTACATTGTTACTGCTTTGGCTTTGTATTACAATCTTGATGTGGATTGTATGCATATAGCTAGACTTGATATGTTTGGTGTACCTTATTTAAGACGTTCTAAAATTTTGGAGCCTTATTCTATGGAGCTCCGAAATCCTCAGATGGGCACTGTTGTTAAGAACAGGAAGGACAAGGATGCAGGCGCTTCTCAACATCCTTCTCTCAGGCACCCTCAGAACCCCAAAAAGAAGCAGTTGAAGAGAAACCAACCGTAGAAAGAAAGGTCGAAAAGTTTCGACAAATCCTCAACCAAATGACCAAAAATCATCAACAAATGACATTGCAAATTAATGAGCTCAACACCCAGATGAAACAAGCTCATAAAGAGCAACGGTACATCAAAAAGAAATTCCTTAAGTTCATCTAGATGAAGAAGATTGAAGTCCCTTCCCTAATGCCTTCGCCACCACAATCTCCATGAGCTTTCTTACCTTTTACTTTTTACATTGTTTTATTTACCTTGTTAGTTATTTTACTTGTTTGTTTGATGTTGGGTTTTGTGTTTTGATTTCCTTTTGTGGTTTCCTTGTCACATTGAGGAAAATGTTTTGTCCAAGTGTGGGGAGGTGACATTTTCTTTGTCAATTGCATTATTTTAGTTTGTTTTAGTCACTGTTAGCATTTTGTTAATTAGAATGCATGTTTTAGGCATATTAAGTTGTTTTATGTTGTTTTGTGTTAAGCAACGAAACCACACTTGAATCATTTTGATTTATTTTGCCATAAGATTTTGATATGATAGTTAGAATGAGATTGAATGCATGGTTGAACTCGGATTAGGCTACTTGAGTAGAGAGTGACCATATTGAGTGACAAAAAGTAATTGGTTGCATAGCTTAGTAAGAATGTGACATTTGAACGATGAAGTAGTGTAGAGATGCATAATAAATTTTGATTTGAGCCAATGTGAGGAATGAGCCTATATGACTCCATCTATAGTGATTTTATTTCTTTTTCTGTGTGAAGCTTCCTTAGGTCATTACCTTTAGAACTTGCTTTGAATCAGTTTGAGTCTATTTGAAGCATGCTTAATAGAGATGATTAAGGCCTTTTTTGTGTTAACCTTTGGCTTAAATGATCTACATTTTATTACCCCTTGCCACCCCCATTGAGCCTTAACCTTTTGTTTCTTGAAAAAACCCCACATTTAAAAACCCAAAACCCCATTAGCCTACCCATTCATAAGCTTAGTAGAGTATTAAGTGATGCATTAGTTTGGGATTTTTGGTACATTTTTTTCTAAGATGAGTTGAGTGATACTTCTACTCTTGGATCACATTGCATTTAGTTGCTATTTTGTTCATTGTTTCTTCAATTGTTGAAAAAAAGAAAATCAAAGGAAATTAAAAAGGAAGAACATTTTAGTAGCATCAGTAAGTGCGGAGTAGTAGTATGTTTACATTTGTGTATCTCAGAAATATGTTTTGTTATCCCTTTATTCACTTATTACTTTATGAATGCTTGTGTTAAACCATTTACCCCTTTTGACCCACCTTGATCTATTTATGCATGTAATCATTATAGGGGAGAATTAGTGTATTAGCAAGCCTATGGTAGTGTAGTTTCCTATAGGAAGCTTGAGCGAAACACTAACCATCAAACACTTGAGAGAAATGAGTTAAACCATAAGGAAGATTGATTTTATGTTTATACTTATTTTTTGAGTGATGGTGCCACAAAATGAGTTTGCTTAAGTACACTAATGAAAAGTAGTCATGATATGTGTAGTAGCTTTATATTTGAGTTGGCCAAACTTGGAAGGATTACATGCTTTGATCTTTGTGAAAATGAAGTGATGGAATTGATTGGTTGTGTTTGATTTTTCTTGAGGACAAGCAAAGGTTTAAGTGTGGGGAAGTTGATAGATGTGCATTAATGTGTGTTCTTATAAGTATTTGGTATGTGTTTCTTGCATAATAGGTTATTATTGTTTTGTTTTATGACGTATTTTGTGTGTTTTTGTTTAGTTTGATCTTTATGATTTTTCTTTTATGTTTGATGTTGGTTTAGGGTAAGAATTGATCATTTTGGTGTAGGAATAGAGGGTGGCCACCTTTTTGACTGAGATAGGGACCAAGAGAGGAGAAGAGTAAGTAGAGGAGTTGTAGAATAAGAACCCATGATTGTGGGATTCATACTAATTCCCATGATTGTGGGATCCCTAGCCCGAAGAGACATGCGGGTTAAGGGAAAAAATCCTTAGGACCAAAGGGGGTCATAAAAAAGTTGCCTTCTTAAGCTAAAAACATATTTAGAGCCTAGAAAGAGGTAAAGAACTAAGATTTGCATTCCAAATTGGGCAAAGGACAATAACAATCTTTTGCTACATCCAGGATTACAAAATCAACTGTGACGATGAACTTATCGACCTTTACGAGCACGTCTTCCACCACTCCGAAGGGTAATCAAATGGTCTATGAGTTGTATTAACATGAAAGTTGGATTCATATCACCCAATCCCAACTTCTTGAAAATTGATAACGGCATAAGGTTTATGCTCGCTCCCAGATCACACAAGCACTTAGAAAATTCGAAATTGCCAACAGTGCATGGAATAGTAAAGCTTCCTAGGTCCTTCAGCTTTAATGGCAATTGGCTCCTGATCACTGAACTATAGCTCTTAGTAAGAGACATCGTTTAATCTTCCTCCTAAGCACGCTTGTTAGTGAGGATATCCTTTAAGAAGTTAGCATACTTGGGCATATTTTGTAATGCCTCTATCAAGGAAATGTTGATCTACAGTTTCTTCAGCTTGTCCAAAAATTTTGAAAATTAGGCATCCACCTGATGTCGCTACAGTCTCTGTAGGTATGGTACTTTTGGCATGTAAGGAGGAGGTGGTACATATGGTTTTTTCCTTTTCTCGTTCTTGTCCCTCCTTCTCCTTCTCTTCAGTAACCACAGATTGATTACTCAATTAACCTTGTGTGGTTTCCGTACCAGATGAGTCTCTTACTTCCTTGCCACTTCTTAGTTGTATTACTTTCAACTGCTCCTCCTGACTATGTTTTGAGGAGCTAGGAAGATTGTTTAGAGGTCTACTTGCTAATGTCGTGGCTAACTGGCCGGCCTATTTGCACCTTTAAATTATGAATGCATGAAGCTTGACTTTTGAACATTGAATCATTCCTTGCTTCACCCTTCTTTTGTTCATCCTCCATCCTCTTCATGTTTTTCCCCTAGTCATTAAATTTACGGTCACCACCTTAATCAACTTATCCAATTTGGACTCCATAGCCTTATAAAAGTCTTGTTGGAATCTAGGTGAGCTTGGTTGCCTCGTATTGTTTCCAACAAAATTACTACAAGAAAAGTTATGGTGGTTTTTCCACCCAAGTTATACGTGCTGGAGTATGGATTGGTTGCTCTGTTCTACATACCTATGTAATTTGCCTGCTCCATTCCTTCATTGTTTAACAGGTAATAATCTATTGTCATATGGTCATGTTGGTTACAGAGTTCACAAACCTATTTTATTTCACCTACAGAAATCGATGGAGCATACATGTTGTGTAACTTCCTTATCAATACCGCAATCTATGCTTGTATGGCTGATGGTGACTCAGTTGATGCAACCCCTTTTTGCACCTTCACTTGATATGGCCTACTTCTTTCAATTGACCACAGACAACCATTAGTCACCATATCTTCAAGAAGATCATATGCGGCATCAATAGCTTTCTGTATTAGTGAACCACCCACTATGACATCTATTGTGCTCCTTGTTGTTGTCGTAACTCCATTGTAAAAAATTTATAATAAAAACTCTCTCGGAAAGTTATAATATAGGCAACTCCTCTGTAACTCCGTAAATCTCTCCCAAGCTTCATAGAGAGACTCCCCATCATATTGTTGGAAGGTTATGATCTCCTTAATGATTCTTGTGGTCTTGGTTAATGGGAAATATTTAGAAAGGAAAGTCTGGACCAACTGATCCCATGTTCTCACAAATTTAGGAGTCAAAGAATTAATTAATGCCTTCGCTCTATCTTTTAAAGTGAAAGGAAACAATCTCATCATGACTACATCCTTGGATAATCTGTTGAATTTAAATGTACTACAGATTTCTAAGAAATTCGTCAGGTGTGTAATGGGTTCTTCACGGAGTAGACCATAGAATTGCACATTCTACTAAAGGATGTTTAACAAGGTTGGCTTAATTTGAAATTTATTAACATTAACAGGTGACCTCGAAATTCCTTGCTAGTTAGGCTTGAATCCTTGCAGTATGAAATCCATTAATTTCCTTTGATCTCCTTTTTCTTGTTCCCTTTGATCAACCATTATCCTTTCAATTTGATTTTGCCTACGAGTTTTCCTTAATTTATGCTCAAGTTTAGTTATATCTACACTTTCTCCTGAAGTGGATCACATGTTAATATAGACTTGAGATTCAATATACAAATGCACAAGAAGGGGGGGTTGAAATGTGTATTCTTTTTCGATGATCCCCTTTTTAAGAATTTCTTTAAAACTTGCTTTTTCTCAAAACTTTTGAAAATCAGTAATGTAATGTAGTGCCCCTTACTGCAGAGTACACACCGAAACGCCCGAAGGTCATTCCAGTACATATCCTACGATAAGGGCGAGCTTTAATCAATCACTACATTCACTTCATATGGCATCATATCATTTTTCACTTAGAAAGAATCATAAGAAAAACACAATATTTTTGAAACCAACTTTTTCATTATGTCATTTCATAAACTTGATGGCTACATTGTGTCTTTCATATTTTTCATATGTACATCATCAAGAACCTAACACAATAATACTACATGAAAGAGGAAAATATATATACAATCTAACTAATCTGTCCAAAAAGCCCAGCTGACCGACCTTTGAGCCATGACTTCTGTTGCTAATCACAATATACCTGTATAGTATAGCCTCTTCAGTAGCTAGAGTCGTCTCTCACTCTTGAAAAGACAACGTTGCAATTTTGGTGAGTTTTTGCGAACTCAATGAGGTAACCATCATCGATGGTTCACTTAATCCATGCAACACAACAATTCACGTTTCAATTAATTCACTACTTTGCATATCACAAAAGTATCACACTTCCACTTAAGCATCAATCATTCTGCAGTTCAATCAATCAAACATACTTAACAAGATGCATATGAAATGTTCATGAGACACTTTTTCCAATTATTACGTTTTTGTGACTGAGGGCCTGAATTGTCTAATATAGGGCTCAATAAACGTTGAGTCTAAGGCCCTGAATCACTTGTGAGCTCGAGTCTCAGTATCACTCGTCGAGATTTTAGCTCTAATCGGTGGCCACTCTAGTCACAACTGCCATTATCTGACTATGCATTCATGAATGGAATGCATGTACCACAATCATCACATTATAAAGCACATAGGTCTTCCCATTCACATTCAAGCAGTATTTCAATAATTTAATCCACATTACATAATCATCGGACCTCCTGTCTGGAATCTACAATCAAATCATATTCATTCAATATTCAAAACATATTTGTAAGCAAACAAATAATTAAGTGAGACCATCTAGGTTACTCACAAGTTGCTCCCAAAGCTAATGCCTAGAAGATCCAACAACGTCCTGAGGTTGACGGTCCAGTTGCTCCTCTATAACAAATAATATACACAATATTAGAATTTGCACAACTATCAGTATCCAATAATGCACATGTATGAAATAATTTATATACAACGCATGTTCATAATAATCCCAGGGAAATTCCCATCCTAAAATCGATCTCATATTGAAACTCATCTAAGTATAATTTGTGCTTAGGTTTATGCCTCACTAGAACCATTGAAATCACAATTCATTATTCACTGGCTTACTTTCAGATTTTCCCAAAACACCCCTTTTTGGGTCTACTGTTCACATACAATAAGAAGGTGAAAATGAAGTAATTTGGTCAAACTTTCTTCTACACAAGTGTTCCTACATCTCTCATCTGTCCATTGATACCAAAATCACTTAATTTGGTTTAGTGAGTCAAAAGATATGCCTCAAATATTATTGTGTTGTTCATATTCAAAGACAATGTACTATGCCCAACTTCCATTTAGAGATTAAACATCTTAAAGGCTGAATTATATTCCAATTTCTTCATACCATTTGTATCCCCAAGTCTCTAGTTTACCACAAAACAAAAATAATCTCATTTAGACCTCTATTGATCCAGAAAGCATCAAAATACTGAAATATGTTCAGTAGAATAATACCAGTTCATAACACTCACTGAACCGGTCCCACTATTTTCACTCAATATTTATCCATTAATTTCAGATGGCTATGATTCTTGGTAGAGATGTATAGAAATGTCTTACGAATCCCATGGTTCAAGAATCAGGTCATTTGGAGTTCTAGAGAGGAAGTTATGGATAAAAGAATCAAACATGTTCATGTCCTTACTCATATTGTACATGCCTTGGCGCAAATGCCATAACTATCACTACATGTGTCGGATTGACTTTGTTTCTAGACCATTAGAAAGAGGACTTCGAGATCTACAACTTTCTTGAAGACCTTGAAGGCCAATTCTATTGTCTGACTTCTGTATCATCTCACCTTTGCATCGTCTCACTTTTGCTTCGTCTTACTTTCACTTCATCTTACTTTTGTATTGTCTTACTTTCACTTCGTTTTACTTTCACTTCGTCTTACTTTTGTATCGTCTTACTTTCACTTCGTCTTACTTTTTTGTCTTAAAACCTCGTCTGAAAACTTCGTCTTACTTTTTCTTCTGAAAACTTCATCTGAAAACTTCATCTTACTTTTTCGTCTGAAAACTTCGTCTTACTTTTTCATCTGAAAACTTCGTCTTACTTTTGCTCCAGAACGTCTCCACTTATAAAGATCATAATGTTTGACTCTGATTTCCAAATTTTTTATACTATATACCATTGGAAAGATAAAAGAAAGATCTACAACTTTCCAGAAGGTAACTTTGCCAAAAACTATTCAGATTAACCCAGATTTTCTCCCGAAATCAGAACACGAATTTTACAGTCAGCTTCCAACGTCTTGCACCCAGCTCTCAACTTCATGACAACTTTTGAGATTCTTAGAGATAGAATTACAATTCTCTGTCTTCATAAGAAATGTATCCATATATCTCTAGTTCAATCCAAATCAAGAATCATCTTTTTTGGACAACTAGAGAAAACGTTGTGGCTAAAAGACTGAAGCATAATCAGTGAACATTTTCCAGATTTTCAAACTGTCAATACTTTACATCTAACTCATCTTCTACCTAAATTATCTCTTCCATTCAACTCCAAAAATCACTTTTACAACACT
>JANVCL010000213.1:16272393-16287659 GCA_026546855.1 Erythroxylum incrassatum | reverse complement strand
AATACATAAAGATAAAGAATGCCTTTGATTAATAAATAATAATGTCATACAAATTATTTACAACCAAAATAAATTGGCAGCAAGGGCATAAACTAACATAACCTTCTGTCCCTTCGTATCTTACCGCTATTAACAAGTGAAAATTGAACACTTTTATCTAATTTAAATACTTATAATACTTGCAACTCTTAGTGTTGCATCTAGTGGTTGAAACTTCTTTACCAAGACATCGAAGGATACCTGATAGGTAATGCAAGATTTCCCGACCAATCAAAAACATGGTTGTAACAATTTTAAAAGTTGGGATGGTTGAAACGTACCCTTTCATATGAAAAGATGAAGCACCTTATTCAATCAGATGGATATAACAATCACTGAAGTAAAGATATCGAGGAAATAGAGGCTTTTGTATTAGGTAAAAATTAAGGTTATGTTTTTTTTAATATAATTATTGATGTAAACTTTTTGCCATATGAAAACTTACTTGTTTACGAGTCTTATTGACATGACATATCATATTATTACCATCATTTAAAGAATTAATAGAGAATTAGTTTTGTGATAAATTAAAGTTTTTGAACATTTTATTAATATTTTAGTAATTCTGACTAGAATTCAATCAAACAAAGTTTAAGATTGTAAATACAATTTACCCATTTGAAAACCAATTTGAAATGATACACCGTATTATAATAATACCAAACTAGTATAAACTCTCATACATAATTCGTTACTAGTTCGGCCCATCTCTTGAAGTCAGACAAGACATGTCCTCGATCTCTCTTTACAACCCATGTCCTAGGTCTCTACTGACAACATGTTTCTTAGATCATCACCTGATGCACATTTCGTTCCCTTACCATCACTGCAATAGTTCAATGCCTGTGGACAAACCTTTGAAACATGGACACATAGAAGTTGGTTGGGATCCCTGACTACTACTCTAACCGGAGACCAACTTTAGCATCAATGAATCGATGTTAGAACGACTTCCAACACTATTTTGCAGGAATACTTAAACTAGCAGTCACAATGCCCTTGTAAGTCTGAAAAGAAATCATCGATGGAAGATCCACTAAAGAATATTATAAGTTTGTTCACATATCAAACACGTATGTAGAGCTATTTAAAATTTGATGTCAGAACTTTGCCTCCTGCAAGGACCTACTTGGTTCGACCTGGTTTGAGCAGGGATTAATCTAGATGTAAATAGCTTAAAGATATCTTCTCATAATTAGGACCCTCTTATAATATCTCGTAAAAATTGCTGGGTTTTTGTTGGAATGATGAAAACAGTTATTCATTTTCATTTATTAGTTTGAGGATTTTTTGCTTTGCTATAATTCTAGTAACTATAAAGAAAATAATTACTGTGTGTTGAATCAATGATATTATACTTAGTCTCCTCCCACCGGCATCCTCTCTCAGCTTGTTGCGGTGTATGCCGTAAGATCGATTAATACAAGAGGTCAAAAATGACAAATGCATAATAGACAAGGTAATTATTGTTCTAATATGCCAATTAAGACCAGACAAATCACATAAGAATTCTTGCCTTTGTCTCACCTCAAAAATCAATTCGTATTTGAATTTCCAGGAAACAACAGAAATCTACTCTTCCATTTCAGTAAGCCTTGTCTGGTATGTTTATGGTTCCACGCAACAATTTCATTTACCATATGTATGGAAGCACTGCTGAAATATCATAGTGTCCTTACTAAATATATTTTGTATTTAATTTCTTGAATCAATATCACTTAAATTTTATAATACAATTAACAAATAAAATATAATAATGCATAAAGTTAATTTGTAGCTTATTTTAATGCTTGATTTTTTCTTTTTGTTTCCTTCAAACTAAGTCTAAAATTAACTCATACTGTAGTTGCACAAGTATCCGATTTTTAACAGTATCTATATAACGTGTTGAAAGAACTTTACAATTATTATATAATAGACTTTTAGCATTTTAGTAATTTAATTGAAATAAAATTTTAAATTTAATTAGAATTAGATTTAATTTCAATTAAAATTAGAATTAGAATTAATTCTAATTAAATATCAATTATACCCAAATAAAATCCAATATCTTATATTGATACTTATTTATTTATTATCTCATATTTAATCATAAAATTTTCTCGAACTTTACAATCAAGTCCAACTTGATTAAAATATCTTTTTCTCTCTTCAACTTGTTCTTTGTGTGTGACTCATTGTGTACCCAAATATGTTGGTAATTGATATAAATTATAACCCTAATTATATTTATGATTAGATAAATTAAACTTCTTTAACTTATATTTAATTCTCTAATTAAAAAAATTATATCTATAGATCAAGAATGACTTCAAGCAATGTATCATAACCATTCAAATATTTAATAATGTCAATGTGGCTTTAATTAATCCTTTCGCACATGAATTTTTTGAATAATTTATTACTTTTAGGATGGCAAATGGGCCCAAGCTTCGCCCAACCATACTCAAAGTCAACAGGCCAGACTCGGGGTTCACAAGCTTTTGGCTGGGCCTCAGGCTCAATTTTTTGGCCAATAGCTCGAAGCTTGATCTTTGTAAGCAAAAAAAAAATCATCTTGAACTTATAATTAATTTGTTTTTGGCTAGGTTGGGTTGGGCTCGGGCTCGGGCCACCTCTGTCGAGCTCAAGCCCCTTCTCTAAGGTCAGACTTGGGCCCCAGTAGGTAAGGATAGGATCGGATCGGGCCAGGAGCATTCCTAAATACTTTCATCATACAATTTTCTGATCAAACAGAAAGCATGACATTAATATCTATTATTATACTTAAGTCTAATCATGTTAGTTTTCCACCATTAATAATTGATTTAATTAATGACATTCAAAAAATTATTTTCAAAGTATTATTCCACCTTAACCAAGATTGTTTTCAATCAATATTAATTGATAGCAATGAAACATTCTCCTTAATTACTTTAGGATGATGAATCCTATATTGATTACTCAACTACTTCCATAGAGTTCATGTTATATATCCAATGACTATCGACTGAACTATTATTTACTAGAATAGGTCATAACTAATATCAAAATATAACAATTCTTATACAAGATACTTTGAAGATATTAAGACAAAGGATAAATTATTCAATCATCATAATAATAATTTCTCTAGACATACAAGTAATTTTCTAAATAGAATTCCCATATAAGGTCAGTTCATTAAACTTATTCTCTAATATACGACAACACATTTGTTTAAATCTCTCCATGCTTTAGTATATAAGATCAACTACTTATTTGATAAGAAAGAAACATAATGTGCTAGTCCTTTTATACTTTATTAATGTTTGACCTTAATAAAATAATGATTAAAAAATATTAGGCATAATACGTAAATGCAATATACACTCATAATTATGAGATCATTATAAATTTATTTGTAATGTATATTTACCTTTTAAACTTCAACATATATATTCGAATCTTTGTAAGATAAAACGTCTTTAAATAATTATATTACTAAACTATAATTAACTGATTGATTATAGGACATCAACCAACAATCTCCTATTTACACTAGACCAATTGTGTAAATATCTTATACCATATCTCTATATGACAATCATACTACAGCTAAAACAGTGGTTTAGTGAGAGAATTTTACAAGATTTTCTATAGTAAGTATTTGATTAAATCTAACAATTTCATCTTATTTTTCATCATAATTAAAAGAAATTGTCTAAATACATACTTGGACCTTTGATAAGACATTAACTCATTTTGTTTGCCCAATGGTTCTATTGTTCTACAATACATTACTGATTAAATGATTCAAGAAACTATACTAAGTTTATTAAAAAACTTCTTAATCCAAATATTTTTTCCACTAAACGGAAAATATATTATGACCTAGCAATTAATACTACATTGGAACCTTTCAATCTTAAAATAATATTGTTTTTAAGTAAAATATACCTTAATTAGGATTTACTTCTAAATTTAACATCCTTAAAACTTTAAACTCAAATATCAACTCATACACAAAATGATGTATATTTTTTTATACTTGACTGGTATGAGATATCTCAAATAATAAACGCTTTTAGTACATTATTCATATATTTGGACTAGAATAGGGAAACAACTTCTGTTTCTATCTCTGTAGATCTAAATTTAATAATTAAGTTATTACCCTTTCCATATCCAATAAGAGTTGTTCTTGGATTATCATATATCAAATAATTGAAAATATGAATTTTTATTTATTAAATATTTAATATTTAATCATAAAGTTTATTAAAATTTACAATCAAGCCTAACTTGATTAAAAACATCCTTTTCTCTCTTAAATTCATTTTTTATGTATGACTCATTGGGTTCTCAAATATATTGACAATGGATATAAATTATAATTCTATATCATATTTATAATTAGTTAAATTAAATTCCTTTAATTTATCTTTAATTTTCTAATTAGATAATTTATATCCATAAATCAATATTGACATTTAGCATCACATCATAATCACCCAACTATTTAAAAATGTTAAAGTGGTTTTGACTAAAATTTTCGTATATGATTTTTTCATATAATTTAATCATTTTATTATACAATATTCCTATTGAATATAAAGTATTAAATTAATATCTACTCTATTTGAGTCCAATTATACTAGTTCTTCACTATTAATAACTAATTCAATTAATAACATTTGAAAATTATCTTCAAAGTGTCATTATACCTTAGTTAAGGATTTTTTGAGAACATTTTCCCTGATTACTTTAGGATGATGAATCTTATATTAATCACTCACTTACCTCCATAGAGTTTATGCTATATTCAGTGACTACTAACTAAGATATCCTTAACTAGAATAGGTTATAAATAGTATCAAAATATAGCAATTACAGTATAAGATACATTAGAGAACTTAAATCAAATGATCACTTATATAATCAACTCAATAAGAATTTTCATAGACATACAAGTAATGTTCCAAATAAAATTCTCATATAGGGTTAGTTAAGTGACCTACTTTCGAACAAACACTTATACGTTTGTTTAGGTATCTCTATATTTTAGTCTATGAAATCAACTACTTCCTTTGTGAAGAAGAAACGTAACGTGTATTAGTCTTTCTACGTTTTATTAATTTTTAATTTCAATAGAACAAAATTAAAGATAATCAATCAATGTAATAAAAAGTCAACGTATCTAATGCACAAGGTTACCCACTTTGTGAGAATTTGGGGATGACCATAATGTACGCAATATTTCCTTTGTAGACTGTTCTTATAACTTGAACTTGTGATCTTATAGTTATAAATGAGCAACTTTATCAGTTGCTCCAAAGCTTCTAAAAAATGTAATAATAACAACATAAATACGATCTTATCATGAATTTTATCATATATATTTGAATATATGGAAGATAAAAAATATTTTTAAATAATTATATCATTAACTTATTGGTTCAGCCGGATTTTGCTGGACTGGAATATCGTTGTTTTGATCCATAATGCTGAGAGGCTGCGACTAAAGGATTCCTGCAAAACAGATAAAGACACTCCGGGGTTATTTCCCGGAAGGTCCCTCTGACGCTCAAGTCAGTCTTTCTAGAGAGGTTTGGTTGCTGTGAACAAAAAGAAAACTAGGGTTTTTAGTTCGTACCTCTATCATGGCAGAATAGTACCTTATATATTCTGTAGGTTGTCGTTAGGTTTAGGTTTTCACGTAAATCTTAGTGTTTGCATGGGAGACGACCTCTTATCACTAGGCTGTCAACGCCTGAGCTTGAAGTTGAGTCTCATTAGGCCGACCCGACCACTTATAATCAATTAATTGTATGAAATAAACTAACAAATCACAATAGTTTTTGTTTTATGAATTTCTAATCAAAGTTAAAAATCAAAATCGCTGACACCCAGAAAGTGTCGGCTCAAATCTTGGATTGCAAGTGTCGAGAGCAGTACTATTGTTTTTACATTTTTACCCCAAATTTTTTTTTCATTTCTGTTCACAGTCTTCGAAGCTCGAATTCTTTGTGAATTATCAAGAAACAGTATTTACCATCTCTTATCTATTCTGTCTGTGGCCGTATCTTTATGCATGATATTTTGAATTACTAAAAATTTGTTGACATGCTTCTCGAGGGCTGTTTATTTCTTGCTTTAGCCTCCAAGGGTACTTAAGTATGGTCTCTTTCTTTCTCTGGAAAGAGCTGATAAGTATATGTATGGTTAAAAAAAAGGAACAATTTAATCTCCATGTTAGTATTTGTACCGTTCAAGGTCTCAGTTATGTCCGTAAAAGAAGTATATTGATGATGCATGAAGATCTGGACTGAAAACGACTGATATCTTAGCACTCCCTTTTCTTCTTTATCCAGTTGGTGATCAGAGCCGGCTTACTGGTCACTCTCTTTGTAGGATTCTTGAGCCTTATTTTTAAGCCTCAAACGTTGCTTTCTATCAGCATATTTGTTCTTGCACACATCCATCAAATCTATTATTTACATGTTCTACCTCATCTGGTCTGTTTACTTTTGATTTTTGTGCGGTAGGAACATCCAATTAGAGTTTTCTTACATAACTGTTTTTATGTTTTAGCTAGCTTACAGGCGACGAGAGAGGGCTTTAGGCGGGACTGTGTGAATGTGAGATTTCTGTAACACCTTCCTTGTCTTGGTTAGGAGCTGCCCTAGCTTCTCACCAGGTTACTCTTTCTCTGTCTCTGATAACCTGATATTTTTCCTGGGACAGCCTGTGTCGCTTGGATTTACATAGAATCGTACAAACACTCAATGCATGCACTAAGATTAAAAGTGCAGGTTAGTCTAATCCAAACATCTTTGTGCCGACAGTGCACTTCCGTCTCCGGATGACCATGTTGTCTACTCTAGAGTCCTAGGACAGGGAGTTATGTTACACGAATGAAGTAATCACTTTTAATCAAATCAAATCAAATAGTCAAAAAATGCACCAAAGCTTTGAATGTGATTCCCAAATCACAAGCCAATTAGTTGGGTTGGTGGTTTTGCATTTATGCCCATGGATTGGAGTCCTGACCAAGTAACGGAGAGTGGAGACACAATTTGGTTACCCATGCAAGTGAAAACTGAAGTAACCCATTAAGGCAACTCCCATCACATGACACTTTCTGTTAACATCATACGTCAGGTCCGGGGTACTTTTTAACTGTAAGGTCCGGGGTACTTTTAAACTATCTTATATCGAATGACGACAATGCCCCTATGCAAAAATTTGATTGAACAGGTTTTTTTCTACGCTGAAAATACTCCAATGGAGAGATTCAAGTTTATATCTGTTCTTTTTAAGGAGGCCAAGCCAATGAACAGACAGTAGAAAAAGTCTCGAGAGTTCTTGAGTTGCTTGGCTGCCTAGAATCCACAAACGAATGTTAGGGTTTGCTGGCTGTCTCGAGAAAATTAGCTTCGAGCCTAGTGCATGTTTGGTCAGACGAGTCAGGCCTCTTGGTTTTTAAACTCAAATGTGTTTTGTATGTACTGATTACCGAACGCAGCATTATTAATAAGATCAAACAAACTCCACCACCAGATTACAAAAGTAAATGTTGAAGGAAGGAGGGGTAACAGTGGGATTTCAAAAGTTGGTAGAAATATAGATAAAGATGAAAGAGAGTAGGACAGACATTGCTTGCTTAAATCTAGCTTATCTAGAGAGCTTTTGGAAGAAGTAAGTGAAAGGCAAAGTTTTGGGGTGTTAAATGCAAAGATTTCAAAGCCAAATCCCCAAAACCAAATGCCATTTTTCTCAATTTCTTGCCTATTCCAATCACTGCAACAACATTTACTAACCTTTTCTATGTTTGGACAGACTCACACAGTTGGCAGAAGATAGATATATTAACAGAAGCGCAATGCGTTGAAAGGCTCAAACAATCTCGGGTCCTCAGCTTTCCTAGTCCTACCCACTTCTCTTATTGTTGCTATTTGTCTTCCCGGTTCACCTATCCAAGGAAGGACAATAAAATCCATCGAGGGCCATTCTCAGAGGAGCGGAGGAAAGAAGAAAGTGGAAGAAAACACGTAAAAGACGGACACCCCCATGTCCATGTTTTTTTCCTCTTGTCTGATTATTTCATCATTGTTCAATTTGACCCTTTGCACTTGGGACCTTTTCTTTTTGTTTTGTTGTCATTTTGTCGTTCTTATGCAAGTAGCTCCACAAGGATTGTTCCTTCTCCTCCTCATTTCCTTCTCATACGTATTGTTGCAGGCTTGTGGTGGTGGCGGAATATGATGGGGGCTCTATCTATTTTCACATGGGAAATTGAAGCATGTTTGCTGATCTTTGGCACTGCAAGATTTGTTTTAAGCTTTTGCGAGACATGGGTTGGTTTTAGTAGAAACCCCATTTCTGTAGTCCAATCCTTGAAAAATGCTCTCTTCTTGTTCTTCTTACTTATCTGCAACTTCTTTAGCTATCGGTAAGCGGTCTTGGGGTTGGTGGTGATATTGGCTGGACGGCTCAATCTCTTTATTGCTACAACAGTACAATTTTAACTTTTTGACTTTCACTTTTTGTGATTATATGTTAATTGACGATTATATGTTAATGTCCATCATGTGCAACCAGAATCTAGCATCATTTTGCTCTTTGGTTACTTTTTTCTTTCTCTTTCGTACCTTACCCCTTTTTTCTTTCTCTTTCGTACCTTAGCCCCATTTTCAGTTGATGAGAAAAGGTGGCAAAAATTTAATGGCAGCTAATGTGGAGCGTACACCCTATCTAAGAGGTCGGTCAGTTAAAACTTGTTAATTTTCTAGGGGGTCCCATTAAAAAGATGCAGACTTCAAAGCCTAAACACTGTTCCATTATCATTTCAAAATCACTGTCAGTCTTTCGCTTCTGTCCATTTTACTGGTTTAATGTATTATTTTTTCTTGGGAAATGAAGAGGGTCTTACAGTATATGTTTCAATTCAAAAGGCTTCAGGAGTCAGGACTTCTTATGTCATCTTCATCCACATGTACATTCCCTCTTGGAAGAAAAGTTGCATAAAGTTTTTGTGGTTAGAAATTTCCTCTTTCATGATATACGTTCACTTTGTTGAACTCAATAGGCTTGTGCGTGCTCCTGTTGTTTGCCTTTTCGACGTCTCATGTGTAGTTGGAAACTTTTTTTGGCATTAGATTGTGAGATGACAGTTCATCATTCTTGTCCACGGTCGATGCAACTGCCGGTCTAGTGCCCCTAGATTTTAGGCTATTTTATTTAGAGTCTAGCCACATGTAAATGTCATATGTCTAGCTCCTGAATGTGTCTGTATGCAGTAAATGGGACTTTTGGCAAGAGAAAAACAGAGGCAAAGACAAAAGGAAAATGTTTAAGGTCTGAGTGACGGTGGCCCTATGAATGGCTCACATGGACACGTCCTGTCATGGAGCACTTGAGGTCTGTGTATGTTCTTCCATTTGGTTGTGCCCTGCACGTGAAACGGCTTTAGTTATTTTGAGTTCCATCCATCTTTTGAAAGCTTTTTCAATACTGGAAAGTGGGACATGACTCAAGGGGGGAAGAGATGGAACTGATTACTGATGCTTAAGAAATTTCTAACCACAATCAGATTTTCTTTAGTGTTTCTATGTCTTGTATAATTGTGCTTGTAATGCTTCTGTGGATTAGTTCACCAATTGGTGGATTCTATTTCTTTAAATGCTGTGTTTCTACAAAGATTCTCTGGTTTGTTTGCAAGCCTAAAAGAGGCGGGCTCATTCCAGGAAATATCCACACTTTCCCTGGCCTACACAATCATTCACACTGGGTTGCTGTTTAGACCCAGTTCCAAATTTTGCTTTCGTATGTGCCATGCGTATAAATCAACTTCGGGTGGAAAGGAAACCGGGAATTGAAATTTGAGGCCTGACA
Source organism: Erythroxylum incrassatum (assembly GCA_026546855.1). Lineage (NCBI taxonomy): Eukaryota > Viridiplantae > Streptophyta > Magnoliopsida > Malpighiales > Erythroxylaceae > Erythroxylum > Erythroxylum incrassatum. The sequence continues at coordinate 16,277,765 of JANVCL010000213.1, read as the reverse complement.
TTGCAACGCTACAAGCCATGGATGAGAGAGTTTGATCTTTTTCTTTTTAGATTAGGCTACTCCTTTTGGATAAGGTCAGGTCACTGGTAAATGTTGGAACTCTGTTTCATGATGAATTTGTACTTGGATAGTCCACATAGAGAAAGAAAAAACACTCGGTGAGCTTAAGCAAATTCTCTACATCATTCACCCCACGGTACCCGTTAAGGTTGAACAGAAAATGTTATTCGATACAAATTCTATAGTTGGATGCCATGGTTTAACAAAAAAACAAAAATCACAAAAGACAATAGGTAGAAATGTTGTGCTTCGTCTGTGGGTATGAGGGCGCTAGGGCTTGACGAACATGGGACTGAGATCTTGGAAGCATTGGCCTACTACTAAGTGACCCGGCGTTTATATCGCAAATTGATCTCTACTTATTTTAAATCTATTTACGAAATATAACTAAGGCCAAATCTCTAGCATCTTTTAAAGGTCGCCTAAAGGCCAAGAAGCATTGACACATGGTGTTGTTCAGCATGCAAGAATTCCAAAACCAAGTTGACTGAGATAGGCTAGAAAGAAACACCCGTTTCTCAAGTTGTATGCCGATGAATTGGCTTTAATCACGTTGAAGCAGATCTCAAGATAATCCATATTAACAAATTGGAAGTGGATCGCAAGATCGCACGCGCTCATACAATATAATACATTTTATTGGATCTCTTGCCATTGCTGTTGACATCCATACACCCCTCCTATACCAAGTGCGAACTTACTTTAGATTGGGTGACAATTGTTACCACTAGACTACATGGCCATGCCACACATCAACCAGGACCTTAAATGCCTTCTCTGTGTGCACCCAAATTGGTATCTGAATAACCATGCCTGAAGGAAACTACTACGGCCTGCCTCAGTAAGGATCAAGCATCCAGTGGTCCCTAGTTATATTTTGATGGAAATTTCCTCAAACGCTCACATTCTTGGGCAATTATTTACGTGCTGTGGGGTGCAGTTCTTGTATTTATTCTTCCAAAATGATGTAAGCAGTATAACACTTCTGTAGTCAAGCAATCAAGTACATAATTCGGGAAATTTCATAGAATGTAACAATGCAAGCGTCCAAATTGATATGAACCACACCCCTTTATCCTTTATAACATTTACAGATGCATTCAAGAAGTACCAGAACCAAGGCAAAAATTGGCATTCATTTTATACGTACTTATATCTATATGATGTGCCAATATGTATTGCTTTTCTTCCATCAACAAAAGTTGCAAGTACACATTCCAAGAGCACCCTGCCCGTAAACTTCCTTGCCCAAGCTGTAAAGTAGCAGGAGGAAAAATAGAGCAATTTTCTATTTATTAAGCACACTAAGTTCACAGAATCATAGACATAACCCAAAGTTCCAGAAACTGCAACAAGCCTTCAACTATATAACCAGTTTTACAGGTAGATTCCTCTAAATGGGGTAAAAGTTGGATCCAGCAAAAACTAAAATATCTATCAATCCATTATATCAATGAAATCCAGCAGGAATGGTTGAAATAATAACAGAGATTCTAATCATATATGATAACAGAAAGTTGAGAAGTTCGTATATATGATTTTAAGATCGGGATCAATGGGGATAAGGATGATTTCCATGTGAGGTATAGTGAGAGTTTTGGGTGAGATGACCATGACTGATAACGTTGGATAATCTAGCAGGAAACGGCAGAGTAATGTAGGCGTCAACCAAATGGGGTACCGCAATATGAAACAAGCAAAGCACACAGAATCAGCTTAAAGACTACAAAGCAATTTTCTGCCACAAAAAATAAACCAAGCAAGATCGCGAGAGGAAACAAATTCTTCTAGATTTTATACTGAGAGGACATTCCAATGTTAATGGGTTTAGCCAACTAGTAACAATAAGGGTAGTAACACTTCTGCAAAGTTGTGAACAAAAATAAAAAGATGCACTGTTATTATCAATGTTAATGATCCTCAAAAATCAAGGCAAATACCAAGTCCAATACTGACTTACAACATGAAGTTTCATATTAAGATGATAGATAGCATAAGTGTAAAGACATATTTTCTAGTTTCACATGACACCACAGGATATTTCTGTCCAAAATAAGTTGTTCATGATGAATGGTAGATCTATTGCTCACGCGGGGATAACAACTCCAATAGCAATGAACAAAGGGCTGAGAGATCTCCAGCTGAAGACATTAGTCATTCTAATAAACCCTTTCACTGCTTGACCACATTCTCTAAGTACCACTTATAGGTATTAACAAGCCCATCTTTCAGAGAAATCTTAGGTCTCCATCCCAAACCCAGCAACTTAGAACTATCCATAAGCTTCCTAGGAGTCCCATCAGGCTTGGAAGAGTCCCAAACAAGCTCACCCTCAAAACCCACCACCTCCTTTACCAGTTCAGCCAACTCCTTAATGCTAACCTCTTTTCCACTCCCCACATTCAAATGCTCCAAGTCACTATAACTCTCCATCAAAAACACCACCGCATCAGCCAAATCATCAACGTGCATAAACTCCCGCAACGGACTCCCCGTGCCCCACACTACCACCTCCTTCGCCGCCGCCATCTTCGCCTCATGAAATCTCCTCATCAACGCCGGCAGGACATGTGAATTCTCCGGGTGGAAGTTGTCATTCGGTCCATATAAGTTGGTGGGCATCCCTGAAATCGCATCCCAATTGTACTGAATCCGATAAGCTTGACACATCTTGATTCCAGCAATCTTCGCCACCGCATACCATTCGTTCGTTGGCTCCAGTGGGGCTGTCAGCAACGCGATTTCTGGAATCGGTTGTGGTGCGAATTTCGGATAAATGCACGAAGAACCCAGGAAAAGAAGCTTCTTGACATTGTGGCGATACGATGAGTCGATGACATTGGTCTGGATCTGGAGATTTAGGCCTATGAAATCGGCCGGATACGTGTTGTTCGCGTGTATGCCACCTACTTTCGCTGCGGCGAGGATCACGAACTTCGGTTTCTCGGCGGCGAAGAACGAGTCGACGTCGGATTGGCGAGTGAGGTCGAGTTCGGCGCGTGTTCTGAGCAAGAGGTTGGTAAAGCCAAGGGCCTTGAGCTTGCGGACTATGGCCGAGCCGACGAGACCACGGTGGCCGGCGACGAAGATCTTGGCGGACTTGTCGGAGAGAAAAAAGGAGTCTGCAAGAACTGGGAATTATGAATTAGAAGTTGTGAGATCTGAGAAGAGTATTAACTGAGAAAATGTTGGATCGAACAAGTAAATAAAAGCGAAAGTTAGAAAGACATGACACAAAAACAGAAAGAAATGAATTGTAATTTATACCGTGATTGGTTTCGGCCATTGGGGAGATGAAAGTTGAGAGCTTGTAGAGTTTAAGTTCGGTAGCGACTGACACCCCACAAGTCTCAAAGGCTAAGCGCCAGCTGGTAATCCTTTGGGTGATGTGCAGAGCATGGACTAAATAGTAATAATTTTGTAAAAGATAAAAAAGACTCGCTTTTGAGTTACGGTTTTAGTTTCAGGTTTTAAGGTTGGAGTCAAACATAACCACTTTGAGCTCCCAATTTATAGGACTTAACTGCGGTGTTTCTGGGCTGGAATTTTAGGCTAAACTGTTGTCTAGAGGGCCGTAACAGTCTTCATACCATTAGGACGCAGCTGGAAGCTGTATGTACTAACCGAGAAGTACATACAGCGTCTATATATATATTATTGGGAGATTTGTTCTATGGTATGTGTGAAAATTTCTAGCCTCTACGAGAGACTAGAGAAAGTTTTGTGAGAGTTCTAAACACCTTTAACCTCATTTTGAACACAGTGAAATTGATTCTTTATTCTATGACCTTTTTTCCTAGTATTCGAGTTTATCATGTAATTTTTTTGTTTCTATAAATTCTCATTTTCTTATTTATATATCTATAATAAATATGTGATTTCAAAATGATCAAATTCATAACAATTAAACAATTTTAACAATATACAATATTCAATGTGCTATGACGTTAAGATAGTTAATAAAAAAAAATCTGATATATACAAGACTACTACGATTTCAGAGTCAAAGGTTACTAACAAATATACATCGAATCACTGGAGAGGAAGAAGACCAGCAAAGTATCATGTTAGGCGAGATTTGAAAAGAAGGTTATGAAAAAAAGTTTAGGGGTGCCAGACTTAGCTGAGTGAATTAAAACTATAGTTATATTATTCACTCTTAAGGATTTCGAATGATACATATATGTATATATTTATAATGTATTATATCCATAACTACAATTTCATAACATAATGATTTTGTTCATAAACATGTATGCATTGCTCATATTAATATCATGTCACATAATCATCACAATCACAAATCACAAATAATAGTGGAAGATTGACAAATGACCCTATAACATACCCCTTACCTATAGACTATAGTCATAGGGATTCTCTTATTCCATTCGGGTCACTTGGTCCAAATGTATTGGACTGCCATCTGAGAGTCACATCCAACCAAACTGCCTCAGCCTCACTACAACCTGATTGTCGTTCGATTTAGACTAAACTACTACAAGCATAATGAGCCATATCATATACTACATATCAGTTGGTATCTGAGAGCAAGTTCGATCGAACTGACCCAACCATCTCATATCTTAATCAATAGATCCATCTAATACTAACATAAATCCATAACTGACTAACTGACTTATTGTACGCACAGCCTTGTGACACCCACCAAGTAGTTCATACCATAACAATCTTCCACATTATCACATATCAAGACAAGCATAACATTGCACAACAAAAATATGTATACATGTGTCAATCCATATGCATAAGTATCATGTGTGCATATGATAATGATGGTGATTTTCATGATGAATATGATAATGAATTCTAATGCATGTTTATAACCATGAATATTAACTCACAGGTAGAATGCGCTCCTTTACGCTGAACCTAGTGTCTCAAAGTAGATGGTTATGCTCCTGATTAATCTAAACTAATTAACCTAAACTAATTTTAGTTACCTCGAGAATAAGATCATGACTCAAAACTAAGGAGCTCTATTTTCTATTTAAAAGTAGCGATGTCACCTTTACAAGAAATTCGGTAGAATTTTTCTTGTAAAACAAACATCTACATTTCAAAAGAAGGGTCATTTCTGTAATAAAAACATACTTTTATATCTACTAGTAACCATAGCTCAATTTGAGCCTCTAAACTACATGTCTATGCCCAATTGAGGAGTCCTAAAAGGAACTCCGTGCCTCTTGCGGGCAGGCGGGATAAGCCTATTCATGGTCGACGTGCACGTGACTTGTTCTTGGGTGGACTTGACCTAACCCATATAACATGAAATTCATGCATAAAAACTG
>JANVCL010000213.1:16220066-16240334 GCA_026546855.1 Erythroxylum incrassatum | reverse complement strand
TTTTTATTCCGTTTGATTTTTACTAAACTTCCGTTTGATTTTCTTCTAAGCTTCCGTCTGCTTTTTGTTCCGCCTGATTTTTACTAAACTTCCGTATGATTTTCTTCTAAGCTTCCGTCTGATTTTCTTCTAAGCTTCCATCTGATATTCTTCTAAGCTTCCGTCTGCTTTTTCTTCTAAGCTTCCGTCTGCTTTTTGTTCTAAGCTTTCGTCTGCTTTTCATTTGACGTCTTTTTGTTTATCATCAAAATTATTAAACACGTAAAGTCATTTTGACTTAACATGCACTTTTTACATGGACATCTGATCTTTGGGTCATCCATATATGTAGGTTAAGAACATGCATAATGAATAAAAGCTTCAACTCCCTCAACAAACTCAGGATTAATGAAACCATTAGGTATTAATCGTTTTTACATCCAAGATCTATTAACATTACTCATTTATACAAAATTGTTAGTATAAAAGATTGATTTCATAGTTAGTATCATTTATATCCCCTAAGTTTATAGAACATCTAAACTTCACACAACATCCCCTAAGTATATTAATCAATCGAATTAATTACTTACAATTGATGTCAATACTATGGTACGTAGCATTGTTTACTCTTGTAAATCAAGAAAGCAAGGTTTTGTTGTGACTCCTAAGCTCATGAAATTTTTTACCGATAAGCCTTACAAGTGCTACATCACGAGTTTTCAGCATATACACTATCCTAGGGGTTTATTATGCAAATATCTATCTTGTCTATTAAACATATATATTTCTTACGTTAATACTAAGTTTGCATTAATCACATTGAAGTTAAAGTATTTATTTTTAAATTAATCACCTACAATTGATTTCAAAACTATGGTACGTGACATTATTTACACCTGTGAATCAAGAAAGCAAGTTCTGGTTGTGATTCCTAGGCTCATGGAATTTTTCACCGATAAGCCTCATAGGAGCTACATCACGAGTTTCCAACCTATATACTACCCTAGGGGTTTATTATGCCTCAAATCATCCCTCAGATCTTATACTCATTCCATATAAATTAAATGCTTATGTAATCATACATCTACTCATAAATGATTCAAACATAACCCAAACATAAATACTTAAACTATTAAAGAAAAACATACAAACTAACCAATGATTATAAGAATATTCTAAACAACAACACAAAATCAAGACCTCCTTTGCATTCACACAAAACTCAAACACATCTAATGAACGTATTATTAAAGCAACACATATGATAGATAGTAGTTGGATGACTTAAACTTGGATGGACGGACAACTATAAACTACAAAGAAGAAGGATGATCGATGCTCTTCAACACAAAAGAGGACCTGCGAAAAAGGATATTTCGTATTAATTAACTGATGGGAATGCACCACTATTTGAAAAGGACTACAACCGACATAAAAATTTGCTTCATCTTTAAAAGTATGCAAGATAAAACAAAGACAATGTGAACGTCAATTTAAGAATTTTGAAGTTCAAATCCATCAAGCTCTTTTTTAAGCAAGGTTGAAAGAGAAAAAGAGTTGTTTCACTAGAGGGAAAAAGAAAACCAAGGGTCATTGCCTGCATTTCCTATGGGCTATTCCAAATGCTAGCTTTTTTCTTTTTCTAATGTTATGTCCTTTTCATGTTTTTGCCCCTCATTTTTACATATGTTCTCACTCGTCTCCCTCTTATCAATTCAAGTGTGCTATTTTTTCATTTTTTCACTTTTTCTCCTCATCTCCTTCTTAATTGCAATCTAACCCACTTAGGTTTAGGAACTTTGCAGTTAGAGCAAGATATAGGAAACTTTCAACTTTAGGGATCTTCCTTTTCTAATTTTTATGAAACAACTAATAAGGTGTGCTCTCGTTTTCTTTAGCTTCATTAATATTTGATATATAATTTTAATTAAGAAGTTGTGTCCACTAATCTTCTTTTATTAAAATATCTCTTCCCCTACTTGTTTTGATTATTAAATTAGAAAAAATCTAAATGTATATCTTGTGAGCTAATAGTCCATGCTAACACAATTTTATAACATAATATTTTCTTTTAAATTGTACAATAATATCACACTATGTTTACCATTTAAAAAAATTGGACATAAAGGGATTAATATAAATATATTAATTATGTACATTTCCCTACATAAAAAAAATCTTTTGTGAATAGCAAAACCTCACATTAATTTGTTCATTTCTCTATGTAAAAGGCATTTGAAATAGAGTAGTTGCATGAGTGCTTCATGGTAACATCAAGAAGCATAAGAAAAAATTGCCTCTCTCAACACAAAGATTCACCTTTTTTAGTTCATCATGGAAGCAAAGAAGTAGATGGGTGTGAGAAGAGAAGAGCCTCTCAACTCCTCAGTAGGAAAATTGTGACTTGAAGCTATCAAAAGTTAGGAAAGATGTGAATAGTTCGTAATAATCTTACCTTGTGAATCAATCTATCGTCAATAATCGAACTACTCAACTTCTTAAACAACTCATAAAGAGATTTTTAAACATAAAAAATCTTAAGTACTAATTACATAAATATTCTTAATTCAACAAACATCAAACATTATCTAAAATTTCAAGAAATACTTTCCAATTCAAATAAACATATATTCAAAAACATAAACTAAGAGCAGACATAAGAAATGAAGATTGAAAGGTATCTAACAAAGAAGTTTAACAATGGACTTCATTCGAAAGAGATAACTCCATATTTACAGAACCAAAAAATGCAAAGAGGATGAGGACGAGGACGAGAACAAGCAGTACCTGAATCAGATGTGACAACAACAGCGAGGATGAGCTATGACGAGGTATGGTGGCACGATGCACTACGGTATCCGGTAGCGATAGAGATGACGATGATGGCTTACCGAGGATAATGGCATGCTGAGGACACACGGTGGCACGATGATGACACGTGGTGGGACGACGAGAGGCACGGTCGAATGACGATGAAAGAAGAGAGAAAAAATTGGGCTGCGATGGATGAGAAGAATTTGTGTGTGGGGGGGGAGGGGGAAGGAAAATGGGTTCAACTTAGGTTATACAAAAACGTCATCGTTTTCGTTTTTTTTAAAACGCTTAACCAAAAACAAACGACGACGTTTACGATTAAAATTTACTGACGAGCTACCGTCGGTAAACTCAAAACTCATTTTCTCCACTAAGCATTCCCGCTTTCTTTACCAACTGACATTTTTTACCGTTGCTATTCCATCGAAAAATTTGTCGGGTTGATTTTCCTCAATATTTACTAGCGGAAATTTTTCCGTTGCAAATTGAAAATTTTCCCGACAATTGAACCTACGGAATATGATTTTTTGTCGGGAATTTCCAACGGTTCCATTTTCGTCGGTAATTGTTCATCGCTAATAACTAATTTTCTTGTAGTGTAAAATTAAAGATGACTCAAGTAGCACTATTAAGAAATCAGTGCAGGATCCAATCCCATACATAATGGAATAAGGAAAAAAAATTTTGTTTGACTTTTCAAAGGCTAAGATCACTTCAAAATTTTATAATGTGTTTAACATATAAAACGTAATAAAGCATGAATCATAATTTATATCTTATTATGAAGCTTAATTCTTTTCTTTTCATTTGCATTGAACCTTTTCGAAATTGGTTGATTTCAACCATCCTCTAATGGTATATATAAATCATGTTGGGAGAACTGTACAACATTATAGAGAGGGTTACATAAGAAGTTTTAACTCCATTAGAGCCTAAGCCTATTTATAAGAGGTTTAGGACATTTTTAGTAATTTAATTAAAAGAAAATTATAGCTTTAGTTAAATTTAACTAGAATTATAATTAGTTCTTATTAAACAAGCCCAAATAAGATCCAATGTCTCATATTAGTTCTTATTTACTAAATATCTTATATTTAATTATAAAATTTCTCAAACTTTATAATTAAGTCTAACTTTATTAAAAAAACAAATTCTTTCTTCAATATGCTTTTTCTATGTGGCCCATTAAGTTCTCAAATTTGGCAATTGATATAAATTACAACCCTAAATTGTATTTGTAATTAGATAAATTAAATTCCTTTAATTTATCTTTAATTTTTAAATTAAACAATTTATATCCATATATAAAGCTTGACGTCTAGCAATACATTATGACTACTCAAATATTTAGGATATCAAAGTTGTTTTTGACTAATCTTTTCTTCCATAATTTTTTCGTATAATTTAATCCTTTCATCATACAATATTTTGATTAGACATAGAGCATAAAAATAATGTGTAATATATTTGAGACTAATAATATTAGTTTTCTACCATTAGTAATTGATTCTCCTAATAAATTTTGTAAACTATTTTACAAAGTGTAATTTTATATTGGCTAAGGATTTCTCGAATTAATACTAATCAAGAATAATGGAATATTTTTCCTAATTACTTTAAGGTGATAAAATCCTTTATTGATAGGTCGTCTACCTCTGTATAGTTCATTTTATATGCAATGACTAACAATAGTTTGATAATTGACACTCTTTAAGACTTCTAATAATTTACCTTAACTCCAACACTCATGAAAGAATGTTAAGAAACACTAAAGTCTTAACTCATAGTACTCATCATTTAATAACATGATCTTCAATATACTTTTAGAGTACTCCCCTAATTTAGACGTTGAAGACAAAATCTTTTGATTAGACACTATTTAGACAAGTTTAATAATAAATCATGTTGGAAATCACTCTCAAGGATCTCATATTTGGCACTTTGGAAAAATATACTTTGGTTTATAGAAAGTCACCCTAAATCCTTGTTTTAATTTGGCCAACAATCAATTAAAAGTTGAGAACTAGAGATAGAATAAAAGGAGGGACCTCTAGCAAACTCACTTATGTCTTCCATAACACTAAGTAAGAATCACACAATTATTTATTTTTGAATTGTCAAATGAACTTACAGTTGCAACCAATATTGCTAAGCTAGGTTAAGGGTCAAATACTTTATCAGGGAGACCTCAATTTGTTCACAATTGTTTTAGTAGTGTTATTTACATCATTTGGACATGAAAAATGGTAGAATCTTCAAAGTGGAGCGGATAGAGTTCACCAATTTAAAAAAATTGATCTTTTTGAATGGATAAGGGAACTAGTCTTGAGAAAATGATTAGAAACTTTCTTAAGTCCACCTATGGCAGCAAGTTGTAGCTTATCATGAAATTGCCAACAACAGTAAACTCCAAGTACTAATATCAACGTCACCAACTTTACTCCAGGGATAAGCAAAACAAGCTCCAGATTTACTCATGGTCCCTCAGGAATTGAATGCAGATATCGTATATAGGTCCCAGCAATAGTCCTCGGGACAATAGTGACAATTGTTCTGTTCTGCAATCAAGCCCAAGATCATTGAAGTTTTTTTTTTTTTTTGAGGGAATCATTGAAGTTTATTTTAGATATGAGAAGATCATACGTTGTCTGGCCCCGCAACCTAACTTGGAACATTCCACTCCAATTCTTTCATAAGCCTAACTTTTTAAAATAATTATTTCATATTACCTTATTATCTCTAAAGTAGTTGCACTGTTATCTTCTAATGACTTTGGTTATTGTCTAGTATGCGCTTTATATGGTGACTTCTAATTTATTAATTTAATTTTTCTATTTCAAAAATATGTAATTTGCTTTTAAACTAATATTTATTTATTAATACATTTTAATTGTTAAAAATAATTGAATTGTTTAAAATTAAATTGATTAAAAAATTATTTCATAAATAACTATTTCTAAAATTTTAAAATGCATTAATTTCAAGGTATTTAAATTCAAAATATATTTACTAAAAATTATCAAATTTTAAATATAATGGATATATCCATTATGATCTATCCATAATGGATATATCCATTTCAAATATTGAAAATAAAAAGAGAATTTCTTTATTTTATAACTTATTCCAAAATTCTTTATTTTGACCTATATGATTCGACTTTTTTTAAAATTCGATTTTGACTTGTTTTTTAACTAAATTAAGTGGGTCAACCTTTGTCTAGCCCGAGCAAATCTTTTCACGCTTTTGTTACCTGTTGGGAGGCCTATGCCTTATAAAAACTATCTACTTGAGATTATCTCTTGGCCAGTAGGTTTTGACACAAGGTTAAAATTCTAGTTTTTCTAGAGTAGTATCTCACTAACTCTCCCCACCCTAACCAAAGGAGGCCTTTTTGCCTTCCACCTAAGCTGCGTAAGAAAGACCCAAAGGCAATCCTAAGGAATAATGAAGTTACATAAGGTCTTTTTTTATCCAAGCGTAGGTATTCCACATCTTCACAAAAATGTCTATTTCACTAAGTCTCTCTCTAAGACAGTGCCCAAATCATTATGTCTTTTGTGTGAGTTAAAACTTACCCTATAAGGAATTTGGCTTTCTTAGGACCATTATAGTTACTGCCACTATTCACCAGGGTTTCGGTCATTGACTTCCCTAACATCATGTCACCAACTTTTGTAACCTTTCAATAATAAGCAGGTGTCGGCCCCTATACATAGTCTTACAACTTTGTAAAGACCTAAATTTTAATAAACAGTTGCTCGGGTTAGTCATTACAACCCCCTTTATAAGGAGGCATCTCTTCTCCTAAAATTATGGGGCTATTTTGACAAGTTTCTTAAAGAGAGTTGTCTCATGCCCCTAGGTATTCTCTACTTACCTACTTGTGTTGGTTTTAGGTATAGATATTCTTTTGTTGCAGGTCGTTTGAGCTTTTACTAAAAGTATGACATGGGTTACTTCAGCAACATAGAGCCTAGTACTCAAACATTGGCTTAAGGAATGTATGTGTAATTTTTACAATGAAAATAATTGATGTTTAAGATAAAAAGGGGGTTTGGTTGAATTAAATTAAGAAATCAAACTAAAATCAAACTAATGAAAACAAATTATACAAAATTATCAAAGTGATGAACGTGTTAGAATCTGGTTTTAGGATCAATCTCGGCCTACACACAATTAAACATATTTCATTGTCATAATGTTTCCACACCTCTCTTAGAACTATTGATCTTAGATTAACAACAAGTTCTGTTAGTCCTAGTTTTCCCTTAGGTCATGTTTAATTAAAACGAGCTCTTTAATCAAACCTAGCTACCGAACAACCTAGAACAAACTCTCTAGATTTAATTGGACAACTACATATGATATGGAAAACAAACCAATATAGGCAGTAACTACACAAGTTTAGGTTATTAAACCAAAGTCACATTGTTCCTAATGATTCAAGATCATTGGTATCTATAAAAGAATCTAAAACATAATGATTACGGATTATTATTGAAGATTCTACCTATAGGTTTACTTAAAACGATCCAACAAACACATTCAAATCATCTTAATAATTCATAAAGAGAGGGATTCAACATTAAACAATGAAAAGATATGCTTAACAGTGATCCTAGACGTCAGTTTTACCTCTGAACTGAGTTCGAAAAGTTTAGCCCTCCATGGGTGTCTTGAAAGAGTAAGTTTCTGTCTTGCACAAAGTCACAACTGATTCCCCTTGTTTTTGCCTCCACAATGTTCTATTTATATGAAAAATTAGGCTTCTGGGCATATGCACGGTTTGATACACTACTGTGTATCAAACCGTATAAATCGAAAAAATATGAACATCGTGAAGATACACAGTGTGTATCCAACCATATAAGTCCAAAAATGTCTTCCGAATGTTTACACGATCGTATAAGTATATAAACAGTCATTTATCTTCCAATTCTTGCTGAAATGTTGTTCTTCTTGTGATTTCTTGTCCAATCCTCACCCTAATCCATCTCATTCTTTTTCCACAAGGGTAATTGAGTTTGAACATCTAAATGTTGGCTCAATGAATGTGCTCGTAACTCATTTTAGATTTTATGTTTCCAAATTGTACCTAAAATCAAATATTGACTAAAATGAATAAGCATTTCACGACAATAATCACTAAGTGTTAAGAAGTGAATGTATAAACAATTAAGCACACATCAGGAATTTTTTTAACCCCTTCTTACCCTAAAAAAGTAGAGACGTCATATGTCGTTGAACTAATAATCATCTTTCGACTAACTTAGCCTCCTCTATCCTGCAGGACCAACAAGGGGTAGTACAGGAATACTAACTACTGTCCATCAACTACATCTTTTGGCCTAATCTTAGGCCTTGATTCACCTTCTGTAGACGAACCTTAAGTTTTTGGGACGTTAGATTCTCACTAATGTTTGTGTTACTCAAGTCGACAATCTCACTTCCTCTTTGTCCATTCCTACTCATGTGAGTGCTTCCCTCTAAGGTGAAATGCTCCCTTACTAATTTTTTTTACATCCTATAGCTTTATCAGATCGCTTACCCCTATTCATCTTTGACGTAAACATGCTCGATTAGTGAGTTATTACGCACTCTTTCAAGAGTGGTTGCTTTTAGGCATTCCTCTTGGTTGCCTATAAGTCCCTACCTCCTTTATCACTGAGAGATCATTTAGGAGCCTTAATTGATTATTCGAGTTGTTTTCCTCTAGATGATGAAGCTTATCCCCAATCACCTCACTAGTTGGTCTTAACCCTATTATTTTTTAGGTCATATATAGTCTAGTCAAAGGGCGAACCAGTTAACTTTACGTTCGAGTGGCATTTCACCTTATCTATAACTCATATGTTGATTCTTCAACATCAATCGGTTTGAAACAAAATTTAGTTTTGCTCGAGCTTCATACTGGTCATGGATAGATTATCCAGGTTTGGGCCCACAAGTAGTGACAATTCCCTATAAAGACTTACTTTTGCTACTACTTTGGTGGTTTCCTTAACCTAGCCACTGCCTGTGAGTTGTCGATTTATTTTTCAATTGGAAAGTGGTCAGAGCCCCGAGTTCCTTCTGTTACTTGGGAGTTTATAGTTTCAAGTTCTATTTAACTCTTCAATAAGGGTTCTTTTCACCCTTCCCTCATGGTAGTACTTTGCTATCAGTCACCTAGGAGTATTTAGCCTGGCAAGGTGGTCCTTATTGATTAACACAGGATTCCACGTGCCCTATGCTACTTGGGTCCGAGCATAGGCTAGTGATGTTTTTGACTATTTGGACTTTCTCCATCTAGAGTGTAGCACTCCACCACTACGCCTAACAAGACACTTATATTACTCTCCCAAACCATTTCACGGTTTAGATTGCTCCCATTTCACTCGTTGCTATTACAAGAATCGCTTTTGCTTTCTTTTCCTATTGTTTATAAGATGTTTTAGTTTGACAAGTTCTCTCTTGTCTACCCATAGATTCGACATTAGTTTGAAAGGTTAAACTATTGGGTAATCTCTAAATCTACGTGTATATCCCCAAAGCATTTCATCACTTACTACGCCCTTTCTTGTCTATAGGTACCTAAGTATCCACTATAAGCCTTTCTTAATTTGAACCTTGCCTTTAACTTTAAGGTTAAGGCTATATCATCCTAAGGTACTACTAAACTAAAAAAATCTGATTAATGTTCATGAATGATAAATCATAAACGAAACTTTCAAATAAAAAACATTAGGTGCTGTTGTACAGCTTTGTATCGGCTAAGTTCACATGTTGGAGATAAGCAGACCTAAAACGTTGACATTTGCCACAAGATAAACCATCGTAAGTTAACCCCCGACCAATTCTACGATGTAATATAGAAAAACTCACTTTCGGTTTAAAGATAATCCGGATCGAACTGATGACTTCCTCCATGACAAGGTGACACTCTACCATTGATTTATATCCTTTCCTTTTTACCCATCCAGAAATAGAACTAACTAATCCTGAAGCAAAGGATCAAGAAACTCAACACCACTATTCTTGAAAATAATGGGAAATTTGGATTTAATTACCAACTACTCCTATCAGAAATGTGATAGGAGTAGTTAGGCCATAACACATGGTTTCATAAAAGCATATAATTTTCCTATTCTAAATAAAGAAGGTCTTACATGAAGAAGATTTGGCTCAACATGTTCTATTCAATTACCTTTTTGTATATTTTCCCTAAATTTGTTACTATCACGAGCTTTACACAATCCATTATATCAAAACAGATAGATATCCCTTCAACACAAAATAAGTCATGAAAATAATCTTGAAGATCGACCCAACCACAAAAGACAGGATTTGGGATCTAATTCGAGACT
Organism: Erythroxylum incrassatum; assembly: GCA_026546855.1. Classification (NCBI taxonomy): domain Eukaryota; kingdom Viridiplantae; phylum Streptophyta; class Magnoliopsida; order Malpighiales; family Erythroxylaceae; genus Erythroxylum; species Erythroxylum incrassatum. The sequence goes on along the minus strand of JANVCL010000213.1, from coordinate 16,230,189 downwards.
TTCGTTAGAAGTGTTGAGAAGGAATTAGAATGTAATAATATCGATTCATATTGATATAGAAGAAGAGGTTCTCTATTAATTCAAACTTGGTACCTATGAGATAAGGATAGAGAAAGAGGAAAAAATCGAAGATTTCATGTAGTACTTTTTTTATATCAAAAATCAATATGATTTCTTTGTACCCTTCGCTTTACAAGAAAATGGGATTCACTTTATAGGATCAAACCAAACCTATAAGACTTAAGGAAAGATAGGAGGAAATAAAAAAAGAGGATAATATACTCATAATATTAAAAAGAAAAATGAATAAAAAAATAAAAAGAAAAAATGTAGTAGAAAAGCCTAGATTCCAAATGAACAAATTCAAAATTGAAAAAAAATCTTATTCTTAAAGAATGAGGGGTAAAATGATTAATCGAGAAAGATTTCTTGTTCTTATTATATGTTATAAGAAAGTTATAAGATCATGATTGGATTCACATATTTTTAGTAAAAAGAATAATCTTCTCATTTGAGAATAATCAAAAAAGAAAAGTGTTCGATTGGAACATGAAAATGTGACTGAATTTGTCCTTGTTACTTTTCAGGATGGAGTGGAATAGGGGGGGTTGTTCGTGAACAAGGTAAAGGATCCAATGGCTTGGAAAGAATTGAACGAGGAGCTGAATAAGGTCAAAATCTCATTTATGGTTCTATAGAATGGTAGTAAGGGTGACTTATCTGTCAATTTTTTCACTATCACCCCCATAAAACCGAAGTCTGACTTATGAAAAGTTGCCAGAGTACGATTAACCTTTAAATTTGAAATCACTATTTATATACCTGGTATTGACCATAATTTACAAGAACATTATGTAGTCTTAGTAAGAGGGGGAAGGGTTAAGGATTCACCTAGTGTGAGATATTACATTAGTTGAGGAACCCTAGAAACTATTAGAGTAAAAGATGGTCAACATGGGCCTTCTAGCGTGTTGTAGATTCTTATCCAAGACTTGTATCATTTGATCATTCCATAGGAATCGCTAAAAGATGTAAATTCTATGGCTAACCCAATATCAAAAGTTTCATATGGGGACCGGAGTAGGATAGCATAAGACAGATGTTCTTCTTTCTAAATAGATTCAATTCGAAACTATTATATGTCCAAGGTCTTATATTGGAATAATTTCATAGGTTTTCTTTGACTTTGTCCTTGTTAATAAACAATTCAAGATGCTTCAAAATTTTTAATTTTTAGAATAGATCTAATGTAAATAACAATAATTTGAAGGACTTCTTTACACACAATTTTGAAAATCCAAAGACTCAATTTTATAGATATGTTAAATACAAGACTTCCAATCCTAGGAAAAGGAGGGAAATGATTAAAGTGAGCAAACATAATTCTATACTCAATCTCATCAATACATATAGAATTATGTAGAAAGTCGTATTCAATAAAAGTCTTATGTATAGCTTATAGGGAGATCTTTCATATATTTCGAGATCTACCCTATAATATAAGGTCAAAAAGTTAAAATAAATGATTTTATTAGCCCTTGTAGAAAAATTAAAAAAAGTATTCTTGAGAACCCATTGCACGCTCATGTCATGTCAAGGTATTACAAAATGAAAAACTACAAAATTTGATCCAATTTATCATAATTGATTAGTAAACATATTGGTTAACCCTAGTCTAAAGCATGGGAAAAATAATTGGCTTATCTAATTATCTGTTGAGTCATGAAAAAATTTAACAAAAAACAAAAAAAATGACTATTTGTTTACTGTTTTATGTTAAGCAATACGTAGAGTAACTCTAGATATATCAATAAATTTAAGACATATAGGTGGATCAACACATCAAGTTCCCTCTTATTCACACAAGGAAAATCACTTACGATTCGTTGGTTATTAGGGGCATCCAAAAAACATCTAGGTCAAAATATGGCTTTCAAATTCAATTCCAAATTAATGGATGCTGTCAAGGGGAGTGGCGATTGCATACACAAAAGGAAGAAACTCATAGAATGACAAAGCCAAATGGAACTTTTGTACATTTTTGCTAATCCACAAACAAGATTTATGTAGACACATAGACTCATAGAGCCATACATCTTTATTGGAAAAGAATCAATAGAAAAATAAAGAATTAGAATTGATCGATATTGTTCTTAAAACAAACAAAAAGGAAAGATGAAACATAAATCATGGATCAATTAAGCCCTCTTAATGACTTGCTTAAGAAAAAGAAAGAGGTAAATACCATGGAATAGGGTTTGATCTTATTTGTTGGGATTTTGTAGATATTCCATTATATAAAAATAAAAGACAGTTTGAACAATTGGGATTTTTTTTGCAAATTGGATGCAGTTCCTAATTCATGATATGGGACGTACATAGTAAAAATTTTATTCTCAATTTTACGAGAATTTTTATGAAAGCCTTTCATTTGCTTCTTTTCGATGGAAGTTTCGTTTTCTCATATTGTATAATTTTTAGCCGAATTGTTCTTCTAATGATCAACTCAACCTTATACCTTGGTTATATTTCATCTCTTCAACAACTTTAGTAATGAGTGTAACAACCCTATTATTTTGATAAAGAGGAGAACATATAATTAGTTTTCTAGGAAATTTTTAAACGAACAATTTCAACGAAATCTTTCAATTTATTACTTTACTATGTTCAACTTTATGTATTCCTTTATCCATATAGTTCATTAAATGTACATAAATGAATATAACATAGTTTCTCTTATTTGTATTAACAACTAATCTAGAAGGAATGCTTATGCGGCATTAAAGATTTAAGAACTATCTTTGTAACTCCAAAATGCTTCATTTTATGCTCTTTCCTATTACTTAGATATACCAAGAATGATATATGGTATGATGAGGCTACTGTGATATTTTTTCTTATGGATAGGGCAAGTTCTTCTATTCTGATTTATGATTTCTCTTCACTATATGGTTCGTCGAGGGAGGGAGGGAGGGAGATCGAGCTTCAAGAAATAGTAAATAATCTCATCAATGCATAAATGTATAACTCTAGAATTCCAGTTGCGCTTATACTCATCACCATATGAGAGTTCAAGCTTTCCCTAGCCCCTTCACATCAGTAGACTTTTGACATATACGAAGGTGTGTAGTTCATTTGAAAAATACCTACTTCTTTATCTATCTCCGAGATACTTGGATTTTTCAAAACTCCATTAACATGGAAAAGAGAAATTTTGTCCCCACTCAGACCAAGACATAACTTTTACTTATTCAAATAACAATTAAACTGAAGCAAAGTAGGATCAGGAATAATGAATCTATAATAACAACAACATCTTAATAAAAATTTTACTCAGCGATTCTCTAAAACAGCGGCGTGTGACAGACCAATGCCAGACCTTTTACTTCAGAAGAGCAGAGAGACCCGTTATACTAGACAAGAGAACCATAATTAACACATGAGGTGATTATTAATTTGGTTTATTGACGTCATATTATATATAAATATGTAAATAAATTTTAATAAAATAGAATGAAGCAGAAATTGATTTATGATATAAAACATCTGGTCCGTAATTAAACACATAGACCATAAGAATGCATAAACGTAAGAAAATGATAACAGAAGGTGCCAAATGACGAGTTTAGATCTTTTGTCCAGTTTTACTCTGTTTTATTCTATCTCATAGAATTTCAACCATTTATTTTGTAGGCCTCATACGGGTCTCATGCAGGACCCACATAAATAAATGACTGCGATTTATTGAACACAATAAAACATCATAATATTAGATAGAGGATCTGGACTCCCAAACGACAACCTCTTTACCTATGCATTTATTTAGCCTTATAGACAGGAACAAACATTAAAGAAGACTAACACTCTGGTTGGCTGTGCCGTCGTTGAATAGACTAAGCACGAAGATGAACCACCACGGCACCAGCACTGCCATCGGCCACCACTTCCACCACAAACCACCGCCCAGCTCTTCCTTAAGACACGGTGACATTTTCATCTGCTGCATCATCATCAAACCTTTGTTTTCCATTTGATGAAATGTTTTGTACACCAGACACTCTCCACCTGGCAGCTCCTGCTTCACCACACTCTTACACGGGTATCCCGCCACGTCACCACAGTCTGTGGCCCACAGCTGGGCCCTGCCACTTCGGTACGTGACTGCGACAGAGAATTCCTTTGGTGCAAAGCACTTCACCACCCTCTTCACCATTGTCTTAAGTTTAAACTCTGTGAAGTCGAACCCCATAGCCTCGTAGCTCGCATAGCTGAACCCATCTTCTGGGGTCACGTGCACAGTGGACAACGATGTACCTTCAATCCCATTCATCGAGTATCCACATGGGTCAAAGTTGTGGTCGCAAATCACATGCGTTGGTATAACCTCAGATATCCCGGAGGCTCTAGTCATCTCCTGAGCAGTGTCGTCCTCCGATTTCTTGTAAAAGATTGAGGCTTTTTCTTGGTCAAGCCCCGTCATGCACATCTCAAAAGTGACCACATCGGTCTGGGGTTTTAATTCTTTTGACGCAGAGTAGATGTGCCAATAGTGATTCGGATCGCCGAGGATGTGGGATGCAGAATTCAGGTGGCCGAAGAATTTGTTCAAGATAGCAACTTCTTCGGTGAAGTTCCTATGAGGAGCAGGCTGGTAGGCCGGAAAAATGAAGCTGCCGCGAGAGTATTTGACGTCAGAGACGGTGAGTAAGAGCGAAGCAGCTAGCTTGAGAAGTGGGTCAATGGATAAGAGCAGTTTAGTTGTACCGCAAGTTTTGAGGATTATTTTGAGAGGGTACACGAAGAGGCTTGATTCGGAGAGGACATAAGAGTCGAACTCGGTGTTAGAGAGTTGATCGACTATTGTGCAAAACGCAGGCTCGAGAATTGAGTCGATCTGGGACCGAGTCAAGCCACGTAGACCGAGTCCATTGGAAAATGGTGGCTCTGAGAAAGTCAATTCGAGACGCTTTTCAAAGCCCTCGAAGCCGATTGGGGAAGGAGGTGACGGACTATGGATTGCCATTGATGCTTGCCAAAAGTACTGAGCTCTACAATGCTTGGTTTCAGGTGGGGATTGGCCCTTTTCAGTTCTAAAGTTCGAGTCTTCTTTTGTTTATACGAAGCTAAGACAGGAGAAGCAGAAACAAAGAAAAGTAAAGAGATTGCGAAAATCCTACTCTACTGAGTCATCGTCTTTCCAAGTCCTATCATGATGGCTTCCTCAGGCACTGAAACAACAAAATGCCAAAGATCATTACAAAGACAGAGAAACTAAACTAAAAACATAATCCACAAGAAAACGACACTTACGTTGGAGTACGCAGCAGATCGGAACTTCTCAATGCCACCGTCTGGTCGAACGTCTTCAATGCTGTAACCGAGAGGGACTTCGTACTGATGGAAATTACTACTGCTACTGCTTGACTTCTTATCCCCACCTTTCGCCTCCATTACAACATTCACAATCCTCTGCAAAACGAGGGCGATAACCAAACAAACATCAACCGGTTAAATAACAACATATTCAATACCCCGCAGACCCAAAACCAACCCATGAAAAGAAAAAACACCCATATTGAGGTTCTTACCCGAGGTGATGAAATAACTGATGAAGCTTGGATCTTTAAGCAGATTGTACAAGAGAAATGCCTGGAAAATTCCTAAAAGAGTTGTTTGGAAAGATAACAGTTGGGACTGATGAACTAAAGATACAGAAGGAGATTGTAAATTGCAGATAAAAGGCTTCTGTGAGGCAAAGAGAAGGCAGAAGCTTTATTTATAGAGTCCAAAAGGAGTGGCATTAGCAAAATATCACGTGGTGGGAGTGTTCGTAGGGAAAATCAATTGTATGCATTTGACGCAGTAGCCTATCGCACCTTCGATGTTACCGCGTGAAGTTACGAACCAATAAGTTTACTTTGGAATCTCTTAGATTTTTGTAAGTTTCTAGCTGCGAACTTCCATTTGGCGAATTGTGGATCAAGACGTGTCTGCACATGCTCATTTGGCTCGTGGGAATTTTGCACAGCTACTGAAATAAATGCTCCAAAATCCTTATTAATTTCCTCAAATTTCATTTGCATCTTGTTTTTATCATATTTTATAAATTTCAGTTTTTTATTTATATAAATTTTGTATATAAATTTTATAAATAAATCAATTTTATAAAATAAGATAAAAATAAATAAAACGGACAGAAAATCTGTCTACCCTCTAAAAATAGGAAAGTATTTTAATAAAACTCTGACGCTATTTGTTTTTTCGTAGATTTTTCTTTTGCAGTTGTTTAAGAAAAATGAATTTACAAATATTTATTTTTCATTTTTAAAAGTAGAAAATTGTAACAAAAATATGAAAATACAAATTTTCTAATTTGACCCTCTTGACTATGGGTCGAGTTTAAACCACCGTCCGCCACCTCCATTTCCGAAGCTTTAACTGAACTAACACTCGCTTTCAGATTACCAACTCTATATACAACTTCTTAAATAACATGATGTCCATGTTCTTACATATGATTATGATAATGTTTAAGTTGTTTGATTTGATCACCTCTTCTACTTCTAGTGCTGTTCGAAGGTGTCAAGCTTTTAGCATTCAAAGATGTACGTAACGATCCATACTTGGGCATCTTCAACTCTTGGAAAGCACCGACTACTGGTACAGTGTTAATTGCGACCCTAAGACAGGCCCACATCAACCTTCATCGTGAATATGAAGATTCCATCTTCCAGAAAGCTCACCAAATTGGGCACATGGATGGTTTAATCTCTCCTTTTGTTTGTAAACTCAAACGCCTCTCCATCCGCACCATCGACGACTGGAAAGCCATCTCCAGAGAGATCCCTCGTTGCATTACCTCTATCTCTTTTCTGGGGCATCCTTCTGGCTGAGGGCGAAGAGGAATGGAAGTAAGACGATGCAGCAAACACAGATGTTTAGATGAAGTGAAGCGAAAAGAGGGAAAAAAAAAGTCAACGATATTCATAAATAGAGTAAATTAAGGATTAATTTTCCCCAACTGTTGTGGTAAGAGATAAGAGGAAAATTATCACTCTTTCTTCGTTTTTAGAGAAGGAAGAGATTCCTTCTGTTTTTAGGTTAGACATAATACAACAATGACAGTGCTATGTTTATTTCTTTGGGTAATCTTTAGCTTAACAGTGGTTGCTTTTCTTCTTTTCTAGAAACCGATCGAAGCCCACGATCAAAAAAGCAAGAGTGCGTTCTGCTTTGGATTCCTTGGCATTGCTTGCCAAGTTTGTCACTTGATGTGTGGTTTGCTTTATTACATGTTTGGGTTTTTATGTTTTATTACAAAAGCAACTGTTATATGAGTTTCGAGTTTAGGCTTCTCTTGCAATGACTATTTTATTATCATTTTGATTTTTAGAACTTTTATTTGGTGGGTGGCTACGCTTGATGCATGTCATTTGTTACTCTGTGATGCATCAAGATTTTATTATGTCAAACATGAGCCCACTATCATATAAATGAAGAACAAATTAATCTTGTTTTGCATAAATTAATCTTATGTCCTGCCTCCTTTTTTCCACTAGGTTAAAAAAGAGATTAACCATCCTTGTGATTAACTGGACATATACTATAAATGGCAATCAACTTTGTTGAAAGCTCGAAGAGAGATTCGAAACATATATAAGGTTCTTTTCTCCTCTAATGTTTAGAAAATAACCCAATATAGTTTTATTGAAGTGTTTTGCCAATTTATTATTTGTAGGGATCACATTTTGGCTTAGGCATAGTCTAATCCGACCTACCTAACTTAAAGTCAATAGAATCGGTTGAGTTAATCAAGATTCAAGTCAGTTTGAGTTATTTTTTTTAGTTGCGAGTTAGCTTAGGCTAGGGTTATTCGGCTCGCACTATAACAAAGTTGATTTTTTGCTTCAAAAAAATTGTAGCTAAAGGTACTAAAATCGTAGGTAATAGGAATTGATGTAAAATTAGTTCCGTAGCCCAAAACGTCGTCTAATCCTCGTAGTTGAAAACTATAGGTGACTTTTTGTTCTAATAATCACTAACAGATTTTGCCTACGCTTTTGTTTTCGTAGCGAAAAACTATTAACGATAGTTTAAGGAATGGTCACCAGTACGTTTGGCACTTGTTTTTCGTAGCTAATAGTTATTAGCTATGTTTCCAGGAACATGTACAAAAGTTTTTAGCTACATTTGTAGGAAAATAGGCAAAAGACCAAACGTTTTTAGTTATGTTTGGTAAAATATAGTCAAATTTTTAATACACGTTTTAACAAAATGTCATACTATATTAAAATAAATTATTTTTTACTTTTTTAATCCATATTATTGTATATAATGTTTCGATATATTTTTATTGTTAATTTATTATAAAAATATACATGAATAATTGATAATATGAAGCATTGTATATAAAAAATAAAATATGATTGAATTTTTTAGTATGTAAGATTTTAATTATAACTTCAACAATTCTTATATACAAAATAATAAATATAGAGATTAATTTACAAATTATAATACAAACCACTCAGTCATTACATCTTCTTTAAAGTTATAATTTGAGAATAAAGTATTAAATTTAAATTATAATACAAATAGGAATTAAAAGAGAAAGTATAAGAGACGTAATTAATATCATTCACTTTCATCTTTACTGCTATTATAATCAGAGCCAGATACTTTTCTAAGGTACTTATCATGCTTGACTAACTTTTTTCAAGTATATTGTAATTTAGCCTTAAGAGTTTTCCTGGTTAAGATATTGAACGTATGTGGATCTTGATAATGATGAAACATTTGATTTCTATAACAACTCTTGAATTTTATTCTAAAATTAAAAAATATCAATTTTCAACACAAATATTATTAGTTAGTACTACATAAATAAATAAACTTAAAATTTAAACAAATTTTTATACTTACATAGTTATTTTCCACTTCTTCTAACATCCACTGATCTTGATGTTCCTTATAGTGAGTGACTTTGTATAGTGTGATCTTATCACAATCTTGTCTGTATAGTTACTTCTCACTATCTTTTATAAAAGAAAAACACAAGGCACAATAAATAATATATTTTTATTGATATAATTATAACTTATAAACAATGATCTTACGTATTTATTCAGGAAGACTGCAAATGATTTAGACTCTTGATTATGAGGTGTTTTTATTTTTCCACTATTGACCTTTGCTTTCTCACTTTTTTCCTAAATGAAGAAAAAAAAGATTAGGTAGTCAATAAATCATCTAACAAGATTAATGGAAGCGAATGTGAAGGGAAAGAAAACTAAACTAAACTTTGGGAGAGGCCTAATAATCACACAAATTATTCCAATTATCTTGAGACATTTGTTCCATAACATATCTCCTTGCCTTATCATCAAAAGGAAAAGACTTATAAAACTGATGCAACCTATAGCAGTGATCCTTGGTCCTTTATATGATCAATAAAGTCAAGGAGTTTGAAATATCATGGTTCTTGATATTGACAATATTCTATTTCACCTTTGAACAATAAATAAAAGTGTATTTAATCTTAAAATAAGTGAAACAATATTGCATATAGTTAAATAAATTGAAAAATTATTGCAACCTTATCCAAAGCATTTTTAAGCAAGTTATCTTCCTTCAAGTCCTTAGCATGCTTCAGGTAAGGTAATTCTATTCTCTCAATAATCTTCAACTCACTTGACAATTTTGCAAATTGGATCTCATATACAGGATGACCTTGCAAAGTATTAATGTGTATTAACAACTTGCTATTCATTGCAACATTCATTCAAAATTATACATCCTTTTTTTAATATTGACATTGGAACCTAAAGACAAATCAATAATGATAAGAAAATATGCATTTAAAATGTAAATATATATTTGAGCATAAGTCTATTTGTAGGTGATAAAGATTAACAAACCTATAGATCCCTCTATACTAGTTGATTTATTATTGTTTGAGGAAGAATGAGGTTGTTCCTTGTTGGACCCCGAATCTTTTGGTAAGTTAGGACTATTAACCTAGGAACTATTGGCATTTAGTTATGGGCAAATAAGGGAAGAAATTATGAGATTGAAATGAAATGGAAAGAGATTGATTGAATCAAAGTGAGGGGATAAATTATAA
>JANVCL010000213.1:16206758-16218207 GCA_026546855.1 Erythroxylum incrassatum | reverse complement strand
ATTGGCTTGGGTTTAGGTGCTTCTTCAGGTTTGATCTCTTGTTTTTATTTTAATGAATCCGTTAGTTTCAAAAAAAAATAAGAATCAAACAAAAAACAAGATAATGAAACTAAATATTTTTGTTTTCAATTTTCATTACAAATTTTAACTACACATGTTTTCATTTTCAATTTTTGGGTACAATTTCCAATAAAAGAATTTTCAATTAAAAACCAAAAAGTATAAGGTATAAAAAAAAGTGAAACTAAATGATCTCTTATTTCTTTAAATTTTGACAAACATAATAACTTGCTAACATGATTATTTAAAAATAGACTTTTAAGTAATGATTTAAGTGGTATGTAAAATGTAGTTATTCATGCTAGAAAGTTTAAAGTTACATTTTCATATAAATTTCTCAAGTATTATTTTAGGAGATTAAGTTTACTTCATTTAAGAGGTTTAATAATTTACTGATTTAAGTCTATGGTATAATTTAAGTTATATGATATAGCTAATAGTTTCTCAAATATTTTTAAGTATTAGAAATTGATTTTTAATTATTTAAAATATTAAAAGATTTATTTAAAATATATTTTAAAAATTTTACCCTAAAATTACACAGAGAGTGAACTTTCACCTTATTAAAGAAAACATTAGCATTATTCATCTCCCAAGTCACCAATATGTCAAGTCAAAAGACTTATGTATTCATTTTCTGTGATTCCTGGTAAACCTTGAAGACGAAGACGCAGCGCGACGAGGAGAAAAACCTGTTTTAGAATAGAAGAAAATATTTTGTGAAAAATTAAGGAATCGTAATTTTCTGATTTTCGTAAATTCATTGTCGTTTTTTTAATTTTTAAAACGCCGTGACACAACAAATCTATCCAAACGTGATTAATAGAAGGTTTCCTTTTTAATAAAAACCACAACCAAAAACGGCAAAAAAAAAAAGAAAACAAACGGGCCCTAAAGGTAAAATCTTTAGAATAATTATCGTGTAATTGAAATTACGATGAGATTATAACTATAAGATTCAGTTTATATTTATATATTATTCTTAAATGTTCCTAATTGTAATCTCATCAAGATGGAATATTGTTAAAAGGGTAAAACTAGCACACATTATATTCCTTTCTTATGAAAAAAGTAATTGATCTCATAAATTAAAATATGAAGATATTTAAACTAATATCAATCATAATGATAGTCTTATAATTGATCCTTAAATTTGATATTACCAAGGTATCTCATATATGAGTTACTGTGTTTTGATGTTACTTATGAACTGACTTAAGATAATTCAGTTGATAGTACTTAGATGCAGTATGAACCATACGAAGATAATTAAGTAAGCCAATTCACTCCAAAATAATTAAAGAGAATGTTCTATTGTTTTGGATTAATAGTGATTTATGGAATTCTCTAGCCAAAGTGTATTGAAACTTGAAAAAACGTTTTTAAATTTCAATTATAAATCAATTATATATTAGCAAAAACAAACATGATTGGATACAAAAGAGTAGACATTATATCCATATTTTGTCCAGTTAGAACATTAAATAATAAAATGATTAAATGATTAAACAGGTTAAGTCAAACCACTTTGACATTATTGATATTTAGGTAGTTATGACATATTGCTAGATGTTAATCTTGATTTATGATTATAATTGTTTAATTAGATGATTAAAGATAAATTAAAATATGTTTAAATTTATCTAATTCTAACTCTAATTCTAATTATAATTTATACTCATTACTAATATATTAGGAACCTAATCAGACATACATTAAAGAGCAATTTTTGAAGAAAAAATTAATTTTAATTAAGTTTGACTTAATTATAAAGTTTGAAAAACTTTAAGGATCTAGTATGAAATATTTGATTTTTATTAAAATTAAATTAATTATATTTTGATTTTAATTATAATTAAGATATTTAATTTTAATAAAAATTAAAAACCTTAATGCTTTTTCTATAAATAAGAATCCTGCTTAATTCTTCTCAAAAGTTGAGAAGCTGTTCTGTGGCTACCGTTAGACAATTAATTGTTTTCATGTCAGCTTCTTTGTTTGGCTTCCGGTTATTCTGTTTCTGGAAATTGTTTTGTTATTATTTGCTTGACAAAAACTCATAATGCATAGATGTTGTCTTAATTTGTTATGCATATGTTTTGTATAATGCGTAAATACCACCAGTGGCGCATCGCAGCATTTAGTGGCGTCACCATTGATGAATATGGGCGATTAATGCCCATGAATCAGCAAACGGCGTAGTGGAGTCCTGTGGAGGGGTGATTGGAAGGAGGCGACGTGCAGGTAGGAAGTAGACGACGACCGAAGAAAACCCTAAAATTGAGAAACAACGTGGCGCATGTATCATGTCAGGGAGACAACGTATGGGAAACGCCATTGCCGCATGTGCTGCACGCGCCTCACATGAGTGTACTAACCCGTACAGTCCTGTCATGTTTTATTTGATTTTAAAAATATTTTTAAAGCCTTAATTTTAACTAAATTAAATTAATAGAACTTAAATTAGTTTATATTTTAATAAAATTAAAAAGCATTTTCCCAATTTTTGAAAATTGTTTTCAAAGATTAATTTTTAGGATTTTTTTATTTATTTTAGTTTAATTTTTCAAAAAGTTGAATTATTAAATTAAATTAGATATCAAATCAATAATTAGAATCAATCAAGGGTTTTAAACAATTTCTTTCATAATTAGGTTATGCTTGAAATTATAAATATAGTGAGAATATATTATTTTTATGAGACTAATAATTTTTAAAATTTTAAATCACTCAATTAAATATTAAGTATATGATAAGAATGTGATAGTTGCTTTCCATTATTTGAAAATAAAACCAAAATTTTGTTTATTACTTGGCTTGTTGAGTAAACTTAAGTTCACCTTAACCGAGATATGTTTTATCTTAAATTCATGGGTCCTACTTAACTAAATTTGTAACAATTGGATAAGCAACCTCATGATCATATGGATTTAGAGGTAGGGTAGGAATAATATATTTTGATAAAGAGTTGTTACCTAACAGATCTAGGAGTCACATAAGATGTGATTAATAAAGTTGATATTAACCTGATTTAAATTTAGTTGGTTTGTTGAGTAAACTTTAGATCAATTATTTTAAATGGGATCTTAGCTCACTAGGACATTATTTGATAACTTCTTGATTTAATAATGAGGGCTATTATTTTGAATAAAATAATGAGAGTAATCAAATATTTATTAAAGTCCTTATTTTATTTGAGTTTTGGATATAAACTAATACTTACTCCTTTTATGTCTTCCGGTTATCAAATTAGAAGATGAGTACCAACCTAACATTGAGGAGCATCATGGATGCTAATAAGTTGATTGGACCTAAATTTTCAGACTAGTTTCAAAACTTGACAATATTTCTCAGGTAAGAAAAGAAGTTATACGTTCTTGATACTCCAGCTCTACCAAAGCCTAGTTCAGATGTGACTGATGAGGTTTAGGAGAGATATCAACTTTATATTAATGACGTTGAGCAAGCTATATGTGTGATGTTGGCTAGTATATCCCCAGAACTTTTGAGGCAACATAAGAACATGGATGCACCTACTATGATTTTGCATCTCAAGGAGTTGGTTGGTGCATAAAGTAGGGAGAGAGGTATCAATTCTCCAAGACACTGTTTCAATGCAAGATGGCAAAATGATCTGCAGTCAACCTACACGTGAAAAAGATAATTGGGTATATTGAAAAATTAGCCTAAGTAGGTTTTGTCATAGACTATGAGTTAAGCGTTGATGTGGTGTTATAGTCTCTCAGTTCGAGCTTTTCAAAGTTTTTTATGAACTTCCACATGAAGCAAAAGGATATAACATTTCCTAAACTATTGAATATGGTCAAGACTGCAGAAGGATGTCTTAAGAAGGAACCCAGTTATGTGCTTGTTATGGATTCTTTCATAAGTAAGAAAAAAAAGGTTCTAAGAAGAATAAGAACAAGAAACAGAAGGCTTCTGCTAATGTAGTAAAGCCTAAAGGATGTGTCAAGAGCAATGACAAGGGCACATGCTTTCACTGCGGAGTTGATGGACACTGGAAGAGGAATTGCACATCTTGTCTTGTTACCCTGAAAGATAATAAGCCTAAGGAAGTTGTCTTTTCAAATATGTTTATGATTGAGATCAACCTTTCTACTTTTCTTCCATATACTTGGGTATTAGATACTGGATGTGGTTCTTATATATGTAATAACATTCAGATGTTAACATAGAGTAGATTGTTAAGGAAAGGCAAAGTGAACTTGTAAGTTGGCAATAAAGTAAGAGTTGCTTCATTAATTGTAGAAACTTGTAGTTTAGCTTTGCCTTCTGGCCTTGTATTAAAACTAAATAATTGTTATTATGTTCTAGCTATTACAAGAAACATCATTTCTATTTCTTATTTAGAGTTAGATTATTTTCTTTATTATTAAGAATAAGAGTTGTTTCCTTTATAAAGATGATGTCTATTATGGATCTGGATTACTTACAAATAGTTTGTATGAATTATATCTTGAAAGGCCAGTTATTAACATAAATAGCAAGAAAAGAAAGTTAAGTGACCAAAATCAATCTTATTTATGGAATTACAGGCTAGGTCATATCAATGAAACTAGAATCACAAAGTTACATAAAGAAGGATATCTGGGTCCTTTTCTTTTTGAATCATATGAAACTTTTGAATCTTGTTTGTTAAGAAAGATGACCAAATTATCCTTTAGTGGAAAGGGAAAACGTGCCAATGAGTTAATAGAGATAATACCTTCAGATGTATATGGGCTTATGTCAACTAATGCTCAAGGTGGACTCTTATATTTCATTACATTTACAGATAATCATTCTAGGTATGGTTTTGTGTACTTTATGAAAAGAAATTCTGAATCATTTGAAAAGTTAAAAGAATTTATACTTAATGTTGAGAAACAAACTAGTAAAAGTATTAAGACACTTAGATCAAATCGAGGTGGTGAATACTTATACCACGAGTTTCTCGGTTACTTAAAAGCGATTGTGATTATCTCACAATGGACTTCTCCTATAACTCCACAGTATAATGGAGTATCTGAGAGAAGAAATCGTACTATATTAGATATGGTACGATCTATGATGAGTCATGTAGTCTTTCTTATCTCCTTATGGGGATATACTATTGAAACCACAACTTACCTTCTAAATAGAGTTCCATCCAAATCTGTTGACAAGAAACCATATGAGATATCGACTATAGAAGACCAAGATTGTCACACTTAAACATATGGAGATGTGATGCTTATATGCAGCATGCTATATTTGATAAGCTTCAAGCAAAAATAGATAAATCAAAATTTGTGGGGTATCTAAAAGAGAGTATCAGATATTAATTTTACCATCCTCTTAAGCAAAAGATGATTGTTTCAAGACATGCTACATTCTTAGAAAGAGAATTTATTCTTAAAGTAAGTAGTGCGAGTAAGATAGAGAAGTTTAAGAGCCATAAATTCACATCAAGATGAAACAAATTGAAGTTAATACATATGATGTATAACCATGGGTTCAAGATCTAGACACATAATCCGCGATGCACTAGTAAGATACGTCTTCCCCCAACTAGATTAGATCTACATATAGAAAAAAAAGGAAGGATAATATATCACTCATATATGATGAGCCTGCTACTTTTAAAGAAGCAATGTGCAACATTGATTCTTTAAAATGGCATAAAGCCATAAGATCTAAAATGAAATCTATATACACTAACCAAGTATTGACTTTAGTGGATGTTCCTGATGGCATGTTGCCTATGGGATGCAAGTGGGTTTTTAAGATAAAAACTAAACATACGTGTAAAGTGAGGTTAATGGCTAAAGGTTACAAACAAAAACAAATAATTGATTTTGATGAAACCTTTTCTCCAGTAGCTATGCTAAAATCCATAAGGATATTATTGGCTATAATTGCATATTATGATATAAAATCTGGTAGATGAATGTCAAAATAACATTTCTCAATAGGAATTTACAAGAGGATGTGTATATGACACAACTTAAAAGTTTTGATTCTAAAAGATTTCCTAATCAAGTATGCAAGTTGCAAAATCTATTTATAGACTTAAACAAGTGTCACGGAGTTGGAACATTTGTTTTGAAGAGACAATCAAAGAGTTTGATTTTGTCAAAAATGAGGATAAACCTTATGTCTATAGAAAGGTTAGTGGAAGTGCAATCGTTTTCTTAGTGCTATATGTGGATGACTTGTTGCTGATTGGAAACGACATACCTATGCTCCAGTCTGTAAAGATTTAGTTATCCAAGAACTTATCTATGAAGGATATGAGAGAAGCAACCTTTATTTTGGGAATAAAGATCTATAGAGATAGATCCAAGAGGGGATTCTTACCTATATCCCATGGGATTTCTCTTTCAAGGAGTATATGTCCTAAGACACTAAAGGAGAGAGATAAAATGGATTATATTCCATATGCTTTAGCAATTAGATTAATCATATATGTAATGCTACGTCCTAGACCATATGCCTCTTATGCTTTGAGCATAACAAGCATGTTTCAAGCCAATCCAGGAGAGTGTCATTGAACTCATTGGATGATTGTGAAAAACATCTTAAAGTACTTGAGAAGAACTAAAGATGTTTTCTTAGTCTGTGGAGGAGAAAAACTGAGAGTTTAATGATATTCAGATGCTAGTTTACAGTAATATCCCAATGATAGTAGATCATAGTTAAGGTACATCTTCACTATAAATAGTGGTGCGGTAAGTTGGAAAAGTTCCAAACAATCAACTATTGTAGATTTAATGATCGAGGTAGAGTACATTTCAGTGTTAGAGGTAGAAAAGGTAGTGATTTGGATCAAGAAGTTTATTACTGAAGCTTGAGTGATTCTTAGCATTGTTGAGCCTATAGTATTATACTGTGACAACAATGGTGCTATTGCACAGGCAAAGTAACCTAGGTCTCATTAACGATCCAACTATGTACTCAGAAAGTTTCATTTGATTAAGGAAATAGTGGAGTAGAAAGATATATCATTGGAGCAACTTCCCATTGAAGAGAATCCTACAGATCTTCTCATTAAGTCATTGTCTCGAAAGAGACACTATTGATATATGGATGGATATAATATTAGATACCTAGGTGATTGACTTTAGTACAACTGAGAGATTGTTAGTTTATGCCCTTATAGCTAATCGATTGGTTGTAATTTAATATATGACATTATTATTTAATTAATAAAAAGACATTCTTTATCTTTGTGTATTAAGTTAATTACATTTGATGTTTTAATACTAAAGGTAAAATCCCTGAAATAATTACTATGTAATTGAAATTATGAAATTCAGTTTATATTTATGTTTTATTCCTAAATGTTCCTAGTTGTAGTTTCATCAAGACATGATATTGTTGAAAGGGTAAAATTAACACACATTAAGTTTCTTTCTTATAAAGAAAGTAATTGATCTCATAAATTAAAGTATAGAGATACTTAAACTAATATACGGGTGCTTATTAGAGAATAAGTTACTGAACTGACTTAACTATAAGAATCCCAAATGGAATATTACTTATGTGTTTGTGAATTTTCTCATAATGATGGTTCTATAATTAATCCTTAGACTTGAGATTACCAAGGTATCTTGTATAGGAATTACTGTGTTTTGATGCTATTTATGAATTGTCTTAGGATAATTCAGTTAGTAGTACTTCTATGCAGTATCATCCATACGAAGATAGTTTAGTAAATTAATAAAGGATTCGTCATTCTAAAGTAATTAGAGAGAATGTTCTAATGTTCTTGATTAGTAGTGATTTATGGAATTCTTTGGCCAAAGTGTATCGAAATTTGAAAAGACATTTTCAAATTTTAATTATAGATCAATTACTAATTAGCAAGAGTGAACATGATTGGATACAAAAGAGTAAACATTATATCCATACTCTATTTAATTGGATCATTGGATGATGAAATAATTAAAGTATACATCATAACCATACATGGACAGGTTAAGTCAAACCACTTTGACATTCCTGATATTTGAGTGGTCATGATATATTGCTAGAAGTCAATTTTGATCTACAATTATAGATTATTCAATTAGAGAATTAAAGATAAATTAAATAATTTTAATTCATCTTATTCTAATTATAAATTAGAATTATAATTTATAATCATTGTCAATATATTAAGAACCTAATGGGTCACATCTTAAAGAACAATTTTTGAAAAAAAAACAATTATAATTAAGATGGATTTAATTATAAAGTTTAAGAAATGTTAAGGATCAAATATGAGAAAACTGATTTTATTAAAATTAAATTAATTATAATTAGAGTTTGACTTTGATTATAATTAAGGTATTTAATTTTAATAAAAATTTACAAAACCTATTACTTTTTTATAAATAGGAATAAGCTTCATGGAGCTAGTAGTCTTACTTAATTTGTCTCAAGAGTAGAAAAGATGTTATATGGATACCATTAGAGGCTTGATAAGTGAAAAACTCGTGGTTGACACGTTGAAAAGCTTTCAAAGGATTTCAATAGGAAAATCAAATTAGGTACATTTTTTATTTTGCGATTCATATTTTTATTATAAAAATTATTCAATTATTGGGATCTGAAGGAAACTGTAAAAAAATTTTATTTTTCGCTGAGCCCGTGATTTGATCATGGTTGGTTTCCAATATATACTCTTATTAAGTTTGAAGTGCTACTACTATAAAAGCATGTACAATTTAATTATACCAAAATAGATATCTATTAAACATTCTTTCCCATTTTTCTTTTTACAAATTAGACCTGTAATCAAGATAAAAAGGTTTTCACCACATAACTTAGTTAAAAGAAGACTGCATTCTCTTGCCTTTTGAAATAAGCAAGTGAACAGGTAAAGAATAAGTTGTCTTGGATATAAAAGTGAACAGGTAAAGAACCATAACCTTTTGTTGACATAAGTTTGATTACTAATTAATCTCTTTGTTAGAATTATTAGGTTGCATTATCTCCCTGCTTGTTATGGCTCCTTTTACTCTCAAACTAAGATTTTGGAAAGTTAAAGGAGAACAAGAAAAATAAAAAGGGAGAAGAAGACTCTCATTTAGTGTACACATCCTACATATTTGTAAAGTCTCATAAAACAAACGATATCCAATTCATGATCTTATATTGTCGTGAGAAGGGAATGTAGATGAGAACATGATAGGCCTAAAAGAGGGCCACTGTACAATTTTTGTTTGTATATAGATGCAATAAGTTCCATACCAAGTAGTGGTGTTCGTGGTGGTGGACTTACTCCGCCGCCCTTGCAAATATTGAATTAAGAGGTTGTTTGCATAATTTGTGAATGTGCTCAATATGCTTAGCTTTTGGAATCTTGGAATTTTTGCTTCCTATTCACCTTTAATTTGTAATGATGATTAGTTATATTAAGATATGCATGCCTAGAGCACTTAAATGACAAAGGCACAGTTTCTCGTAAGATCAACAACATTTAAAAGGATAGACTTTAATCAATTATGGTTATGGAGCGTCTCCTATCCATAACAAGGACAAAACATATAAGGAATAATTAGAGAATGACAAGCATGCAATTTCTTGACACAACCAACAATCACGAACAAGGTTAACATTCAACTATGCTAACCTTGATCAGTATTTAATCGTAAATACTGATCAAGAGAAAGTATTATGTAAATCGTATTTAATACCTTAAAAACATAAAACACATATTTATTGAGTGAATATATTCTTAAATATAAAAAGAGTTTTGAAAAAAGAAAAATAGTGAATTTTAACCTAAAAAATAGATGCAATCGTATTTACATAGTTGTATTGATATTGTTAGCAAATTGTGCTACAATAACTGTTAGTCATTTTCTTAAGTTGGACAATAGTTAATTAAGATTTTTCAATTTATAAGGATCTTACAATTAAAAAAATTAAAATTGATCTTATTAAAGATAATCAAGAAGCCCAATAAAGGATCTGGTTTAATAGGCTGAAGTCTAGAGAAGAAAATAGACCCTAATCAATATAGGCCAAATATGCATTGGGCCTATGATGGGGAGGCCCAATACGGTTACTATATATAGTTGTTAAAGTCTCCTGTTGTCTGCTTAAATAAGTCGTGAACGTTCAGATTCTCTGACTCGTTAAGAGGTTTACGCACTAAGAAAGACATAGAAAGGCGTTAACAACATTCTAAGTGATCAACTTTTGTAAAGGTTTTCGAGAAAGTTCAAAGATTTTGACATCAAAAAGCTCATTCAAAGATATGGAAAGCAAATCACGTATTTTCTCATTTTCTCCTTTTATTCACTTTTACGTTTAATCCTAGGCATATAACTAAGGCTTGTGTTATGCATTACAATAACTTCATATATATATATATATATATGTTCAAACAACCATAATAACTAGTAAGTGAGACTTTATATATATATATATATTATGGTTGTTTGAACTTGCCATGTTCATTTAGAACCTACGGATCTTTCAATTGAAATTATAACACTCAGCTCGTACTAAAAACTCATATATTACGTATTGTATTTTTTAATTTTAATATTATAAATTTATAATAATTAACATCTAAATAATGTGTATGAGACATTTAAGTTATTTATAAGATGAATTATATGCTAATTGCATTATATGTTGTTAGATCCATTCACCAATCTCACCCAAGCCTATTTTGGTTTGTGAATCAGCATAAATATATTTTTAGTCTAAGATAGACCTATAGCTCCAATGTGATTTAAGTAATTTAAAAAAAACTCTTTAATATTAAAATTTTAAAAGAAATCCGTATAAAATTTTAGATTAAAAAACTATTTTTCTTTTAGTTTTTTCCTTTTAAAATAACAATGAAACACATATAGATATGAATAACACACGTTGATTAATCCAATATTACTGATATGATGATTTAATCATTTCTTAAAATTTTCTTAATCTAATTAAACTCGACTCTACCTAATAATTTAAGATAACTATAACAAATTATTGGTTTGAATCAAATGTAATTAATTTGGATCAGTTTTAAGAGTTGGGTTGAGTAGTTATGTCAATAACATTTGATTGATCTAGAGATGTTTTTCATGTCTTGTGTGTTTTATCATTTTTTTAATACTAGAAGTCTAAGAAAAGGAGTTTTCTTGATAATTAAAAAATAAAATAAAATATTCTAGATTTTTAAATATTAAAGAATTTTTAAAGTTACTTAAACCATAAAGGAGTTTTGCGACTGTTGGGTCCCGTTTCCGGAACCCAATTCTCTTGCTTACTCATTCGTCTGTTGGACCTCGCTTGATTCCGAAGCCCAACCTCTTGCAGATATATTTTTTCTTTTTCATTGAACCCTTATAAGACATTTTCAATTCATCTCCAGGCTCATAACATCCCAAAAATTTACTTACAAATTGTTCCCCGGTGT
>JANVCL010000213.1:16167153-16185410 GCA_026546855.1 Erythroxylum incrassatum | reverse complement strand
AACGGACATGGAAGTCTATTTAACGGACCTTCTCGGGTGAAATGGTGCAGTTTGCCCGATAACGGACATGAACGGGAAAGATGGTGAATTTTGACACTGTTAGAGGCCGAATCAGGTTTTGTGGTCTTCCTGAAAGTTTTAGCTCTCGAAGTCTACTTTCTAATGGTCTAAGAACGAAGTCAATCCGATATTTGTGGTGAAAGTTATGGCATTCGCGCCAAGAGAGGTTCAAATTGATTTAAGGTGTGAACAAGGTCTATTCTTTTGATCATAACTCCCTCATCTGACCTCTAATTGAGGTGATTCTTGAAGCAATGGTTTCCTAAGACATGTAACTATCTCTTCATAAAAATTTGTAGCATTTGGAGTTGATTTGAGAAATTTTGTATTAGAGCAAGTAAGAGGTCAGTTAGGGGAGCACGATTAGGGTTTGAGCAGACTTGAGCTTTTTAAGCATATCTTGAGCTATAAAGCTCCAATTAAAGTGATTCTTTCTTTAAAGCAAACTAGAGACATAGAGCTATGATTTCTATGAAAAAGTCAAATTGAAATGATGATTTGAAGATCTCCAAATTCTATTCACGAGCAGGACAATTGAGTTCAAGCATAGTGACTGATTTATGTGAGCACACCATGGAACAATTTGTAAGTAAATTTTAGGGATGTTATGAGCATAGAGATGAATTGATAATGTCTTATAAGGGTCCAATGAAAAAAAAATCCTCAAGAGGTTAGGCCTCGGAAGCAAACGGGGTCTAACAGACGAATGAGTAAGCAAGAGAGTTGGGTTCCGGAAACGGGATCCAACAGTTAAAGTCCTCAGACAATAGTAGTTAGGGATCATTGTATTTGCTTCTTAAAAGTTTGTACATTTTGATGTATTATGACATTATGATTATTTATTAATATAGACGATCATCTTTTTATCCTCAGTCATAACTGTTCTTGCGTATAGTCTAATACATATGAAAGTTTTAAGATTCGTTTTGATTTTAAGCGTTTAAAGGTCATAAGGCAAATATAAAGATTGACCTTGAGCCTATGTCATTTTAACACATACAATTTTATATGGATATCCATAAATTTAACATGATATAGTGGGATATAAGTTTTAAATCCCATAAAGATTCTCTAACGCAGTTTAGCATTCAGTTGAAAAACATAAAGGCTTTCTCTAATGCTGTTTAGCATTTAGTAAGAGAAACCAAGTTTTCTCTAATGTTGTTTAATATTCGGTGCGAGAAAACATGATTTCTCTACTGCAGTTTAGCACATGTAGTTTAGCATAAAGTTGGAGAAATCGAAACCAATAAATAAAGATTATACATTTTAGATCATACAGGTATCATCCTATTTTACTACACTTTATTTGCCCATTCATATTAGTGAAATACTAGATATTCGTGATTATATTGAACCTGTGTTGCACATGACACATGTGTTTGATATTTTTCGGTATAGAAAGCCTTGCAGGACGAAATGTTGGATTATCATTACCTTTGGATCGAATATTTTAATTTTTAAAGTTT
Organism: Erythroxylum incrassatum; assembly: GCA_026546855.1. Classification (NCBI taxonomy): domain Eukaryota; kingdom Viridiplantae; phylum Streptophyta; class Magnoliopsida; order Malpighiales; family Erythroxylaceae; genus Erythroxylum; species Erythroxylum incrassatum. The sequence goes on along the minus strand of JANVCL010000213.1, from coordinate 16,183,881 downwards.
GGTACCAATACCATAGCGTGACTTAATCGGTTTTTAAACTATTTTTAAACTGGAATCATAATTGTAATTAACGTTTGTCTAATGAGAAAAATGTTGGACAATTTTGTCCTTCTTCATAAATTGGATAACTATTAATTGTATTTTCAATTATTAAATAACTTATCGGTTAAGTTACGTAATTCGATCCTAACAAAGGTAATAAAGTAGCCTAATAAATGATCTGAATTAATGAGTCGAAGTTCGGGAGAAAATGGATCCCAATTAGTGTGAACCGGATCCATATCATACTTGTGATGGAGAAGTCCAATATAAAAGTTATATATAAAGGTTAATGCTCCTTCAGTTACTTATGTAATTTGTAAGCATACAGATCCTCTAACCAGTTAGGAGCTCTTACGTTTTAAGGAAACTAAAGAAATACGTTAACTGAATGTCGGTGATCAACTTCCGCAAAAGTTCTGGGGAGACCAAAGCTCGTTATGACATTGGAAACTGCTTCAGAATATTGGATGGAACTGAAATCAGGTATTTCACATTTCTTTCGTTTTTAACCTTTTCATAAATGATCCGGGACATATAATAAGATCTATCATACATGTTACACAAAAAAACCAACTTTGCCCGAGAAAGTGCAATGTATATGTATTGTATATGTTTTCTTCTCTCTTTTTTTTTACTATTTAATTTAATGTTTCCAAATTGCGAATCCAACAAAGCAGGAAGATGAAGATGAAGATGAAGGTGGACTTAGAAGGAGGGGCGTGTGAGAACTGAGCGATATGTCGTGGAAAATTGGAAAATTGTTTTCTTGTACTCTCCATTCTTCTTATGTTTTGGTTCTTTTAACTTGACCAACGAATCGTTGAAGAAATGAATCTTGCATTTGTATAAAACCTTTTATGACTAAACAATATTACTGAAAGTTGCATTTTTTAAAGCTCCAGAATTTAATTTCGTAGCACATATATCTATTAATATTTGCTATTTAAAATTTTAAAAAGTTGGGACCCACTCAAATACCAAGAAAGGTGGGAACTTTAGCCTTAGGAGGAGTCAGTACCAAGCGAGAAGTTAAAAATAAAAGGGATTCCCCGGACAAAAGAGAGCCGGAGAAAATATATTGAGAAGCAACTCTGCTTCCTCGACCAACAATTGGTGTGATGACCAGCCAGTCTCTGCAATATCCAATCATCTGTGCTTCTTTCAATCAAGACAATAGGTGAATGACTCCGCATATTTCAAAAAATCCCATTTTTAGTTTCGAGATTTTTAATGTAATCTATGTTCTTTTCAATTCTTCTGTAGTGGGTTTGCAATTAGCACGAGGGATGTTTTTAGAATATACGATTCGAGTACAGGGCGTCTTTGTTATGAACGAGGCAAGTTTTGAAAGCCGCTGCTTTTTACACTCTATTGTCCTTAGGTTTTAATTTTTTTGTGCACTGAAGCTTCTGATTTCTTTTTTGGCTTTTCCTGACGCTCAAATTTTTTTTTCTTTGTAACATTCTATTGTTTTTTTTTTTGTTGGGATAGCTTCTGGAGCATTTATTATCGTTGAGATGCTTTACAGCACTAGTCTTCTTGCCATTGTTGGTGCTGGTGAGCAGGTACTATACCACTTTACTATTTAGGTTCTTGAAAGTTACTTGGACCTTTTTTTTTTGGAGTGCTTATGGCTGGTGGTTTGATTGGATTACAACAGCCAGCTTTATCCCCACGACGTCTCTGTTTTTTAAATACGACGGCTGGAACTGCTTTGCGGGAACTGAACTTTTTGACTTCTGTTCTTGCGATTCGCTTGAATAAGAAAAGGTACTGTATCATTGACCAATTTGCTAGGAAACTGTCGCTGCTGATTTCTTAAGAGTTTGCCAATCACGTACGACTTAAATATGCACTTTCATTATAAAAATTAAATGAAATTATGGAATGTGCAAACAACTTGACTTCTTGTAATGCCACTTTGTGCATATGCACATGATCAACCTGCTAAAGGATGAAATTGCCTATGTTTTATATACATCTAAGAGTGAGCTACCTTACCTAAATAATGTCCAACTAAATGAATGCCTTAACAATTGCAGGCTCGTTGTTGTTCTACGAGAAAAAACTTACCTCTATGACACAAATACACTGATAATATTGGATACGCTCGATACAGTTCCAAATGCAAAAGGTAAGTTTCAAAGTAACTTGCTTGTGTGTGTGTGTGTGTGTGTGTGTGTGTGTGTGAAACAGAACGATTGGATGATCTTTTGGACTTTAGTCAAATATATTGCAGCATTAACTGTCTTTAAGATCATTTGTTATATTTAGGCCTTTGTGCATTCTCTCCTAGTTTGGATGGTTGCTTCTTGGCACTTCCGGCAAGTACAAACAAGGGATCTGTCTTAGTATACAATGTCATGGAACTCCGGTTACATTGTGAGGTTGTAACCTGTCTATTCTCTTTCCCTTTAATTGAGTGGGACATACTATATGCTAAGGGCTGGCTACTGTAACATCTTTGTTAATCTCTCTCTCTCACTCACTCACTCACTCACTCACTCACACACACACACACACACACACACACACACACACAAGCACGTATACCTTGTGAATCCTTCAATATCATTTATACTTCATTTGAATTTCCTTGCAGATAGAGGCCCATCGAGCACCATTGGCAGCAATAGCTCTTTCTTCTAATGGAATGTATATTGCGACAGCATCTGAACAGGGAACAATGGTCAGAGTTTATCTAGTTTCTGAAGCAACTAAGGTGAATCAGAATTCATAGTAGATGGTTAAGTAAGCCAGCATTGTGGTGTGAAACATGCAAATGTGGATCATAGTACCACACATATGACAGACAGATTGAATGCTTACCATCTCATGGATATCATATATGAAGTCCCTAGGAAATAGATTATTCCTTGATATTTTAGGATTTGGTGCAATATCAGGAAAGAATTTTTTGTAAAGCAGGACAATTAAGCTTACCATCTCATGGATATCATATATGAGTCCCTAGGAAATAGATTATTCCTTGATATTTTAGGATTTGGTGCAATATCAGGAAAGAATTTTCGTAAAGTAGGACAATTAACATCCAATTAAAGCTTCACTTTATGTTTCTCCTGTCTTTTGCTTGGGTTTGTTACAAATTCAATTTTCTGCTTGCACAGATTGAAGTGTGGTTTTCTCATTATTACCCTTTCTGCAATCTGATTTATTTTGCAAGTTTACCTATCAAAACAGCAACGCCCTTTGTACTTCCACTTACCTGCTGAGTAATACTTCTAGTGGATTTATTAAATTCTTTTGTTATTTCTTGCAGTCATATAGCTTTCGCAGGGGAACTTGCCCTTCAACAATATTTTCCTTGTCATTTGCCCCATCAGTGCAGCTTCCAGATATTCTTGTAGCTACTAGTTCTTCAGGTTCCATTCATGTCTTTTCCCTGTGCTTTGCCCTAAATCCGAGGTGAGAGCAACAGTTTATTTGTAGATTAGATTGGACCATTTTGTTGCTCGAGTATTGTGTGTAACTTGTTCTCTTTGCTGGGCCTCTATTCATCAACATTCAGGTCCCGCTGTAAGACAGTAAATTTACCTCGTAATTTTCTTAAGTTTCTTCCTCATTCTCCAATCCTTCAAAAGCCAGATGCACATTCTAATCCTTATTTGTGTTGATATTTTCTTGTGCTTTGTTTGAAGAATAATATTCTTGAGCTGAAAAAAGTCTGTTGCATTGACACACTCAAAAACTGCACATTGTTATCTACCTCTCTTCTAATAGTGGCTTGGTGCTGAGGCTGAAAATTTGTTTGGAATGGATGCTTCCTCTTAGCTAACTTCTTCCTTTTCTTTGATTTAGCCAACAAAACACATTGTACTACGTTAAAGACGAAGCCTTTTCCATTTAGCTTCAGTTTCTTTTAAGTTTTGATGCGCAAAGAGCTAATATCTGAAACAGATTAATTTGAACTTTCTGAAGTAGTTTATCTGATCAGTGAACAATAATGGGCAACTGTAATTCTTCAAAACCCAGAGTTCTATGAGATGTTGCAATCCTTAAAAAGTTTGTTTTATTACAAAATAAACAAACTCACTATTCTGTTTCCCATTGTATTAGGCAACAATTTGCCTGGAATTTTCTTATCTGTACCACTATAGAGCATCTCATGTTCTTGATTTTTCCCTTCGTAACGTTGTTTCTATATTATATTTCCACAATATTAATGCCAACTAAAGAATATGAAGGCTGTTTTTTCTTGTTTGTAATTTTGTATTTACCAGAAGCAGAAGATCAAGCAGTCTTCTTGGGTCAATACTACCTGATTCTGTAAATGATGCATTTGATCCTGCCTATCACCACGTGCTTCAAAATGCTGTTCCAACAGGAGTAAAAAGGTTGAACACACTTTGGATCATTAGTCATGTAGTTTGGCGCAATCCTGTCTGTAGGATTGTAATTGGATCGTTGTGTTTGCTGTATTGTAGTACACGGGAGACTTGATATTGAACGCAAGCTGCATTCTTCCTTGATTCATAATTGAAAACACATGTCTCTGTCCAACATGAGCTTGGTTAAGTAATCATTTGTTTGTTGATTGTTGATCTATACAGCTACGCGGTAGTTCGCAAGATAGATAAGGTTTCTGACAGATCATCAACAGAGATTGAAGCATGCTTGTAAGTCCTTTGTACTATTTACTTGTTCGAATGTATTATCTCTTCTCAACTGCTTTCACTTGATTTGTTACTGGATTTTTCTAGTTTTAAGCTTTGGGGAAATATTGGTGGGTAGTTGGACAAACTCCTTTATGCCATACGAAATAATTACAACATCATGGAGCATGGATAGAATACTGCATAAAAGGATTTGGCTTGGTCATAAACATGGAAGTACAGCAGTTAACAGCATTCCATCCTGATTTCTTACTGCTCATTACACCAAGCATGCCACTACCAATGATTCTTTTTATACTGCAACTATTAGGAATCACATAACTTTTGTTTTTGGACAATGAACTCATATTGATTTTGCTGACATTTGTGTTTCATCTTCAGATGATTGCATTTGATGTGAGTGACCTCTGTATAATTCCATTTCCTATAATTAACAAAAAAGTTGATGCACTTGTCTCAAGGGCATAAGTTTAAGTGTCCTTCTACTGATCTACTGTCCCTAATTTTGGATTTTCTAGGGCCACACTCTCGGTCATAACATATCAAGGCTGTTTCCTTGAGTACTTAGTAAACATAAACAATCACTGTGGGCCTAAATGGAGTTTGGAACGTGAATTTAATCTTCTGACAGCAATGCCAGGTAACATATAAAGGTCATTTATATCACATTTCTTTTGTTCGATATTTGAAGGTAATGCTGATTTTAGCATTCACCCTGCAATCATAGGCCAAGAACAGAATTTTCAGCTTGTCTGAGGTTTGTTTAACTGTTGCTGGCATAACTCTTCATGGAACCGCAAAATGAAAGCTATGTTCTTAAAAATACAGTTCAGCATCAAGTGGTGATCAATCAAGACATATTATCAAGATCCAGGACGTGTCGAAAGACAAAAGTAGATATATAAGCATAAGTTTCAATATATATTCGATGAAACACGAAATATACAATTGAAAACATGTAGAGCTGCAAATAATACGCTTGTTAAGTTTTTGATACGTTAAAAACAATCTATTACCATGTAAATTGATTGGCTATATCTGGTGTCCTTTTTCTTTTTCATGATTTGGTTCCTAAGTTGCATACTTTTTTTATTATGTGAATTTATAGCTTCTTTTTAATGAAATGTTTGGAAACATATCTCAAACTTTCTACCTGGTTCTTATCTTTATATTCTTTTAACATTTTCCCTCAAGTCTTGGAATTTTGGTTTCTTTGAAATGTCTGGTTCTGTAGATTAAAAACGTCTGGGAGGAAAGCAAGTGATTGTTGAGTAGGCCCAGAAAAGCACAACCAGGCACCACCACATAATAAACGAACTATTACTGATTAGAGTAAAAAAGGAAATACTACGTAGATCATCACTTCACATGCTATTCTAAACGTGAATCTTCTTTTGTTTTATGAAGTATAAATTAAAAAAAAAACACGTTTGATATGAAAAAGAATGTATTTGAAGTATTGGGTTGAGTTCATGACACTCCAATGAGTTGACATTATCAGGCTTAAGCGCAAGCACAGTAGCCGAAACAAATAATGAAATCTTCTCGTGAGACGATTTGGTGTGAGCTCTAGATGACTTTAAAACTGATAATTATGTTATTGACGAACATTCTAATATCTCAGGCAGTAACTGTTAACATGTTCAGCGTCAGTTCGTTGCAATGGAAGTGTAAAGCTATAAACCTTTGTTTCAATATTTTTTGGAAGGTAACCTTTGTTTCAATATTTCATGTAAAGGTGAATATTCTATTTCAAATTTCACAGTGTAGAAGTGTTCAAAGGGCAATTTAGATATGATTTAGAACACTCATAATGATAACTATCAGCTGTACTCCCAACAGAGTGAGAAACAGCGAACAAAACCTTGTAACTGGTATTACCAAGTTACTGGTCAAGAACCCTGTCAAATAAGGTTCTTACTTCTTACATCCTGATTCTGGAAACAACCTAAATAAAACTTGTTCATGAACTTTGAGGTTGAACAGATTTGAATGAAAAACTTGGATCAAGAAAGGGGTTGCCAAAAGGATTAGCTGAATCATAGTTCGTCACATTTGGCTGTTGTTCCTGGTGATCCTGAATCGGGAAGACAGCTTGTTCTTGGACTACAGATACTATTTGTGTGCTATTTGAAGGGGACGTGCTACTGGTAGCATGAAATGATTCGCAGTTGTAAAATTCAAATTCGAAAGGATTAGTTGCAACTTGTCCCGGAACTTGAGTTCCATTATTTGTTTTTCCGGATAATGCATCATTGTACAAATTGTCCAGTTTACCAACCTGCATTGGAAGATCCATATATTCCTGTGATAATGACACAGAACAATTGGAACTGGATAGAACTAGTAATCGATGTTAGACTTGATATATAATCTCTAGTTCTGTTGTCAGACTTCAAAAACAAGTACGAAGATGCTATGGAACACTAACCAATTTAGTCTCTTCATATACAGCTCCACCGGAGGTCGGAGCTATTACAAGCTCAAGCTCCCAACCTGTACCTTGAGAAGTTGAATTGATTCCATCCAATGCATTATCTGCGGCATTAATGGGAAGCACATGAAAATTCATATGCATGGACAAATAGTTTTATCAATAAAATAAGTTTAACATACCAGTTGTGACAATTGCAAGCGCCAGGTGATTGCTTTCATCCTGCCCTGGTGTCTCTTCTGTGAAGTCATCCCAGCACTGGTAGAGCGATCAAATCAACCAAGTAAGCATAGGCAGTATAGAACAAAAGGAACAAATTTTTTGCTAAAAGTATGTTCACACCAGAAGATCGGCAACTTCAACTGTCGGGGCAGTCTCATTATGTTGATTCTTTGATGTGTCTGATGAAGTCATACACGGATTCAATTTCCGTTCAACTTCATCTTCTTCAGGGGCAGGCAGAGCTTTAAGTGTTGCATTTTTGTTGTCATTGATCTGAAAATACTTGGTATTTATTGCAGACATGCAGGTAACATTACAAAAACGCACAAGATGGGGCACAGGAAAATTCATACTGGTAAATCATTTGCAGTGTCTGTCACATAGTCTTCCATAGAAGACAGGAAAGAATCGGGGGGCTGCATGGTGTAAGACAAATCAACAAAATTGTTTGATGACATGAGCGAGCAAAAGTTAGGCCTTGTAACAAGTTATTACCTGTTCAATACTAACAAAATTTTGACCCCGAGCAGAAGGCATGATTCTACAGATATCATAATACTGCACTAAACTTTTGACCTGCACAACAATTTAAGTTTCCAAATAAAAATAAGCAATTGAGATCCTGAAATTAAAACGCCATGAACATCAAAAACGTACCTGATTCCCTGATCTTCGATAAATCTCAAGTGCTTTAATAGCATCTTTGCGCTGCATATCAAAGTACTGAAACAGAATGAAACGAAATTTTAGTATTAGATGCTAAAATTTGTGGTTAGGCAATTCAATTTATGGTTAAGCATATGGAATTAAATTGTGATTATATTAGTCCACTAATAATGTGTTATTTCTAACATTAGAACCTCATAGCTTCCATTGGTCAAGCAACCTCACCTTATCCACTAAGTTGTGAATTCCACCAGAGATTGCCATATAGAGCCCTACACTATCAGCTGCAACCTAAAATTCTCATGGAAAAGGGCCGTGGTCAACCAAAACCAAATTATAATGATAGCAATGAGTTCTGATGGTTCCTTACCATGATCAGAGCATAATGAACTAAGGGAGTGTGAAGAGCTGTCCCCTCTGGCTGCAGAAATAAAATATCAAACAGTATTACTTTTCATAGATTTAATGGAAGCTTAACTTTTGGATGAGGCATAACCAACAAGTTTCAGCTCCATTTCCTTTTTCATTCAAAACATGATGGTTGGATAGCTACCCTGCAGGCAAGAAGGCGAAAAAGAACCTCCTGTAGTGCTGGTAAGTGGTTCAGCAATTCTGGTGTTTCAAGGTTTCTGATAGTCTGCCAAAAATTGGATAATAGCATAGATCCACTGAACTCTGTTTGTTATATTGGAATGAAACTTAACATACAAAAGTAGTTCTCTTTACAAGACTTACTGGGTAATCTTGATCAATATCATAATCAAAGATGCAAATACATTCAAGACGCTCTTCAAGATAACAAGCATAACTACGAATCCAAGCAGAGCAGTCCCATGCTTAAGACACCCAAAAAAAAAAAAAGAAAGAAACAAGAGCAAACCGTACGTCAGTTCCTCCCACTCCAACATTAAGGAAATTAGGGGAAGTTCAGATGTACCGTTTGGACTTGAATCATCCCTGAAATGATATAGATTCAACATAGGCCCTCTGCCCTGGCCATAGTTAAATAGCTCTCCACGGAATGAAGGATCAATTTCTTTCATTGCACGATGTATAACGATCATTGCCTTTAGTGCAACCTGAACGTGTTTTCACAATGATTTTTTGAATATAAAGGTGAGTTTAGCAGACGAAGGGTTTTATATTTACCGTCCACTTGCTTGTCTTCTTAAGACGCTTCGTAAGGCGGTGTATGCAGTAGGCAACATCCATGCGAGGGCTTGAGGCTGAAAGTGCACTGAAGATTTCTGATGGCGGAACAAGAAATTGTATGTTACGTTATGCACAAACACTACAGAAACCATGTTGATCCCCTAGCTTTTAGGGGTCAAAGAGAGAGAAACAAGGTTTTGGCTCACTTCTGATATGTTTCTCCTTTGGCATAGCTTCATCATGTTTTGTGGCCTTTACAATGGCAATATCAATCCCCTGAAGCACATAACCCAAAAACAAATGAAACAAATTTGGCAGAAGAGAGAGAGATCAATAAGTTGCAAGAGTCACCTTGTATTCACTGTTTACTTTTGCCAATCCAACTTTTGTGGAGTCCTTCAAGGCACCTATGGCTTTTCTTAAGGTTTGAGGAGTGTTAACTCCGGCTGCCATTCTGTTGCAAGAAAAATGTTTCCTTCAATTGAATCAACCAGGTATTCAATTCAAATTTTATATGAATACCGCACGAAGAATTCACTTGTGAACCAGATCATCATATCATAACTTGCGTTAATCTTATCAACCGGAAAGAGGACTTCACATACACATGCAAGACGTTAAATTATGTTGAAAATGTCACGAGCGTGTTTATCTATCGGTGCATGTGAATTACATACAATGTCTAACAAGCATATGTTGGTGAGTTTTCAGAAACACGAAAGACAATTTATTGAACAAAACAGAAGCACTACCTGCCCTGTTAAGGTCTGGTGGGCGGCAGATGGTGGCAACGGATGAAAGAGGAAAAAGCTGCCGGAGTTGGTGGGTGGGAAATTTAGAGGAAAAGGCCCTGGTCCTCCGTCTCTTCCTATTCCTACGCTTTGATGTCGGACTTGGAGGGACAAGTTTTAAGTACTTACAAACTTATGTTCATACTCAAAATAACAAAGAGGCTGCATTTACGAATGTTGGTTGAGGCAAAAATTGGTTTTGCTGCTGAGGAATTAGAAACACCAAAAAAAGGCACTTTTCGACTATTCTCCTGTGCCAAGAAAAGATGCGGTGATAGCTGAGTCGGATATGTACTTGTGGGCTTGTGAATGCCTGCACGTGAAATTTTCTGTAACCAGCAAAAGGGACTCTGCTTATAAAGTCCTGCCCTTCTTGTCTGCTTAATTTTAAGTAAACGGTTAAATGCATGATTCTGCTGTTCCAAACTTGGGTTTGCCCTTAGTTTTTAGTTTTACTAAGATAAGACGATCATTGAAAATAAAAAGCTACCGTCGCTTTAGTTTTTTTTCCCCCTATTTTAAGATTAATTTTATTAGCTTCAAACTATTTTTGCTTCCAAAGGCTGTTAAAATAGATATTCATAAAACCAAGCTAAGCCTCACAAATTGGGTAGTTTTAGATCTTTACAGTAACAAGTGAACGGCCACAATTATTTGCTTCTCACCTCATCATCAAGTTACGGAGAATAATACCTGATGTCCACTTCAACCATCCAACTATGACAGTAGTAAAAGGGGTTTTTCTTGGATTTCTAAGGTTCTTTGTCATGAGGTAGAATCCAACTAGATTGTATCCAGGATTTGCTAGTCCCTACGGACAACTAAAACACCTTCCCACATCCAATAATCCAAAGGAGGAAAATCATATGAACCTTTTGATCTATGAATTCATATGTCCCTGAAAAGGAACTCTTTATGTTACATCATACACGGTTTTATGACATGAAGCTTTAACAATGACAATCAATTACATTACAAGCTGAAGCTTAAGATTTGTAGTCCCATTGTGTTAATGTAAACAGCAAGTATTGCTTGCTTTATTTGCTTACAGTACCGGCAGCAATCGCATTCCCAGCTTGCTGTATGAGCTAATTAATTGCTAACATTGCCACATGCTGTTCCAGGTATTCTTTGCTATTCATTTCCGTCAATCTGCATATCCGTTAGTGGTATTTGTAATTAAACTTAACATCTTACGGGAGGAGTAGGCAGAAAGGATATGGAGATTAAGATAGAAAATTTTGATAAAACAAGACAGAATTTCAACCATAACAGTATAAAAGGAACTAGGAAATAAAGAAAACAAAATTTGAGGGAAACAACAACAACACAGTTCTCAGTAGGAAGTAAGAAGGTCAACCAATGAATTCTAACTGCTAGAAAATAGCAAAAGAAGACATTTTATCGTTTAAGGTTAGTTTTTCCATTCCTTCCTTTTCTTATTCATGTCTCCAAGTTTTATTCTCATTCTAATCCCCTAAGTTTTGGCATTATTTACAATCGTTGCTCTAGCTCAAATATAGATTCCCCCGTTCCACCTACTTACATATACAAGATATCTAAAAAGATGAGCATGGCTGGCATTAACGGCCAAAGCCCATGAAGACAAACAACCCTCTACCCTTGAAGACCACAAGTCATATAAAGAAGGCAGTAAAGAAGTACAAACTCCTAAATTTTATTCACACACACACTGAAGATTGAAAATAGAAGGCATCAAACAATTAACTTAACTATGATAAGCTAATGTTCATAGATTAATAAGTATGTTTTAGAGGTATTTTTCAAAATAAAAAATTGAAACAATGCAATAAAAGAATCATCCACATCAATTTCCTTCCTTTCTCTTGTCAATGACCCATGTTGTTTAGAATACGAAATCTCAATAATACGGGAATGACAAGGGTAGATCTAGATTACCTACTAATGGTACGGTCTTTAGCAAATCCTAGTTCATTGTCAACACAAAGATTAGACTCATCATTTCTCATTGATCTCGTAGAAGTCCTGGGTGCTATTTGCCGCGCATCAGAAATTGTCACTATCTTTTCAAAAAGCTCTACTGGACTTGCCTCAGCTGAACATAATAGTCTAGCATGGTTCTCATACATTACCTGTAGCCATAATAACATTAAAACCATTACAAGAAGTTGCCTACTTGAATAACTTCATTAAAGAAGGAAAGGAATTCAAGACGGCTTTTTTGAGTCGAATGGATTCATAAAATTGCAAGTGACAAGTTTCCAAAGATATTTTATACAAGAATGTGATGTTAGTCTTTCGAACGTATAAGATTGTTGGCATTATCCAGAAAAAGGAAACAGGAACTACCCCATGTCCACAGGGAAATAATAAAATCATTACAATCTAACAGCTTCAGAAGTCAAGGCAGTACTGGAAGAATTTGCCGAGACACTGCATCTAATTAACTGCTGACTGCTCAAGGTTGCTTATGTTTAAACCATACATCCACAAAGGAAACATAACTTAAGATGGCAAGTAGACGAACTATTCGTTTCTATAGACATTGTCCAAACAATTAATCATGTTCAGTTGAAAGCAGAAACTACATTAGGAAAATTTAAGTAAGTTGTGTATAAATCAAAAGCCTATACAGATATCAACTCTAGGAAAACATTCACTCTAGTCCAATAAGTAGTCGTCATGTTCCATAAATAGAACGAACATAAAATAGAGAAAATCAAACTATTGCTTGGACAAAATATATGTATGGATTTAGAAAGTATGATGGAAAAAGTAACGTTTGGCATACATCAACTAAGGTGACAAATCGATATGCTGCTGTTCTGTTGTGGAGTCCAAAAATTGGGACACAATCCAATGCTAAGGTATGGAATTTGTCTGTGAAATTCAGAACATAAGAATAAGGATTATTCTCATTTGTTCAAAAGTAATTTCACAATGCTTGTGAGCTATGCTTCAAAGAAAACAATTCAGACATTTGATATTCAAAAGAAAAATTCTTTTAAAGGGGCAAAAAGATTGCAATCATACTAACTCTAGGTAACTACCAATATATGCTCAGCAGAACATAAGAGAAAACGACTTCTGCATTTGAATTCTCTCTCTATTTTTCCTGGAGTATTATGACTTGCATTAACTGAAACCATGTCCTCCCTTTTTTCTGCATCTGCTATCTCAACTTTGATGTTTTAAATAGTCAGATGTCAACTGTTGACTATGTTCATAAATGCTGAAACCAAAAATCTACAATGACTCACTAAAAAGTCCAAAATAATCTGCTGCTCCAAGAGGCTTGTCACAAAGTTCCTCAAAATGAAAATATGCACATCCATTAGCACCGAGGGGCACCTAACCAAGTTACAAAGAAAGCAATGTCAATAGAATCCCAGTAAACTTGTATGCCCATCAAAGAATAAAAATAATAAAAATTACACACACCCGTAATGTTCTACCCATTACTACTTCCACTTGTTGCATAATTGCACTTTGTTGTCCTATCAGCTGTTGGAACTTCTGCTCAAGAATGTTTGATGAATCTTTTCCAACAAAATAGAAACCTTGCTCTGCCTGAATTTCAGTATAAATAAGCAATGTCAGAATTTCTCACGGATTTTCCTTATTCTAAAAATGAATGTTTAAATTCATACTGAAGTCAACTTCCGATAATCCACTGATGAACCAATTTCACGAACTACACACCGTTCCTGGAAAAACAGTAATAATACAAATGTTATTGCTGCAGATGATCTGATTATGGACAGGTATGCTAACTGTGGATAAACCTTACATACTTAATTCTCTTAGAAAACAATATTAAGTAAATATCAGCACACCTTCAAAGTTGCAATGAAGGGTAGAAAAAGATCCCTCTGCAATCCACCTTCATAGAGATTACTTGGAGCACGATTTGATGTGGAAACAAGAATCTAGACTTGGCTCCATCATGCATAAACATATAAGGTCTAAATTTAATTTCAATTCCCATCCATAAACCATTGATTCAGATTATCAATAGAAGTAACAAGACAAAGTAGACTTACAACGCCATTGTAGAATAGATGTCCAAAAAGCCGGTTCAAAATCAATGCATCGGCAACATCAGTAACCTACAAAAGTTACATAGCATCAAAACTTGCAATCAATTAAAAAAAAAGACGAATGCTATTCTAAATTTATACCATGAATTCATCAAGACACAATAAGATGGCTTCATCTGATATCTCTGCTGCAACAACTTCAAGTGGATCTGACACGCCCTTATGCCTCTGCAAGTATTCCACGTTTACACTAAAGTATCAAACTCACTACAGTATCTCTATAGATTAATTAGAATACAAACCAAACAGAAGAATAAGCGCATCATATCCAACAATCATCAAATTGAGCTTTAAAAGTGCCTGTAATGTTTACCCACCACAACAGTAAGGAAACATGAGATGATCAATAGAAACAAAAACAACATAGCTGGCGCAAATATCAAATATGTGTATGAAACTTGAAATATAAATGTGAGCAGCATTCTTACTTGCAACCGACTATGGACATTTAACATGAAGTCATGGAAATGGACCCTCCTTTTCCTCCAATTGTTGGGCCTGCAGATTAGATTGCAGGAGATAAGTTCAACAAGTATCCATGGGGCATACTGGAAGATGCCAAGATGATGATAGGATTATGCTCTTCTATTTTTAGGCTAATGATTTTAGATCCCATTCTTCAATGCCAGAGTAACTTGACAAGGAAACAAAATTACGTCCAAAATAAATAAAGATAGTAAACGTACAATTGTTCATAGAATAAATCCATGAGCATAGTTTTTCCGGTGCCCACTCCACCATACAGATAAAGTCCCTTAACAGGCGAATAGGAAGACTGTGGGATGAGACGAGACCACAACCATCTACTCCTGTGCATTACAAAAAATTTGAGTGACCAGCAAAGGAATTGGATATCTGGAAAAACCCCAGAAATCAATAGAAACAGGACAATTCTAAAGATAAAGGGAACAATTTGATATTCATACAAAGCCGCAATAATGAACGAATCAGAATTGAATAGTCTACCTCCCAGATTTGTCTGAAGTTGAATAACGATCCAACTTGCAGGCATCAGCTGACTCCACTATCTCATCATAGAGTCTCTGAAGCTCTCTTAAAGTGCCTACCTGCTTAAATTATCATCAATGCATCCTTTCATGGCAGCAAGTGGGTATCGCACTTTAGCACCCCCATAATAGCAAACTCAAAAGCAATGAAAAGAGTTGGAGAAAATAAAACATAAAAGAAAATTCCCGTACCTGGCACCTATCACCGTCCACAAGCTCACCCGCAGCTATCCTTCTTTCATACTCCACAAGCGGTCCTCCTCGGGTCACATCTGCAATTGCGATCAGAGAATTTAGCCAAAAAAAATAAAGTAATCATAATCTACAATCTCCCACTGGCTCGATATTAAGCCACCAACAGAATTTGAGAAAGAAATACCCAGATAAGAACATAAGCTACAACCTGAAGGTGAAACTTTTGCAACGTTAGTAGACAGAGCTCTAGAGATAAAGAACTCTGGACAAAGAACTCTACCATCAACTCCATGTCCATAAGCAGAAACGCAGTTGGCGTACACCCAATTCCGTTGACTTCGACTGAAACTAAACGAGTGGTTATATTCTTGACGTTGAATGGCAGAGAGGAAATGGCGTATGCATCTAACACCTCTTCTCATCTTCTTCAAGGCAAAGATTCTTATCCAAATCCAATCGACAGTTTTGAGAACTCTACTTCAAACACAACTATCTAGTAGCAGTCCTGCAACAATTAAATTTTAAGACTCACGAAAAAAATGAAGTTATCACGCTGTATTTGAGCCAATCGTGTTAAGGAAGTAAACACGCGATATCCATCTTAATCACAATCAATAACACTTTGGTTTTTGCACGACAATTATGGACAGGATCGGGAAGAGTAAACTGTCTTTCAAGAAAAGAAATAAAGAGAGTAAGCATACGTACGATGGTCGAAGACATCACGAAATCCAAATCATTGAAGGAAGTAGAATTAACACTTGAAGGGTATAAGACAAAAGATTAAATCTTTTGGATAAAAAGGATTTTAAGAGACAAAATTGTACAAAAGTTGATTGATCTTTAATTTTGCTGTCGTCTCTCTGTACAGAGGAAATTCCAAATTCTCGTGAAAGGGAGAGGCAGATAAGAAAGGCGGAGAGAGAAGACAATGGACAAAGCCTCCAAGTTTGTTTGAGGTTTGGTCTCCTATGTTCTGTAATTTATGAATAAATATGATTACGTGGTTCTGTACGACATTATCTGTTCAGATGGTGTTTGGTTCGGTATATTGTACAAAGGGAAAATGCTAACATCCCCAAAAGTAGGAAAGAGTGGGCGGGACCAAGTCCCCACCAGTTCCCATAAGCCCATGACCGCTGATTAAGATTACTCAACAACCACCTTTGTAATAAATAAATAAATACTTGTAAGTTATTACTTTAGTTAATATTAAAATAATAAAGTTATAAGAAAACAAAAAAAAAATCCTCTTTTCTCCCAATTTTTCTTAATCCTTCTCTCCGCATCTGCCTTTTTCTTTGTCCCGTTCCTTTTGTTCTCATGTAATCTTTATCAATGTTACTAGTACCGTATTAGATTTGGTACCGAATTGAATTCTTATATAATATTGTATTAGTATCGATTAATATTAGATACTGGTTCGGCCTGATTCTGACGGAACTGAACGTTGCTGTTTGGATCTATGAGTTGACTGCTTTCTGTAGTGACTTCGACGTTGAG
>JANVCL010000213.1:16131800-16143848 GCA_026546855.1 Erythroxylum incrassatum | reverse complement strand
TCCTAACAGAACGTACTGCACAGTCCCGCATAGCGGTTCTGTGCAGTCGTGCACGGAGGGGAGTCCGAAATCGAAACTCCTAAGCCACTTGCGGGCAGCCGGGAGAAGGCTATCAAAGGGATTCCAGTGCACTGACTCAACGGAGGGGACCTAACCAAACCCACATAATTCACATATTCATGCTTAAACACAAGCAGATTACCTGAAGGCATATTTCAAAAATTCAAGTTTTCATATTTTCGTACCGTGTCGTGCCAGACACATTGACATTCACTAATTCACATAAATTCATATAGCAAATCAAATGCAAGCACAATTGCAATCACAAATCATCCATTACAACCAAAATTCGTACCAAAATTTTCCGAATCATTTGAACATAATGTCATTTCACAATGTCTCATATATCACACAAATTCATATATCAAAATGCACAATCATAATTCAACAAATTCCACAATTGCAAAATCTCATAACCCTTTTTCAAGCATTCAAATCCAAAGGATTTTTAAACCTCAAAGTCAAAGAATACATCAATTTCTCTTTCAAAACTAAAATCATTAATTTCTCAAATTATTCAAAACATTCGAAAAATACTGAATTCCATAATTATTTCAATTTCTTAAAATCATTTCGAAAGCGTTGAATTTAATCATTCGAAAATCAAAATTTTCAAACCTTTACATCAACACTACTAAATAAACACTTTCAAAAGCATTTAGAAATCATTTTTTTTTTCAAAAATTTTCATAAACAATATTTTATAAATACTTCCAAAAATATTCAGAAATCATTATTTTTCAAACCTTTACACAAACTATACTTTATAAACAAAAATATTCGGAAATCAAAATTTTCAATCTTTTCCACTTTCCAAACATTTTCCTCAAATCTTTCAATTTTTCAAACTTTTCAAATTCTCAAGCATTTTCCTCAAATTCTTCAATTTTTCAAACTTTTCAAATTCTCAAACAATTTCCTCAAATTCTTCAATTTTTCAAACTTTTCAAATTCTCAAGCATTTTCTTCAAATTCTTCAATTTTTCAAACTTTTCAAATTCTCAAACATTTTCCTCAAATTCTTCAATTTTCAAACTTTTCAAATTCCTTTTCTTAAACAATAAAATTTTCAAACTTTTCTCTTGAGTTTTTTTGAAAACATATAACTAAACTCTCCATAGATCAAACACAATGAAATCAAACAATTTATTCTAAATCAATAAATTTAATCTTAAACAATTTTAGCAATATACATCAAATCATTTAAAAACAATGCAAGTAACAATTATATCATTTAATCAAAACCTCCGAAACAAGGGTAATAATATTTCCAAACATTCGAAACACAACGAATTTAACAATTCGTAAATCATTCCCAAAATCAATTAATTTAAATCATTCGAAAACAATACTTATGAACATTTTTCCTTTCTTAAATTTTCGAAATCACACCATTAACTTATAATTCAGTAAATAAGCATGTTACCCACCTCAAATCCATGCTAGAAGCTTGTTCAATGCGTCAATTTCTCCAAAGCTTCCTTCTTTCCTCAAAATTAAAATTTCCTAAACCAAATCACCCAAATTCAACATCATAAAAATCATAATCATCAAATTAACTATAGGAAACTCAAAATCATCACTTTTTCAAGCTATCTAAAGCAATAATTTCTAAAATCTCCAAATCCTAAAAATTTGGCATAAACCCTAACTCACAATTATCCAAAATTAACCATCAATTTGGCATAAATCATTACAATTAACCTTAGGAATCTCAAATCCATCACATTATAAAGCTATCTAAACCAAGAACGTAGCAAAAACTCAAAGATCTAAGAAATCAATTCTTACCTTCTCTCTCCTCCATTTTCGAAAATCCCTTAGCTCCATAGGAAGCTTGTGTCTTCTTCCTCACTTTCCCCTTAAAAAGCATCAAAAATCTGGCTAGAGGACCCATCAAAACCGAAACCCCATCCTCCCTTCTTCTTCTTCTTCTCCTCTCACCAAATGGCTCTCTCTATCGTTTTTCTTCTTTCTTTTCTTTGCCATTTTCGTAACTTTCTGCCGCACTAAACGACAGCCCCTCTTGTTTATCTTGACATGTCATTAATGAATGGTTAAAGACCATTTAGCCCCTCCATAAAAGCCTACAACTTAACCCTTTTAAGTAATGTTCCATAAATGCCCTTCAATTTGCCTTTAAAAACTGTCATCTTGCTTTCTAATTTTGAGGAAGTAAATGACATAATTTGGCAAAACTTTCTTCTTGAAAAATGTTCCTCTATGTCTCATCTTTAAAATTACATCAAGAACGCTCAAATCGGTTTAGAAACAAAGGAGTAATGGCCAAAATACTCGTTCAGCTCTTACTAATCCGAGACTGAACATTAATCCAACTTCAATCTAGAAATTTACAATCTTAGGGATGAAATTGAATTTCGATCCCTTCACATGATTTGTAGCTCCATGTCTCAATTTTAATTTGCCTCAAGAATCAACTCAATCGGAGCTCCATAGCTCCCGAATTTTGTAAAATACTGAACCATGTTCAGAAAATTATCTAACTCATGACCTTAAACCAATCTTCTCACTTTGGTTCTATCAATCTCTTTCCATTTAATCTCCTAAAAATCATAAGTTTCCATGAAAAAGAAATTAATAGTCTTAGGAATCTAACGCTTCAAAAATCGACTCAATCGGATGTCGGACGGAAAATTTATAAACAAAAGATTGTGAAAGGGTCGGATTGGAAACAAAAGAACAGAACTTTAAATCTATTGATAAAATCGAATTTTCCAAAAATCAAAACTCTTGATCCCGAACTCCGAATTTTACAAATTTGGTATCGATGGAAAGATAAAAGGAAACCCTACAACTTCCATGAAGAACTCGAAAATCAATTCCATCTCTAAAGGGGTCAAAAACTCAATCAAAGTTATTGTCCTTATCAATTCTTCCTAAACAACTTCCAAATTTCAGTCGATCATAACTCCTAGTCCCGATATCAAAAAATTGCATACTTTATGGCGATAAAAAGCTGGGAACATAAGTTATAACTTTCATTAAGAGCACTTACTCCAATTCAGACTAAATTCATGCGACGAGTGGCCTCAAAGCCGAGTACACCTAAATGTGCACTTATGAACATTTTTACAAAACCAATAATACTTAACTTTGACTGATCATAACTCTCACTCTCGATATTGAAAAATATCAAACTTTATACCGACAGAAAGCTCTCAACAAAGGCTACAATTTCTATTAAGATCATCTTTTCAAATTCTGACTAAATCAAAAAGTCAACTTTTACTCCAAAAAGTCAAAATTTTCTAATTTAACAACTTTTCACACTTTCACTCTTTCTTTCTTAATTTCAAACTTCCATTTCAATCAACTCATTCACTTTACTCTCATAATCCATACAAATTTACTCAAATATCGAAGTCCTCAAATCTTTTCTCATTTTCTTAAAGCACAAATTCATCTAAAACACAATACATATACATAAACACTCATTTTATTTCATTTTAATATTTCTAATCTCCACTAAAAATTTGGGGTCCAACACCGACAGCTCTTTAAAGGGATTTTTGAATCTTTGCCCTCCATAACGATCTATTAGAGCTCGCTTGAATTTCTCCCAGTCTATCTCCTCCTCTGTTTCCCGAAGAAGGTTAAACCAATGTATGGTGGAACCTTCCATACTTAATAAAGCCAACTTCATTTTGATCGGTTCAGACGTATTATGCACTTCAAAATACACTTTCGCCCTAGTAATCCACCCTACGGGATTAGACCCATCAAATATGGGTAATTTTACTTTACGAACTGACATTCTATACTCTTCCATGGTGTCGTAGGAATGTTCCAGCGGGTTGGACTGCCCCGAGTGTGCATTCCTCTCTCCTGTTATGTTAGGCCCCCTTCCTGAGGCATCGCCACTACCTTGTCCCTCCTCGGGCGCTTGCCCATCATCTTACTCATCTCCAGCAGCAAGTTTCGCTGCATTGTCCCCATTGCCATCCGCATGGATGACTGAATTTCTTCTACCCCAGCCTCCAGATGCGCCATACAGGATTCCAACACATCCACCCTATCAGACATCTTGGGTGGCATTCAGGTGAGTTGCGATAACTTCTCTAGTCTCCACAAAAAGAGCTGATCCTCTCTCTTGGGATTGGGAAATCCGATAGGTCGGACTAATGTTAGAAACTCTAACTTAAGAGGCTAGAGATCAGTATATTATTGATAGTAATGAATGGTAACACTGTTATTACAAGTGAATCCGAGGATCACTTACTATAACAGAGCAAGAATTGCTCCTTAGGGAGAGAATAGTTTCTCTCTCTATCTACAATAACACTTCTCACTCCTTACTTGCTGAATGCCCCTCTCTCCTCTCTCCCCTCCCTTTTTTCCTAGCTGCCCTTAGTACATTCTGTTATTCCCTTGTGCCCCATTAGCCCCCCATTCTAACTAACTCTGAAATCATTCTCTTCATTCCCCGCAGCTCCCTCTTTCTTCCTACGTGAATACACTCTCCATATTCTAGGCTTAGTGTTATTATTGTCATTGGCCCTAACAGTCTTGAGCACGATATGTACAAGTTAACTTAGGCTATGTTTGATTT
Organism: Erythroxylum incrassatum; assembly: GCA_026546855.1. Taxonomy (NCBI): domain Eukaryota; kingdom Viridiplantae; phylum Streptophyta; class Magnoliopsida; order Malpighiales; family Erythroxylaceae; genus Erythroxylum; species Erythroxylum incrassatum. Next base: position 16,139,218 of record JANVCL010000213.1, on the reverse strand, counting down.
TAAGTTTATTAATAGAATAAAATGAAATGTAATATTATTCCATCGTTTGGGAGGAGAGTTTATAATGGAATGGAATGAGAAAAAAAAGAAAGTTTCATATTACATCCTATTATATTCTAAACAGAAAAAATGAAAATTTTTTGAATTTGGAGGTTTAGGATAGAATGTAAAATGATAAACAACTTTACACTATATTATATTATAACTCTTTATCCAAATAAAATTTCAATATATTACATTATAAACCTTTCTATATTTCTTAAACAACAATTTTTTAATATTATATCTATTTACATTCTATTCTATTATAAATTATTTCATCTCATTTTAATCTATTAAAAACTTTACGTTTAATAAATCATAACCTTAAAGAATTCTAGTGCATGGTAGTTTCAAGATGTTAATTCTGGTAAAAGTAAAGTGGCTAGACATTCATTATTCTTCAACTAGTCCCTTTCTTTTTATGAAATTCCTATCTTCACAATCTTGCTGAAGTGTGTATAGTCCGGGCAAAATTGAATCGGCCACCATGGGTAAGTCCAAAATTTTGAGAAGTGGGCAATCATTTGTACTATCCTACGCTTTTGTATGTGAATCCAATTTGTAATTGCTTCTGATGTATGCTGTGCTTGTAGCCAAATGATTACATGGACACCGTGAACCGTAACTTGGTGGATCATGCAACTATTGTCGCCTCGGGACGTTCACAAGCGCTATGTTCTTTGGTGCATGGACTTTTGAGTTTTTGAGAAGTATATCACCACGACACGTAGGGGAATCCACCGTTTTTAAACGACTCATATAAAAATAATAATAATTGTTTGTAGTCGTAATCATAACTAAAAAAAAACTTTAGGTTGAAATCTTAAAAAATAAGTGCTACATATTTAAAAGTTTAGGATAACAACGAGAGGAAAATGATGCTAAAAGGCCTATAAAAACTACAAAAATCTCTTTATGAGAGATACTTTATCTATATTTTAGTAGGCTAAATTTTTTTATTGCAGGTAATGTTCTCGATTAGTTCTAACATTGTCATATTATTCTTAATTACTTCCTTCAATTCTTTTTAAGTTTCTATTTTTCCCTCTTATAGTCATTAAGTATAATCTTTTCACATAATCTCACTAGAGCATCTGAATGTGTTCTTTTAATATATCCAAATTATTTAAACCTTGTCTCTCTTAATTTGTCAGTAGTATTAGCCACATTTAATTGTCACTTATTATTACAATCCTAACCTTATCTCTGATATAATAAGGTTGCACATTCAATAGAGCGTCCTCATTTTCATCATCATTAACTTATAACGATGCACTTATTTGATAGAATAATACTCTGCCTTATAGAGTATAACCGACTTAATCGATAAAATACCTTTAATCATGGTAATATCTTTTTGTCACATAAAATTTCTGATAAACTTCTCCATTTAAGCCAACTTGATTTGATCTGATGAACTATGACTTCATCGTTAAGTTTGTGAGAAACACTTTGCAGTAAAAGATACTCGTGTAAATGTAATTGATTAAGCTTCCCCTCATCTACATGTTGATTTCCAAGGAGGAACTTGTAAACATTTGGCCTATTTTTATTTATGAGTTAACCAACGGTTAATCAATTATCTTAAAAGTCTAACTTGTTTTAAGTTTTGATAATTTGCATGAATCATATTGGTGATAGCTGTGTAGTAATAAATATATTAGAAATGGCAAAGGCCATTTCATTGTCAGTTCAACCTAACAAGTCTGCAATAAAGTAGTAGAAGAAGCAAGTTGCCTAACTTTTGTTGCAAAATATAATAATTAATAAAGGACAAAATTTTACTAGATAAAATAAAAGATTTTACTATTAACTTAACTCAACAAATTATAAAGTAAACTTAAATAAATAGGCAAATATTTGAACTAAAAATTTATGAAATCAAGCAACTAATCAAACCCACATGAAATGAATAGCCATTAACGCAATACAACTTAAACAGAAAAATTCTGTAATAAACACAAGCTTAATTAATAAAACACTACCACCCATTACTCTTAAAAAGTTGGAAACAATTAAATAGTAGTTTGAAGTATTTTAATCAATATTCCCTCTTGCTTAAGATTTTAACGAGTACTTCTCTCCATAACTTATAAAGCACTTCTCTTTAACATGATGTACTTATCATCTTTATAACTAAATTTATTGTTGTACTTTATTACTAACTTTTAAATTTTTGGAAGCACATCTCACCATAGTCCACATCTCACTTTCTACTCAAAACAGAGTTTTTTCTTTTGTCATTTACACCATCTTTGTTTATTGAACATTTTCAAAGTTGAAATTCTTTTGCAAATGTCCAAATTTCTTACACTTGTAATGTTGGAGCTTTATATCATCATCAACATCCAGGTGAAATCTCGCACTATCACAGGATCTGGAGAGGTCTAATAGTACATAGTCTTACCCCCTACCTAGTAGAGAAACTGTTTTTAGTAGACCCATATGCAAATGTGACATAAAGATGAAAAAAATATGGATCTAAAAAAGTCCAGTAGTTCACAACCTTATCTCTAACTAGTAAAGAGACTGTTTCTAAATGACCCACAGATAGAAAGAAAACTTAAATAAATAAATAAAATAAAATGAATAATACTAGTAATACTAAACTAAATCAATACATAAAAAATAACTAGACGGTGATAGAAATACCGTTACTAGAGCCTTTACAAACACATAACCTGATTCTGGCAGCAGAACTAGAATCAGAGATGAGCTCGCTTCTAGATTTTGGAACACTCCACTTCCTACTTGCAAGAAAATATGTGAAGGAAAACAATAGTCTAATGACAAGTGAAAAAGAATTCAGTACCCTGTCCTCACAAGGAGCTAGAACCATGCTACTGATAACCATCAACCGTATAATGAAACTGAGATTCTAAACTCTAAGCGTAAATGCTAGCCCTACCTATAATAAGAGAAAGAAAACAACTTGATCTACCAACATTACTCAAACAAGGTTCTTAACTACAAAATGCCAAGAAAGGATAAAAATGAAGAAACAAAAGGTCAATAAAGACAACAACGGAGCTACTCATACCCAGCCAAGTGATGGATTCACAATTGGAAGGTGAAATAAATAAATAAATCAGATCATGTTCAACTTCAACTTGTCTTACCACTCAGATATGGCAACAATATTCCCTCCACCTTCACCCTTTTGTTAACCAACAAAAACAGACATATAGACGCAGATACAAAGCCAATGCCTTCAACTTTTGTCACTTGCAACTAAAGACACAAGTTCTTTATTATTCTAAACAATTTTTTTTCAAAGAGACAAAAAGAAATAAAAACACAGACAAAAAAAAAGGTGAGAAGAAACACAATTGCAGTAGCAATAAAACCCAAGAATCAAAATCAAAATCACTTTAACACAATAGGCAAATAGGACGTAAGATGGAAGAAGATGGAAGACAAAGCATGGAAAATCACAAAACATAAGAGAAGACACAATATGGAAGAGAGTGAAGCCTTTTTTTTGTCACACGAAAACCCCAATTGGAAGCCCTTAAATCAAAGATGAAAATAGAGGTTGAATATCTAAACCAAGACAATTGACCCAAAAACCCAAGCAATTGAGATAAGAATCACTGAAATCAAAAGGCCTATGAAATCACTGATGCATTCATGAAATAACAAAGAAAGAAAGATTCAAATTTTAAGAATGATATAACCTGTGGCCAACATTTCTCTACGAAACCACACATAAATTAAAGGCTGAAATTTGAAAGGATATGATCCCATTTTCATTACCATTGTGAAGAAAAAACAGGATAATGCAGGAAGTGGATCAGCTAGCTTCTTCGATCTTTATCGAGTAGGTGAGAGGGAAAAGCAGGTGAACAACGAAGGAGAAACCTTACTCAAAGAAAGCAGAGTATTGAGAAATAACAATGAACAATACTCATAGATCAAGAATTTCTTTTTCCTTGCCAGAGCTAAGAGCCATCTCCCTACTTGTTCTAGTGGAAAGATTATCTTTGACAATCAAATATGGATTAAAAGTCATCTAGATCTAGAACAAAAATTCCCCCTCTTCGTTCATATACATAGCTGAAGAGTGGGTCTACATTTTGGTACCTTGTAAACCGAAAAACTCAAAACTTTACACTTGCGAGCGCTACATTTAAGTAGTAAAGATTGGGATTCAATGGAGAGAGTGATTACCGATGACAACAAGATGTTTGTCGGGCATTTCATGCGACCTTAGAGTTCAGTCATGAGATCCACCATCCACCATTTCTTATAAAAACAAACCCAATTCTTACCCCACTATACCCTTTTCTCTTTTATTTACAATATACCAAAGAAACTAAACTTTATGCTTAAGTTCAATTTGTTACGCCACATTATTGAAGCTTTGCAAATGAATTGAAAAGGGTTGTCGACGAATTGAAGTAAGGATGACAATGGAGGTAGAATTTTGATTTAGGGTATCTAGGGTTCACCGAAGCAGGTATTTTTATAGATGTGTACGATCAAATTTAAGAAGTACAGAACCTGTTGGCAATGCCCAAAAGTTATAAAACATTTTGGTTACTGATGTAATTAATGATCAAAACCACTGATTTAAGTGCTTCTAATGATTAAAAAAACAAAAGAGATAAGAGAGAGTTCTCATAACATACACAACTACTTTTTGTTGTCAATATTCTGTCTTCATGACCAAGCTTTACCTTATGCCATTACTCTTTCTCTTCATGACCAAGCTTCTTACAATTGCTAGACTGAGGAATGTTAGCTTTCACTTTAAGGACGAAGTCTTGAATAATTAAGCTCCATCAAATTTTTCTTCAATTTTGTTATCCTTCATTGATCTTCTTTGGTCCACTATTTGAAGAACAATAATTAATTATGCAAATATTATTTTTTATAGATCTTTAGAATCTTTAAGTAAGATAATTTTTGACCCATACTTTTCGAGAAGAGTTATGAGAAGCTTGTCTACTGCTCTTTAACTAGGAAATTTTTGACCAAGCAATTTAATTTGATTGACAACGAAAATGAGCTTGCTTCTATATTCCTTGACACTTTCGAATTTCTTCATCATTATTATCTCAAATTCTCTTTTGAGATTCAAAATTTGCATTAACTTTGTTTGATTGTTGCCTTCAAACTTTTCTTTAAGCTTCTCCCATGCTTCTGGAGGCAACTCATAAGCCATTATGCTTATACAAATTTCCTCTAACATGACTAAATGTATACAAGAAAGCACTTTTGGTTTCTTTACCACTTTTCATGATGCTTTTTGATTCGATTTAGTGTGGAATTTTTTGAAAGTGGAGTGCGATTAAAATCACTCTTAACAACTTCTCGCATGCTTAAGATTTTTAAATATGGTTTCATTTTGACAAGCTATAAGTGATAATATTATCAATTGAAAATTGGGATAGGAAGAGAAAAATTATTTTATGTCATTACACGAAGATTGAACATTCACAAAAATTTTACTCTATTCTCACAAACCCTTAAAACCCGTAGCACTCAGATACCAAATTTATTGAAAAATATAATAATCAACAAGAAAAAGTTTTGCTAGACAAAAGAAAAGAATTTACTGCTAGCTTAACCCAACATATCAAAACACTAGACTTAAATAAATATGCAAGTACTTGAACTAAATATTTCTAGAAACAAGCAACTAAACAAATTGACATAGAATGAACAGCCACTAACTCAAATACAATTTAACAGAAAAATTGAATGATGAATACATGCTTAAATAATAAAATATATTTACCCACTACTAAAAAATAGAAAACAACTTAATAGTATTTTGAAGTACCTTAACTAACAATTTTTACATTTTCTATTATCTGTAAGACAACTTAGAAACATCGTATAATTATGGCATGGTCTTGTTATGGTCTTACTTTGTTTCCATATGTTTGTATTTGCTTGGCCTGCAATGGGGGAGAGTAGACGAAGGGTTGAACAAGCTTCCTTGTATTTTAACCTGTCAAAGTTGAATAATATAATAATAATAATATCTCTATCAACATCAAGTGCTCCTTCCTTTGTCTTCTGCTCTTTGATCTAGTGTTTGTTTGCTTCCAAGATAGTAAGCATATGCCGGTGAGAGAAAGTGAAAGGTGGTCAAAAATGTTGTTCTATGTTGTTTAAAGAGGTGTTAACACCCACAAGTAAGTAGATTGCCTAACCCCTTATTAACACATCGATCATCTAAAACAACTATGAGACTACCTACAAAGATAGGTTTCTTTGTTAAAACCAACGTTTTGGGTTCCGTACCGTTTCGGCCAGTACCGGAGTTTTCCGGTGGGTACCGGCCGGTACCCAACATACCGACAAATTTTGGTACATTTCACAAAATTTGAAAAACCGGAGGACTTATTTGCAAAAAAAAAAATTTAACCGACCCCGACCTCGACGGCCAACCCCGACCCCTCGTCTGCTACCTCTCTTTCTTCAGTCTTCTAACTCTCACCCTCTCTTACTCTTCTCTCTTACTCTCACCCTCTCTCTCTCACTCTCTCGCTCTCACCGTCTCTGTCGCTGGCGTTTGGATCGTCTCGCCGCCGCCGACGCTTGGTTGCTGTCTCTCCTCGGTTGTTCTCCTCCTCGACCTCGCCTCATCGTGTAGATCTGGCCTCTGGGTTTGCGAAGACTGCCGCACCTCTCCTGCTCACCGCACCACCGCACGGCCACCGACCCACCGACAACGACCGCTGCAGCTCTCTCATGCACACTCCCTCTTCTTTTGTTTTTCACCCGAGAAATCTTAGTCTCTCTAGTCTCTTCGTAACGCCTCTGTTGTTCTTGTGTAGGTGGCTTGTTTGAAATTTTAAGAAAAGTGACAGTAGCGGAGCCCAAGAGTTAAAGACCCTTTGAATAAATGAAGTTCAACATTGGAATCCGACAATGACAATCAGAGACCATTGGTTATTAAAAAAGGCATAGGAAAAAGTTGTCCTTTGATTAAATGAAATTCTACATTGGAATCCACAGTCACAGACGATTGGTTATTAAAAAAGGCATAGAAAAAAGTTGTCAGAAATTAAGAACCTTAAAATGCTTTTTTTATTTTTATAAATAATTATTTTAAAATTTATGAAAATAAATATTGAATAAATCAATATTATTAATATAATAATTCAAATTGTTTTGGAATAGAATTTTCACAATTTTAGAATGGAATTTTTAAAGTTGATAATTTGAAATTGATGGTTTGAAGTTGAAGAATACTGTAGGTAAGTAATTTATGTTATTTTGTTATGAATTTGTAATTATGCAAAGATTGTAAAATAGAATTGGAAATTAGAATTGAAAATTTGAAATTGAAAATGGAATTGTAAAATGGGGTTAGTAACTTAGTATGTAATTAATTAATTATGTATTATGCAAAGATTGTT
>JANVCL010000213.1:16120358-16131700 GCA_026546855.1 Erythroxylum incrassatum | reverse complement strand
ATATTATTAAAATGGAAATGGAAATGTAATATTATTTATTAAAATGATGAAATTGTATTATTGTAATATTTTAAATAATTTGTATTATTCTTAATTTTATAATTATATGATGATGATTGTCTTTGTTTATATTAATTGTGGTTATTAATAAAGTGTACAGTACAACTGCATAATATACCAATATGAACTATTTTGCAATTGTTAAAAATTTTAGGGACTATTTCATGAATTTAAAAAATTTCACGAAACAGTTTCATTTTAAAGTTTAATTTGATACCAAAGCCCGATACAGTATTTATATCATTGATTAAAACCAAAACAGCAACCAACAAAGAACGGAGAAGAGAACCCACAGGTGCCGTTTGTTTGGTACCTGATGGCACGTAGCGGACCTTGTTGGACGAACCTCTATATGCTGTCTTAAACAATACATATTTCCGAATAACATAATTCCATCTTCAGCTTTTTTTTGGAGATCTTGTTACAAATAGTCCAAACCTCGGTTTCCTAAAAGGACTCGAGAGAAATGACGTATCATGTATTTGAACCCCAAAGACCAATTATTACACGGTAACGAAATGGAGAACTCTGAACAGGAAAGCACCCACTGTGTTTAATATGGATATGGCTGCTAAGAAGTTTTAAGACCAGATCCGGATTGTGACACGGTTCCCAGGACGGCGATACGACATATGTGAAAGTGATGAGATGGCTTCCATGAGGTTGACCTCAAAGTGGGTGATCAAGGTCAATAAATTATAGATAAGATAGCTTCCATGAGGTTGAGCTCAAAGTGGTTGATCAAGATGAATAAATTATAGTTAAAACACAGTTGTTTTAGTCAGCTCTTGAATTGTTCCTTATCTTTGGTGCTGAGTGGGCGATCAATGGCCGGCTCATTTTATCTCCATTGCCACTAAGCTTGTGTTAACGTTATAGTTGTGTCCACTCAGAAACTACAAATAGTTGGATGAGTAATTTATATTTTCAAAGAGCGAATTTTGAGGCAAAAGTTCAAGTGCCCAACAACTCCAACCCCACTAAGGAGGCGAATGAGATGACCTCATCAGGCGATGAGTCCAATTTGCTGGCTCAGAGACTAAGACCACATCTTGTTCATTATAAGCTAAAGTTACGTCACACAGGATTATCTTGCTCTCTTTACTTCATTCCAATAGCTCCCTTTTACCAAGTCTACTTAAAAATCATGGAAGTCACAAATTTTCATTAATATTCAGAATTGTATTATGATATAAAAATAAAGCTTCCAAATACTAACCTTTCTTCATTGCTTAGTAATATGGAAACAATTCACAAAAGCTCTTTATACAATCTATTTCTTTCCTTCACTTTTTCTTATCTCACTTTTCGTACGTGATAGTAATTTTTGTAAGACAAAAAATTGTTATTAGGCAAAGATGGAAACCTAATCCTCTCAATGAACTGATAACTATCAACCTGTTTTAAAACTCCCCATCATAATAAGTTAAAAGCTTAAAGGCCCATTATTAAATTATTAAATCCCTTAGTAGCCTTTTAACACGATTTACTTAACATTCTCCCACTTAACTTACCTGACTTTATGTAGTGTATTAAATTAATAATTCAAGTAATCATAATGTACAATAGTTGTCATTCACTTACACAAGTGTTGTCAATAATCATAATCAAGTATAAGACTAATAAGGGTTACTCCCTTCCATGTACCACTATACTAACCTTTATGCTTAATAATGATTACAAATGAGAATTACATAATGGGATTTATCATTCAATTCTGATTTCAATAACATATATTACAATCAAATACTTAAAGAAAAATAGCAAATTTAGAAAGAAAACATTCATTAATGTGTAAAGAGTGTCAACTATATAATAAGAGCCAATACAATAGTGCTTTCTAAGAATCATTAGCCCACATGATACCCATATTCTTTAGATGAATAGAAAACATTTTAGGCAATAACCCCTTTGTCAAAGGGTCATCTAACATAAGGTCGATGCTAATATGCTTAATTGACGCTCTACATTTCTGGACGTCCTCCTTATCGACAAGGCCTTTCTATTCTATGTGTTTAGAACCTTTAGAATACTTTTCGTTCTTAGAGAATAAAACTATTGTGCAATTATCACAATACATTTTTAGCAGCCTAGTTATAATGTCGACAATCCCAATCCTTAAAATAAAGTTCCACAATCATTTAGCTTGAATCATGATCATAAAACTTGCCACAAAATCAACTTTTGTAATAGATGCAACAATTATAGACTACTTCACACTTTTCCATGAGATGACACTTCTAGCTAACAGATAAATATATACAAAAATAGATTTTCTCGTATCTATAGAACCAACAAAGTTTGAATTTGAATATCCAACAACCTCAGGGTGATCAGACCTCTTAAAAGCAAACATGTATTCTTTTGTTCCCTGTAGATATGTTAGAATTTTCTTTGCATCTTTCCAGTGATCTATACTAAGATTACTTTGGCATCTTCCTAACATTCCTATTACAAAATTTATATATGTTCTTTTACATATTTAAGCATACATTAAGCTGCAAACTATAGATGCATATAAAATTGATTCCATTTGCTTCCATTCTAAGTCACTTTTTGGACATTACATGATACTAAACTTGTCCCTTTTTGAGTTGGAGCTAGTGATAACACTAATCCATCCCAAATCTTTCTAACACTTTATTGATATACTCATTCTGAGATAAACTCAACAATCCTTGTGATCTCTCTGGAATATTTCTATGCCTATCACAAATATTGCCTTACCTATATCTTTCATTTCAAAATGACTACATAGAAAGTTCTTAAATCTCACTTAATAGACTAAGATCGTTAGTTGTAAGCAAAATATTATCAATATATAGTACTAGAAAAATAAACTTACTCCCACTGACCTTTAGATATATATACCGGTCAACAATGTTTTTTCTAAATCCAAAGGAAACAATAATATCATTAAACTTAAGATACCATTTTCACAAAACTTATTTAAGTCCTTATATTGAATTCTTTAGTTTACATACTATATGCTCCTTTCCAACATTTATGAACCCCATTGGTTGGTCCATTTAGAATTCTTCCTTTAAATCCCCATTCAGAAAGGTAGTTTTCACATCTATTTAATGCAACTCTAGATCATAATGAGCCTTTAAAGCCATAATAATTATGAGTGAACCCTTTTTAGAGACAAGTAAGAAAGTATTCTTGTAATTAATGCCATCTTTTTTAGTAAATCGTTTACCAATTAGTCTAGCATTGTAATATTATAGGTTACTAAGAGAATCACGTTTATTCTTAAAAACTCACTTACAACCAATTCTCTTATAACATTATGGCAATTTCACAAGGTCTTAAACACAATTATGTTTCATAGATTTAAACTCATCTTTCATGGCATCTAACTACTTATCAGAATTTTCATTGTTCATATTTTGTGAAAAGATTAAAGGCTCATTATCAATTTCTAAATAATTTTCTGACTCATGTAGATATACTACATAGTCATCAAACCTTCTTAATGCTATTTTTTATGGTTCTTCCACTGTAGGTTCATTCACTTCATTTTCAATTTCATTATGAACAATGGGTTCAATAATTGGTTATTCTTCATGATTATTAGGTGGTTTAATAATTTGTGGAACAATAACTTAAGTAGGTGTACAAGTCATGGGGATTTGCTCTCCCATTTCTTGAATATCCACTATACGTGGTGTTTCACTCCCACTAGTCTCACCATATTCAATGAACCTGGCATTCCTAATTTCCATAATTCTTGTAACATGGTTAGGATAATAAAATATATACCCTTTAGACCTTTCTAGATGATAATTAAAATATCCACTAATTGTTCTCTCATCTAATTTCTTTTCATGTAGATTATAATGCCTAATTTCTGCCTAGCAACCCTAAACATATAGGTACCTTAAACTAGACTTCCTTCCAGTCCATAGTTCAAAGACAGTATTTGTAGCTGTTTAATAATAACCCTATTCAACAAATACATGGTAGGTTTTAGATTGTATATCCATAAAGTGGGTAAAGATGAATTACACTTCATACTCCTAACCATATCTAACAAAGTTCTATTAAGCCTTTCTGTTGGACCCCGAAACCTTCTTGGGAGTTAGAACTATTAAATGAGAAAGTGCTGGTGATTAGTTTTGAGTAAAGAATTTTGAATTAGAAATGATAGACAAGATTTAAAGTAGTGAATGAGAAACATGGATAGATTCATGTTTTGCTTTAGTGTTTTTGGTGGATTAAAGATTATGAAATGGGAAGTATTAGTGTGATAGTTAGAAGTAAAATGAAAGTGAAAATGAAGTTGAATTGTGCTAAATTGTCTAAGATATGAACCTTTAAAATCTTCCAGCATCTATTATTAGTTAAGTTCAACTCCAACTAACTGATGTTCTAGTACATTCTTTAATTTCTTTGTCTGTGTCTTGCTTAGACGCGTCTGCTTCATTTGCGTCTGGCTTAGACACGTTTGCTTCGCCTGCATTTTGCTTTGACACGTCTGTTTCGTTTGCGTCTGGGTTCGACGAGTGGACTTCATTCAATCATCTTGCTTAGATGCATCTAATCTATCTGATTACATTACTTTGCTTAGATGCGTCTACTCTGTTTGATTTCATTGTCTTGCTTAGATGTGATTACTTCATCTGATCATCTCACTGCATCTGATCACCTCAGACTTAGTCTGCTTCGTCTGATCATCTCAGACTTAAGCACTTTGTTTGATCCGTCTGAGATATCGTCAATTCGTCTGATCCTTCTGAGACATGATCAATTCATTTGGTCCATGACTTAAGCCCTTCATCTGATCCATATATACCTTTGGAAATTTGAGATTTTAGCCCTCTAGATGGCATAATCTCTCTTCAAGACCTTCACAAAAGTTGTAGATCTCGAAGTCTTCTTTGAAACCATCCTAAGAAGATCTTAATCCGATGTCTCCATAGAAAGTTATGCTAATTGTCCTAAAATAGGTACAACAAGATTGAGAATAAAATCATGTTTGATTTTTTTGGCCATAACTGCATCATCCGACCTCCAAATGAAGTGATTCTTGAACCAATAGATTCCTAACACATTATTCTATCTCTCTATAAAATTGATAACCTTTTTGTCTTGATTTGAAAAAGATTGATTGAATCAAAGTAAGGGTATCGGTTGGAAGAGTGTGAATTGGGGATTTTACTGATCATACTTCGGTAATCTGATGATAACATGATTTGTAAAGCTCCAAATGAGGTGATTCTTGTTTATAAATAAACTAGAGACAGAGCTACAAATTATCTAAAGAAATAGAAATTTAATTCAGTCTCTAAACTTTCAATTTCTAGGTGGAATTTAAGTATAGTGTACTGTTTCAGTATAAGAACAGTCCGCAAATACTTTCAAATTTTTGAACCAAATTGAAGGATTTTGGTGTCATTATAAACTTAAGACAATGAGGAATGTTTTTCTAGAAGGAAGAATTATCGAATTCCTTTAATTTTTCCATGATCATTAGTTAAGGAATTAGAAGTCTAAGATGATAGTTTTAATAGACATAAGGGGGTAAAATGGGAAGGACAAGGTAAATGAAGGGTAAAATGAAAAAAAAGAGGACCAAATAAATGGTCTTGAAGTAAGAAAGAAAGAAAAGAGAGAAAAACGTGGAGAGAAGAAACGAGAAGAGAAGAGTGCGTGGAGTGTTAGAGAAGAAGGAAAGAAGAAGAAGACGAATAATCAACTTGCTAAGGTAAGTATCATCCTTCTTCTTGCTTAGTAGAAAAACAAAAAGGGATTTAAGAGAGAAATGAGTTTGTATAGAAAGAGAGAAGAGAAACCCTAGATGGATATTATGGGTTCATAAACTAGGTTTTTGGTTAATCTAACCTAGGCAAACTATGGGTAAGTTGAGTTTGAACTTAATTTCGTTCTTGATTATCAAAACCTAATAGGTTTCTTTTTGTATAATGGATTGAATGGAAATACGTTTTGTTTAAAGGGGATCAAAATAGTCAAAATCAAGAGCAAGAAGAAGACATACGCTTGATCTTGGAAATATCAAGAAAATAGGTGGGTAATATGTTTATAATTGTTGTGTAATATGAGCTAATTGTCTTATGTGTAAATATGTGCTAAATTCTGAATTGTTGTGATGTGAAAAATGCATTATGATGTGTTTTATGTCATGCCTTGAAAGATGTATGATATTTTATATAATTGAATTGTGATTTTGATCATGTTATGCCTTGAAATGTGTCATGGAATTTTGTATAAATGAAAAGAAAGGAAAGAGCATGAAAAGTATGAAAGTATGATGAAATTATTTGAGCATGAATATGCTTTTGTTTGGGCAAAAGTGGAACCATTCTGTTCGTCACGTGCACATTGGCAAGAGCTTTCTCTCGGTTGCCCGCTTGTGGCATATAAGCTTCGAAAATGGACTCATTCTGTTCATGGTACAAAATTCGGTTTCTCCATTCTGTTTCCATAGAACCCTCGAGCTATTTGATTGTGCATTCGCATTTTGATTTGTTAAGTTATGATGCAAGTTGAGTGTTATGCTTTGATGATGAATTACATCTGATATGTTCTATGTGATGACATTTGAACTATGAATTTTGAGCTACAATTGTGGATAATGGAATCGCTAGATTAAACGAGATATGTATAAATATGTGCTTAAATGGTATGGCTTGTTGTCAATGACTATAAATGTATAAGCCACTGAGCTTCGTAGCTCACCCCCATTACCTTCCACTCCGCAGGTGAAGAAAAAAAAGCAGATCAACTTGGATCCTTGCAAAGTTTGGCAAACACCAAGAATAGAGACTTTTGTAATTAAGTTAGTTTAGAAACTTTTGTTATTTAGAATCATGTTAAACATAAGCATTCAATTGTATCATGTGCATTTTGTATTTTGTAACAAGCCAATGGTGTGGCTTTTGAGATGTAAATAAAGTTTTTCAAATGCTTTTACTTTAGTATTGAAATGAAAGAATTGTATGAATGTATGTATGTTTGGTGTTGAATATTGGTGGTCTGAGTTTGTTTGAAGGTTTCACCATGGCGAGGCCCAGTTTGGTGGCTTTGCACGGTGAGGCTAGACTTTTGCTGCAGCGAACCTGCCAATGCTGGCACTGAAATTTCTTACCAGTTGAGTGGTTTGAACGTGTCTCTCGCACGATCTCTCCCGATCGCCCTAAATGGTCGCTTCAGGATTGGGAACGGGACCCGGCCCCAACACTTTTTGTCATAGCATTTTGTTGTAGTGTGCCTAACATTATGAATTGCACCCAAATACCATGTCTTTCATGGAATTTAACAAAAAGATCAAGATTTTGACCACTTTCATCATACTGACCATAATGTTCATTACCTCTATTAGATTTGACTATTTTCACCTTTTTGTTTAATTGCCTTTCTACCTTATTAATATAAACCTCTAAGGTATTTACAACATGAGATTTATCATGTAGCAAATAGACATGTCTATAATAAGAATATCATCAATAAAGGCAACAAAATATCTTTCTTTTTTGAAAGTAAGCACATCAAATGGTCCACACATATCAGTTTGAATTATTTCAAGAAGCTGAATGCTTATTGTGGCTCCTTTCTTTAATGTGTGTTTTGTTTATCTGCCCTTAATACAATTCAAACAAAATTTAAGATGAGTAAAATTCAATTCAGAAAGTATTTCATTCTTTACTAATATTTGGAATTATTCTTTAGAAATGTTTTCCAAACATTTATACCATAGGTAAGCAGGTCTATTTTTAATCAAACTATGTTTGATTCCAATATTGCAATTCAAAGTCAATAAAGTTTTAGCATAAACAACATTAAGGTTTAATTTATATAAACCATCACATAATACACCACTATTAAACACGTGGTTATGTCTATAGAAACTAAAACTACCACCACCAAATTTAAAAGAGTACTAAATCTATCAAGTTTGGATAAAGAAACCAAATTCCAAGGTAAACTAAGTACATAAAAAGTTTCACATAAGTCCAAATGATATCTAATGTCTAAAATTAAGAATAAGTCTCAATAGCTTTTATTAAAACTCTCATTCTATTGCTGGTATAGACAAATCTTTCATTTGATCTTGTGGTTTTGGTCATAACGAATCCCTACAAGGTATTAGAAACATGAGTAGTACAACTAGAATCAAACCACCAAATATTAGAATCTTCAATAAGGTTTATTTTAAAAGCAATAGGCTTAGCTGTCTTCTCAAACCATGCCTTACATTAACAAAATTTCTTTGGAATTATTCAACCTTTTTACAAAATGGCATCTATGTTGATCATGTTCTTTCTTTTGGATATGTGAAGATTCCCCACTAACTGTCATGATCATTCACTATCTTCTTATGCCTCTTTCCACCTTTCTTACTAACTTCTTGATTCATGACATAATTAATAGATTGGCTTCCTTGATTCTTGAGTCCAGTCTCTTCTTGAACCAACATACTATGCAACTCATGCACATTTCATTTTTCCTTCATTATATTATAGTTCCTTTGGAAAGGACCATACTCAGATGGTAATGAGTTCAAGATGAGCTATATAAGGAAGCATTCATCCATTTGTATTCCTAAGGACTTAAGTTATGCTGCAATGCTTGTTATCTCAATGACGTGTAGTACGTGATCAATCATACTTCATGGTGGTGAATGTATCCATATAAGCCCTAGTAAGAGACTAGTAAGTAGTCTGGGAGCGCTTTTCCACAAACTTAAGTAGTTCCTTAACACTCTCAATTTTGAGAATAATAGACTTAATATTGCCAATAATTGTCATCTTCATATACATCAAACTCAATCTAATTGATCTTTCCTAGTTGTTAAAATGGATTTTCCCCTCATTAGCATTCAAAACATTCAAAGAATCTGATTTTTGAGTTTTGAGTGTCAAATCCAAGTCTAAAACTCCAAGATAGAATTGGAGTTGTTCATTCCATTAAGAGAAGTTCAGTTTATTGAACATCGTAACAAATGAGAGATATAGATGCATGACAGTAAATGCTGCAGGAAATTAAAAGTTAACATTAATGCTTTAAGTCATAGAACAATATGCTACACATATTCAAAGAAAACTTCATACATTGTATATTAGTGATCACATTTAGGCATTCCATTAATACACCATATAACACATAATGATTCTCATGAATTGTACGCTAATGTTTACCTTTGGGCAATCCATTAATATACCATATAACACATAATGATGCTAATAAATACATAATTCGGTAATTATACATACACCAACTAGAAATATTTATTATCTTTGTATATCCAAACATAACTAATTGTGCATATTTATTATCTACATTCATTCTTATTAACTATAAAAATAGCCAAATCACTTTTAGTGATTTAAAAAATGTTATATAACAATGAGTTTCAATTTACCCATAAAATTACAAATTGTCAGCATCAAATTAATTTAAATATTATATTTTTGGAATAAAAATAAAAAAAATTACTGGCCAACAACAATAGAATTTCCTAGTGTTTGACCACTTTCCCAAACACTTGCCTTGGGAAATTTTCCATTCTAATGCCTAGCAGTAGTTGAATGCCTAGTTGGGACATTGGCATCATGGCCCAACGCCTAGTGCAGGCGATCCCAACAATTTCAGTTTTTTAATTCCATACAATAAATATTAGATCAACCTTCAAAATCATTAAATCCATGAAAAAAAATGAAAACTAGGGTTTTTCCAAAATTTTAGATTAGGATTTATAAGGTTCTAATAATCATGAGAAATCTACATTAGATGAGAATCATCAATTACTTATGACCATGCTCTGATAACACATATAAGCATAATTTCATGAAACATAACAAGATATAGAAATCATGGAACTCACAAATATTCAGAATTCTATTCTTATACAAATATAAGGCTTCGAATACCAACCTTTTTTTGTTGTTCAGTAATGCGAAAACAATTCATAATAAGCCCCTTAGCTAATTTATCTCTTTCTTTGAACTTTTCTATCTCACTTTTTTTACGTGATGATATTTTTTGTTCGAAGACAAAAGCTTATTATTAGGCAAAATCAGAACCCTAATTCTCTTAATAAACTGACAACTATTAGTCAGTTTTAAAATTCCTCATCATAATAGGCTAAAAGCCCAAAGGCCTATTTATTACGTCCTTAAATCCCTTACCAACATTTTAACATATGAGTGACTTAAAGGCAATGATAAAAAAACTAGACCGGACCGATCAGTTCGACCAAATTAAGCACTAATCGGACTGGTTTCTCGTTCAATTTTTACTTTTAACTGATGAGAGTAAAATCCGATTGGTTAAATAACCTTGAATCGTGGACCAGGGAGCATTATGTCTTTTTGCCTCTCTCTCCTTTTTTTTTCCTTTCTACCTATCTCTTCTGTTTGCCTCTCTCCTGCTCTCTTTATCTTTTTCTTTCTTATCCTGTGACGTGTAACCAGGATTGCTACGTCGTGGAGGACATTGTGAGATTTGGATCTCCTTTCTTGTTGGATCCCGTTTTCGGAACCCAACTTGAGCGTGGTTCCTTGTAATCTCTTCTTGCTTTGATACCACTAATGTTGGGACCCGATCTCGGAACCGAACCTCAACCGGAAAAACGAAAAACAGAAAACAAATAGCGAAGAACAGACGAATCGAAAATCATAAAATGGAAGCAAAATCATAAGCGAAATCGAAGAATCGGATTTACAAAACGAAAGCAAAATCAAAAGCGGAAATCGAAGGAACAAATTTTGAAGCAAAACTAATCAGAAGCAAATTGAAGACGAAGCAAACAAACGGTTCAATCGAACCGAAACAAATTTTCAACATCCGTGAACTTAAAACAAAAGGGTCGCGTTGGAAACCCTAACATTAAGCCAAACCGAAACCTGGTATAATTTTTTTTCTTGATTTCTCATTCCTTTCATCTTTATTCAATCTTATACAAATCAAAACAATATAATTTCCCCACTAGAAATTTCATCCTCATATAACACTCAATTCATATAATTCGTTTTAAACTCAATCTCATCTTTAACAAAACTTATTCTTATTCTTTCTTTGCCATAAAAAACGATCACATATCTCATTCACAAATAAATATATCCCATAAATCATCAATTAACCAAAATCTTATTTGCCCGCTAACAAAAATCGGGGAACATAACGGCTTTATTTTTAAAAATCCCAAAATCTGCAAATAGATTAAACACACTTATATAATCTCAAACAAAACTCAAAATCATCGGACCTCCCGTCCGGAATCCAAACACATTCATATCTCATTCATATACAATCACATT
>JANVCL010000213.1:16078904-16089415 GCA_026546855.1 Erythroxylum incrassatum | reverse complement strand
GATGAGCAAATTGAATACATCAAGGAGAAGATAACTGAAGAGGGTAGACAAGAAGACTTGAAGAAAGGAAAGGAAGCAGCCCAGGTGTCTGTTTATTACTTCCTCTTGCAGATAGCAATGGATGAAACTGCTTTCTTGTTGGACTTGGCATTTGTTGAAGGGAACTGGGATGATGCTGTGGAACGCACTGCTGAATGTTATATGGAGGCAGGATTTGAAGATATTGTGAGATTTGTTTTATACAGAGATTAATAGGAACTAGGATGAAGAATATAATATACTTGCAACTTCGTTCATTTGTTTCTAAGCATGCCTTTGAAGATAAAAGCAGTTCAGACATCAGTCCCGTTGATGAAATGTAAAAGTTTGTAAGTTTTATATGTACAAGAAAGAACAAAGGTTCTTTTAGTTTTCTTGTTTTACCTGATGTATTGGCTAAACATTTCTTTATTCAGAATAAGAGTTTCCTTTTAGCAATGACCAATTGGAGTAAACTGACCAGCTATTGGCACTTAAATCGCTTGCTATGGCTTTTGCTTTATTCTTACTGAACTAAGCTCATTTTATGGTACTCCTTATGGTCGATATGTTGAAAAACCATAGATCATATCCATCTAGTGAAAGGTTTAAATGAATCAATTTGAAAGGTTAGCTGTTAAATAATTAAGTGATTCAATGATAGTTCGGAGGTAGATCATATCCAAAAATATGCTTCCGAAGACCTTGAATTGAAGACGGAAAGCTCAAGAAAAGAAAGCATGTCATTAGACTTCCTAGTCTCTACTAGAAATTAAGCACTAGATTAATAGTATCGCTATATATTTTTTTGTATGGAACAAGAATATATTGTTCAGCGCTGCATCAGAATCCTTTGTCATGAATTTCTTCAGTTAATCGTGAAATATTGCTATGATGAAGATGATGAATTACTTCAAATGAAGAAATCAACGAAAATTAAGACGTTGAAGGAAATCATTTAGACGAGCCACAAAATAACGAAGTGAATGATGCGAGAGAACATATTGCAAATCTTCTTGTATTACGATAAAATGCATAGTTTATTATGCATTTAACTATTTCAGCTTGAATATTTATTTTGGGATATTGTTAGTGTACTTTAAAAATTCTTTAGCATAAATAATTTTATTATAAAATAAAATATAGTTAAAATTAATAAAAAGTGCTTTTTATTTTTATGTTGCCAAACAGTCTACTGTATGAAGCTCTTTTAAAAAAATTATTTTTTTAATTGGCAGTCAAACAGTCAATTGGCTTTTAAAAAAAGCTCTTCTCAGAAAAGTTCTACTGACAAAAGCTCTACTGATAAAAGCTCTACTAATAAAAGCTCAATCAAACGGACCCTTAATAGCTCTCCCGTCTTAATTTAAAACAAAACAAGCAAACATATATGCGAAAGACAGTATCGTCGTCGCAATCCCTAACTTTTATTATAAAGTATCGTTCAATCGATAAAATAAAATCCAGAAATCGGCAAATAAGATAGCCTTAATCGAGATATTACAACGGAAACAATGAGCAATCTTCTGTAACCTTAAAGAAATATTAATTGCTGCCGATAAATTTAGGGTTAATTCTAATGTAAATCAAAGTGTTATAATTTGCTCTGATACCATATATAAGATTTAATTTTTAACATTTTAAGCAATATTTCAAGTATATAATTCACCCAAGAACATTTATCACAATTAATTCAACACCTTCAAAGCCTAAAATTAGTACTATAAAAAAAGAGAGAAATACTAACCTTGATCTATACTCGTATAATCTTTTCTTATTCGCAAATACATTTTTTTCCACGAAAGCTTTATCCACTCTTGCCTTCTTTCCTTTCTTCGTTTTTTTTTCAATGGTGCAAGAACGTATGTTTTTTTAATATCTGTAAGTGTTTTCTCAATTGAAGAGAGAGGGAAGAGTTTTTTATTAATTAATCCTAATGATTATAATTTTCTTTAACAAGCCCAATAACTATTATTTTGAACCCACTTCATATTAGAATAAAATAAAATAATATGAGCCACACTTATAATTATTAAATTAATCTAACATTGCAAACTCGAATAATTTTGCATCTTAATTACATCAAAGAATCTAATCCAACTTGTACATCGCGAACAACAAACAGAAGTTAATAAAGGGTTATCTAAAAACTTCAAAGAAATTAGAGATTATTTTCCCTTCTTGATTCAATTTAAGCCCAAGATTTGCCTACCTTAGTTTGGAACTTGGCTGCAAACAAGTTTGAAGAGAAAACATTGATTCTTTTAGTAGATAATAGATATAACACTTATATTCTTCACTGCAATACCATGTTCTTAATTAGCCAAAAAAAGCCAATATCTTCACTTAAATAAAAGATAAATGAAAAACAGAGGATCCTAGGATATAACTCATTTGACAAAAGATCAAGAGTCGCTTCAACTCTTAGGAACTCATAGTTAGCTTAACTCTTCTACAAACTTGAAAGTAGCCATCAGAAATACAGACTAAAGGGTTCTCAAAATTAAATTTTGTGTTAGATACTTTTTTTTTAAATATGAACATCTGATTTGATAGGATATAGGGTCCAATTAAAAATATTATATCAAATAGTAGCGTTTAGTATGATAGGATATAGGGTATACAATTGCAAACTAACTGAAGTTTGACCTCAGAAATTCATATACATGTAGTTGACCGAAAAAACACTTCAAAATCTTTCTTTTACCTTTGCACAAAGCCAAAAAAAACTTAACTCATACCAAATTAAAAATGACATTATGTATTCAAGCATTCCTTTTTCAGTATTATTTGAAGCATTAGATGCATGTACAATGTTAACGAGTACCTGAAACCTTCATCATATAATCAGAATGTGATCGATTTAAATTTATTTCTGGATTGAAGTTAAGCATCAATAGCAGGGAAATCCAAAGAGAACTACATATAGTTTCCAGATGTAGGTAGTCATAGGTTGTGGAAAAATACTCAATTGAGAGACTACAATTCTATTCTAGCAAGCATACTCAACGAAAGTCTAACCTCCAATTAAGAAGATCATAGAAGCATGCCTCATCTATTCATACTATAAGGATTGAAGTATTGTCTCCATTTAAATAAAAAATGTAGAAAAAACTCAAAATCAGAGTACTGCGTCATGCTTTGAAGTAATACAAAGTAACACCATGTTTTAATTATGATGAAAACAACCAAAACATTTTTTTTAATTATTGATCATTCTAATATGTGGATAATTTAAGCAAGGATTACAAGATTTAGTACTTGTCATTTATGATGGAATATATGAACATGCAAAAAGTGATAACATACCAAAAGATGAAGATAATATGATTAAAGTAGCCCTTGACTCTCCACCTAGCAATTTGCACATGTGATCTAATGCTTCCCACTCTTGTCTACTCTTTTAAGCCTTAAAGTTCACGTTTGAAGAATTTATGTCCTTAACAATGGTAGTTCAAGTAATATGGTAGATGTTAGCCCCTTAATATAGGAGGAAACTTCATAGCTAGCTTGAGATGGACCTTGGGTTAAAGGTTAGCTATATCACACACACGAAAGAGGTATACAAGAGCTCCAAGGTAGCTTAGTAAGTTAGATTGAGTATGGTCCAAGTTTTGCAAAGACTTTCGAATCCTATGTAGATCGGCTTGGCTAAGAATAAGTTCTTAATAGACTAAGGACCTACTGTAAGCTCAAATGAATAGACCATAACTAATAGACTTAACATTGATAAGTATTATATCAACCTAGTGTGGTATGAAAGACTTTGACTTAGATAACTCATCATTAATAAATAGATATTGTGGGGAGATCTTTGATGATGTGGAAGATAAGATCATATGGATATATATTAGCTCTAAAAGATAAAGACCATATGGGAGGATCTTCTAAAGATAATGGAGATCTTCGTGGATATGGATGTATCTTTTCTAATTCAATATAACCTCTTATCTTGTTAGCTGCGATATAACTGTACCTAATCATGCAAAGTCATGTCTGAATGGGGGGTCATTTAATTGGTTAGTATAATGTAATTTGATAAGGATAGACATGATTAAGGTAATTTAGTTAGGATTATGATTTGTAACTTGGCCATCAAGTCACGAGTGCCTATATATAACTCATTTGACCCTTATTCCTCATCAAATTGAGAGAGATCGTTCCTTTGTATACTTTGAGGGAAATAATAAAGGCTGGCTTTTGACTCATATCTTGTGTGTTTTATTGTTGCCTTTGATTACTTATTACTTTCATAATATTCTTACTCAAATGTGAGAGCTAAACACTACTAGGTCCTTAGACGTTTGAGAATAAGTTTCGTTGGTAAATAATTACGTAAGAAAGGTTGAATCTTGCTTAAATAGACTTAAGTGAGATTTTCGTATAAAGGTATAGGAAAAATTTCAGTATAAGTTTAACGTTTAAAAGGCCTTTGTAACAACTGGTATTAGAGCAAAGTTTTGATATGGAAAGAGGGTTCAATTTAACTGAGCATGCCACTAGACACTTATTGGGTTGATTCCTTAAAGAGAGGAAAATATCGATTCCTATTTCTCTCGGTTCAAAATGATAGATGTGTAACTAGAAGAATTGTAGTATCAAATAACGAAATTGATGAAGGTACAAGAGGACTTTAGGCTCGAGATCACAATCATAAAGTGTGCCATTGCAATGTAGGATGTTAGGCGTGTTGGTAGCACCACAGTGAAGGTATGACAATCAAAAGTTTTTGAGGGCACATAAAATGCGAAGGAGCTTAAATTTTTTTTGGGGATATGAAGCAGTACTTTGCTACTACTAGGATACTCGATGCTAAAAACGTTAATATGACAACCATATATTTAGGTGGGGATACCAAACTTTAGTGGAGAGTGAGGACCTCTGTTAAAATCAATGTAGGAAAAACTATTATCGACATGTGGGAGAATATGAAGGAGGAGTTAAAAGATTAATTCCTTGCGATGAACACTTCTTGGCTCTCAAGAGATGCCTTAAAGAAATTAAAACAAGACGGATCATTAAGAGAGTATATTAAACGCTTAATGATGTTTTGATTGATGGTCTTTATTCTCTTAAATTACGAAATGACGCTGCTTATACTTCTATGCATATTACTACTGGGATAAAATGATGTATTGTGAATGAGGATTCCTCTATATTGTGGCATTGAAGATTAGGACACATCTCTATTGAGAGACTTAAAAAATTGATAAATGAAGTACTTAGTACTTTGGATTTTTTTGATTATGAGACTTTTTTTTAGAAATGATTATGAGACTTGTGTCAATTGCATTAAAGGTAAGCAAACTAACAAGTCTAAAAGAGGTGTAAAAAGGAGCACAAATCTATTAGAAATCATACATATAGATATTTGTTATCCAGACATGGATGCAAATAATTCGAAATACTTTATCAACTTTATAGATGATTATTCACGATATATGTATCTTTACTTACTTCATTCCAAGGATGAAGCTTTGGATGCCTTTAAAGTTTTTAAGGCTGAAGTAGAAAATCAATGTGGAAAATAAATTAAGATCGTGAGATCGGATAGAGGTGGAGAGTACTTGGTAGATACACAGAGAATGGACAAACACCTAGTCCATTTGCTACATTTCTTCAAGAACACGGGATAGTTGCCTAATACATTATACCTAGTTCCCCGAACCAAAATGGTATAGCAGAAAGAAGAAACTGAACATTAATAGACATGGTGAAAAGTATGCGAAGTAATGTAAAACTCCCTGTTTTTTTATATACTGAAGCACTAAAGATGACTGTGTATATATTAAATCGAGTTCTGACTAGTGCTATCTCAAAAGCACCTTTTGAGTTACTTAAGGGTTGGAAACCAAGTTTGTGACAAATGCACATTTAGGGATGCTCTTCTGAAGTGAGAATTTATAATCCACAAGAAAAGAAACTAGACCTCGAGAACTATGAGTGGTTACTTCATCAAAGTTGTCAAATCCATCTACCTTTATGCTGAAAACACTCAAGATGAAAGACCCTAAAGCAGACAATTAGACATAAGACCATGATGCCTTGCATCACTTTCAGCTACTTCAATTTTCCCCAGGAGCAGCTCAATTGAAAGATCCAACCCACTGGACACTTATATAGTGTATAATTTGTTAAAAGGGAATAGAGTGAATCTTCCAGCTATGATCTTAAGGTTCATGGTGGACAAGGGTAATCATAAGAATACAATTGGTCGCCTACCTTATGGAATGTTGCTCACCAAAATTTTCAGCCATTATGAAATTCCTTTTGCAAATTTGAATTGGTATGCTTCGGCTAAGTTTCACCCTGCCATTCCTTATCAATTTGGATATAGATTGCAAAACAATGTTAGGGTAGACAAAAGATTTGAAAGTGTAGCAGAAAACTTAGATCCTGCTCCAGACTAACAAACTTTTATTCCTACTCAAGATGAAAATAGTGCAAATCTTTGACAATAGTTGAAGGATATTTAAGCCAATCAAGAACAATTGTGAGAACAAATAGACAACATGCAGAATCAACTTCTTGACATGCATATTTTGCTCAAAAGAATCCTTGAATCTCTTAAATAACTTTCTTGTTATTTTCTTTTTGCTTGGCTTATTTATACTAGTGATTTTGTTTGATGTAGTATTTACTCTTTTCCTCTAATTCATTATTTTTTATTTCACTTCCTCCTTATACTTTATTTTTTTGACAATGACAAAGGAGGAGAGTTTATGTGGATATCTTTTCTTGCATATTTCTACATATATGATGATATATTTCCCAATGCATATTTCTTAATGCTACCTTAGTTATATATGATTAATTATGCTGTTGAACTTGCAAGAATCTATGATATATAAACGATAGGTTCCTTTCTTAAGAGACAGGCTCCTTCTAATTTTGTCTGGACATATAAAAGTCACAGGTATTTTTTCGAAATCTTTTATTATCTTTTTAAAATTTGAAAAATATATGTATTATTGCTTGTCATAATAAAAAAGGAGAGATTATTAGCTCAAGGATTATGATTAACCATGTTGATGATAAATGTATAATATTTAAAAATTCAAATTGGATTTATTTCCTTGTATAATTAATGACCTTATTCTCAAAAAGAAATAAAATAATAAGAAATACACTTTCTTTCTTGCAGGTATCTTCATTATAAACTTACCTTAGTAGAAATGGTTTATCTGAAAGGATTCTACTAAGGACGTATATTAGTCTCGTGATTACTAGAAGATTTTTTAGCAAAGATGACATCAAAGTTATTCAGATTTAAATCTATCCAATTTTTTAAGGATGAAAGATGAGGGAACTGCACTAGTGTGGAAGGTTGAAGAATATTTGAGAGTTTGTAGAGGCTATTAAAAAACCACTAGTGTGGAAGCTCACAAGTTAATATTTGAGAGCTTGTAGAGGCTATTAAAATACCGCTAGTGTGGAAGGTTGAAGAATATTAAAAAATATTAACTTGTGAGCTTGGAGAGACTTGTCAAATTACTACTTGATTTTATAGTAAAATACTTAGGGACTGGAAGTAGACTTGAGTTGTAAGTCGAATCAATATAAATCAATTGCGCCCTTTTTCTCTCTCTCCTTATCTTTTATATTTCTGCATTATATTGTGTGTGTTTATTCTAGCAAGAAGCTCCTTCACTTTTATAATGTGTTTATTTACTCCTTCACTTTTATAATAGGTTCCTTCTATTTTCGATTTGATGACGATTCTTTTCATTATAGCAAGCGTTTTCTTTTTATTGTTTCAACAGGACTCATATTTTAATAGGCTTTCGTCATTTAATTAGCTATTGTCATCTGATAGACTTATATTGTTTTAATTTTTAACAAGCCCTTATTTTTATACGAATTAAAAATAACTTGTGGAACAAAAATTAAGTCACACACAATTCACCCCCTCTTTCGTGTGTTTGTTTTATCAATTATATGCTTGTAAAAGTATATATGTACGTAGCATAACACTTGGCTTGATATACCTATAACTACTTTCTTTAGATCAAATTCATGGTGTTTCAGGGTTTCTCTTCTTGTCGATGTGAGTTAAAGTTTAAAAACACAGCGATGCATGTCGTTTCGTTTTGTATGATCATAAACATGTGAAGCTAAGAAAATCCATGAGTGGATTTCATCTTCCCATATTTGAGAAACATTGAACATGGGTGTGTTTGACTTCTTGAATGATCTAGATGCAACCGAATGAATGAAGTTAGGGATAAATTATTGTAAACCTTGAGAACCGATCACCAACAGAAGGGAAGACCAAAGCAGTCGACATGACAGACTGCAAAAAAACACTAGCCCTGTTAAAGACGGCTATTCATGAGCGGAGCTCCTTCAGTTAAGATTCAGAAAATTTGTAGATTTGTTATTTCTTTTTACAGATTTCGAGTAAATTATTAAATCCGGAATTGAATCCTTTCTTACAGGTAGGTTTGTATATTTTGATGAAATTGTTGATAATGGATATTGTAGTTAACTATTAAAACTGTTTTGTTAGGTTGATGATTAATGATTACTTGTTTGATTGTTAGTGAACATAACCGTTGTCAAATAAGCTTCTTTTCTATGGTCGGACATAGCCTGACTATAGGGTAACTTGTATTATATTCCTTGTGATTGCTAATTGTAGCTTGCTTCTACAAGTAATTGTTTTCAATAAAACGAAGTAATACGATTAATCTTATTAATCGGACGAAAATGGAAAAATAGAAAATTGAGTGTAACAGCTTTCAAAGTTTTCCAAGCATTACATTTGGAAGCACCAAATGATGTCTCCTCAACACTCTATAAGCTGTTAGAATAGTTGTCAAAGTTTAACCATAATTTGCTATGTTAAACTTCTCCTTCTAACTTTTGTGTCCAACTAGGGAAAATTATCACGATTAGGAGCTTTTTTGACGTGTGATCTTACAAGACAAGACAAGATCTTCTATATTAATCAATTATAGGTTACACGACCTTGCTATGTTTTTTAATCGTGCGACTTATGCGGTTCTATCGACCTAACACAACATCTAATAATAATTTCGCTGACATGCAAAATCTAAAGAAGTTTAAAAATATATAACCTTACCTCTAATTAGCAGAGATACTGGTTTCAAATAGTTTCATTGACTTATAACTACACAACTACCATGTTAGTGATGCTAATCACCCAAAGGCTGCATCCAACAACTCATCCCTTCTTCACATTTTGCTTGATAGTATTATGTTTTATTTATTTGTATTGTCATTTATATATATCTGTTCATAGCTTTCAATTTTAAAATAATCTAGTTGAATTTTATTTTAATGGTAAAACACATTCACGTCTAACGCATCAATGCTTTTGCTTTAACTATTTTCAAAAGGTGAGTTAACAAATTTCTGTTTCCTACCATTTGTAGTTGAAGTTAATTCCCTAAGACCTCAAATTTTAAATTTCCCAAAAACTCATGCCCTCTTTCATTTCTCCCTCTTTTTTTTTCCTCAAACGATGATTAGTTTGGATTTCTTTTCCCACGGTCTACTTGTGTATAAACTTGCAATGTGATTTTGTATGTTTGTACATTTTAGTTTGAAACATTTAGTTATTGAGCTTTCTATGTTATGTGGATATGATACGTAACGAAGTTTACGCAATTTTGTACAGACAAGAGGTGACAATTTCATGAGAAGAAATATGCAGCTTGAAAATTTATTTTTATACCATAACTCGGAACACTAATTAAAGCACCATAGCTGTGCCTCAAATAGAAAGTTATTTAGTGTGAATCATGTGCTGTGGTCATTAGTTATTCAAATGAAATTTCTTCATTCTAGGTCAAGCCAAAGTCTGAAGTGGGGCATATACGAAGGCAAAATTGATATGATAGGTTTAGGACAAATCTTCTCTTTGTGAAAACGCTCTAATTTGCTTATCCTCAATTTGTATAATTGAGATAATTAGACTTGTCCTAAGCATTGAATCTGCAGGTAGTTGAACTATGGTTATAAGAGTTTATGGAGTTGGTGGGTTGCATTCAGGGCTGGTGGAGTTTTGTTTTTCTATTCATATTGAACATTCTGACTGAGAAAACATCACCTGTGTAATGATGACTAATCTGTCACATTTAGAAATAGCTGAACTATACTCTTGAATGTTATTCCACGAAGATTGAAGCCACCCATCATCAACTCTGAATAGCCTTCATGTCCATCTCGCAGGAGTCAATTCTGCATCTATTACTTCTTAAGTTTGGACTTGAAAGAAATGTTAATTGATAGTTACAATACAGGCAACCTCTATTTTATTGAGGGATTGTTGGTTTATGCCCTACAGCCAATCGCTTTGGTTGTAGTTTAGTGACAAATTATTTAAAGGCATTCTTTATTTTGTACATGTTTAGATGTATATGATAAAGTCCATGGGATAATTATACATTACAAATGAAATTATAATGAGATTATAATTATGAGATTCATATTACATTTATGTATTATTCCTAAAATGTTCCTAGTCA
>JANVCL010000213.1:16007906-16019803 GCA_026546855.1 Erythroxylum incrassatum | reverse complement strand
TCTGCTTCATCTTATTTTGCTTGGTCTTACTTCTGCTTTATCTTACTTGGCTTGGTCTTACTTTACTTCGTCTTATTTCTGCTTCGTCTTACTTTTGCTTTGTCTTACTTCTGCTTGGTCTTACTTTTGTTTCGTCTTACTTCTGCTTCGTCTTACTTTCCTTCGTCTTACTTCTGCTTCGTCTTACTTTGCTTCGTCTTTACTTCTGCTTCGTCTTACTTTGCTTCGTCTTACTTTACTTGGTCTTACTTTTGCTTCATCTTACTTCTGCTTCGTCTTACTTTTGTTTCATCTTACTTTTGCTTCGTCTTATTTTTTCTTTGTCTTATTTTGCTTTTTCTTACTTTTGCTTCGTCTTATATTTACTTCGTCTTACTTTGCTTCGTCTTACTTTACTTCATCTTATTTCTGCTTCGTCTTACTTTGCTTCCTCTTACTTTTGCTTCATCTTACTTTTGCTTCGTCTTTCTTTGCTTCGTCTTACTTTACTTCGTCTCACTTCTGCTTCGTCTTTCTTTGCTTCGTCTTACTTTTGCTTCGTCTTACTTCTGCTTCATCTTACTTTACTTCGTCTTACTTTTGCTTTGTCTTACTTGTGCTTCGTCTTATTTGTGCTTTGTCTTGCTTTTGCTTCGTCTTACTTTGCTTTGTCTTACTTTTGCTTCGTCTTACTTTGCTTCGTCTTACTTTTGCTCCAGAATGTCTCCACTTATAAAGGTCATAACTTTCAGCTAAAATGTCCAAAATTTTCATACTATATAACGTTAGAAAGATAAAAGAAAGATCTATAACTTTTCAGAAGGTAACTTTGCCAAAACTATTTATATCAATCCCAAATTTGCCCTTAAAGTCCGAAGACGAATTTTCTACTCATACACCAATGTATTGCACTCAATTCTTAACTTCATGAAGTTTTGAGACTCTTAGCGACAGAATTGAAATCCGATGTCTTCATAAGAAATGTAGCTATATACTTATAGTTTAATCTGAATTAAGAATCATTTTGTTTGGATAACTAGAGAAAAAGCTATGGCTAATAGACCGAAGCACACTCGGTGAACATTTTCAAGATCAACTCTTTATTTGTTTCTAAATCTTTCCTTATCACTACTCATACTAAGATCACCTTTTCTACTTCATTTACTTCTCATTCTCAACTCCATTTCAAATCAATGTCCTTCATAAGGAAAAATTAAATCCATGATTAATCATGAACATGAATAATCGAGCATACACTTGTGTATATATTCTTCATCAACTTACTACACATATTCAACTTCATTTTTGTTTTCATTTAACTTCTAACTTTCACCTTAATTCTTCCCATTTCAAAATCTCTTATCCATCAAAAACGCCATAGCTAATCATGAATCTATCCACTTTTCTCATTCCTTACTTTACTCTTGGCTATCATTCTTGGTTCAAAACTTTCATTCATTTGTTTTTTACTCGTCACTAATCACCAAAATTTCTTATTCAATAGTTCTAATCTTCTATGAAAAGTTCAAGGTCTAACATAGTTTATGCTACATCCAATGACTACTAATTAAAAGACCCATGACTAAATAGATCATAAGTAGTATTAAAACATATCAAGTCTCATACAAGATAACTTTGGTGGCTTCAAGTCAAAGGATCACTTATACAATCATCACAATGAGAATTTTATAGACATACAAGTAATGTTCCAAATGGATTTCTTATGACGGGTCTATTCAGTGAACTTGTTCTCTAACAAGTATCCACGCGTTTGTTTAAATATTTTCATACTTTAGTCTATGAGATCAACTACTTCCTTCATAAGAAAAAATATAACATGTGCTAGTCTTTTTATGTTTTACTAATGTCCAGTTTTAATAAAATAATGATTAGGAACAATTTAGGGATAATACATAAATGCAATATGAATCTCATAATAATAATCTTATAATAATTTCATTTGCAATGTATAATTATCCCATGGACTTTGTTATATACATCTAAACATGTACAAGATAAAGAATGCCTTTAAATAATTGTCAATAAACTACAACTAAACAGATTGGCTATAAGGCATAAACCAACAATCTCCCATTTGTACTAAGCCAATCGTTTTAGTATTTTATACCATATCACTATATGATGATTATTCTACTGCTAGGATAGTGACTTAATGAGAGAATTTTACAAGATTCTCTATAGTGAGCACTTGCTTAAATCTTACAACTTCCATCTTAATTATAATCACAATTAAGAAAAATTGCCTAAATACATACTTGGATCTTTGATGAGACCTTAGGTCCTTTAGCTTACCCAATGGCTCTATTGTTCCACAATACATTACTGTCTTGAACAATGCAAAAAAACTATATCAAGTTCATTAAAGAACTTGTTGATCCAATTAATCATTTCCACTAAATGGAAAATGTATTATGACTCAATTAGCAACCATTGCTACGTTGGATCCTTTCCAATCTTGAATGATATTGTTCTAAGTAAATAAACCTTAATAAGGATTTACTTCTAAAGTTATATCCTTATTATCTTGAACTCAAATATCAACTCATTCATGGAATAATGGATATCTTTAATACTTCACAAGTATATGATATCTCAAATATTTAACATCTTTAGTACATTACCTATATACATGGACTTAGAATAGGTAAACAACGTCCAATCTATCTCTATAGATGTAATTCCTAGAATTAAGTTACCTTTTCCTATCCAATAAAAGTTATTCTTGGACAATCATATTTTCAACAATTGAAAAATTAGAATTGTTATTCTCTGTGAGCAATATGTCTTCACATGCTCCCACTGAAGAGGACAACCATACTCCCAATGAAAAGGACAACCATACTCTCACTAACTTTTTTGTAGACATCATAAATTCACAATCATCTTTAAAACAAACTCTTTGAATTCATCATGAAAGTGAATATTTCAATGTCTCTTAGCCTTTCAACTATACATCAAATGGATCAATAAAGGTAATAGTTCCAATTGGATGTATTGTCATGAGATTTGAACTTTTCAAATTTCATCTTACTCCCACTACTTATCCTGAGAACCATTCTCCAATAAATATACATTGAAATAAACAATTTGTTCAATAGGTCTGTAAGATTATATCCAACCTTTTGGATATTTCATAACCTTTTATTAGTCAATTTAGTTTTAAACTTAATGGATAATATATGTTTCAACTAAGCATTACATCTTTAAATCATTAACTTTGACTCTTTCAAAGACTTAGCGTTTCATAACTAATATGAAATCTTGCTAATTGATTCAATTGGAACTATAGAAGGTAAGTTATAGTACTGGGCATAGCTATAGAAAAAATAATATTTCATTATACAATATCTTATATATATTTTCCTCATATAAATCCATACTCTTATGAATTTATTTGTGAAGATATTCACCAAAGAATATCATTCCCTATAGATAACCGAAAACATAAAACTCACCGCAATGATCTCGTTGAAGTGATTCATCATTCTTAATGCTTAATTTATTCTTAGATTTAAATAATTTGAACTTTTCAAAATTTTAAATCAACATTCATTTAATACATATAACTATATCACATAACTTCATTAGTAATATAATGAAATATAAACATTATCCTTTTATGAATTTTTATTCCATACAATACATCACATGTATAAATTTATCAATTCAATACCATCATCGTACTCTCTAAAGGTTGATTTGGTTATTCTTCAACTTGACAAGTTTTACAAGTTTCATACGATTCATAATCAAAAGGATACACATGTCCTTATATGTAACTTTATGATTATCATCATGTCGATTTAACTAATATGACATAAAAGGATAGTATGTATTATCTAACTTTATATTTTTGTCATTTATGTTAAATATAAGTCTCTTTTGATCCAACATATACAAAATATTGGTATAAAATTGGATAAACTACTTTTACTTAACAATATATTTCTTATCTGCTTTGAACATTATAATAATGTTGAATCAAATTTAGTATCAAATACTCGTAAGCATGAATTAGAACTACATATGATCTCTATCATATCAAGTATAAGCAAGATAAGTTATGCAATCATTTTTCTTCTTATGACAATTATTATCATACTATAGCAAAGCCTTTAATTGATGTTCATGTTTATGTTTATAGTAGGCTAAATTAAGTGGAATAATACTAACAAGGTACTATACTTTTCATCTCTACTCTATGCAACCTTTTGCATCTTGCTATATGCACATCTTACATGTTGTCGTTAAAGTTTATGAGACATTAGTCAACTCAAAATATCAATACATTTATTCATCTATCTGATTTTGACATATATCTTAAAACTTTAACTTCAAATGCTCGACAAGGATTAATAGCAGAATTGTATAATGGGCATATAATTTTTCTTTTCTAACTTTGAGAACTTTTCTAAAACATAATTCTATGTCCAAGAAATTTGGTTCACTAACTCTTAGTATCAATTATACTAAACAAGGTAAATTCTATTTAGAACAAAAATAAATATAAGGAAGCAAGTAGTTAATTATATGTCATGACTACCAAATAAGATTAGGAATTTAATCAAGCATTTAGTTACTCTTACTATTTTATTCGAAATAATAACTGTCACTATTATTCGAAAAGATTACTCTAATCTTTTTAGTGGGTTAGGATCCCATTCAAATATAGTTGATCTTGAGTTTGCTCAATAAACCAACTAAATTTAAATTAGGTAGATAACAATTTTATCAATCACATCTCATATGACTCTTAGATTTATTAGGTGACAACTCTTGTCAAAACATATCTAATATGATATTCCTAACCCTGCCTTTAAAGTCACGTGATCATGAGTTTGC
This sequence comes from Erythroxylum incrassatum, assembly GCA_026546855.1. Lineage (NCBI taxonomy): Eukaryota > Viridiplantae > Streptophyta > Magnoliopsida > Malpighiales > Erythroxylaceae > Erythroxylum > Erythroxylum incrassatum. Next base: position 16,014,961 of record JANVCL010000213.1, on the reverse strand, counting down.
TCATCCAAATCACACAAATTTAGTTAAGTAGAACCCACTATTATAAGATTAAACATTTTCGGGGTTAAAGCGGTCTTGAGTTTGCTAAACAAGTCTATAATAAATAGAACTCTGGTTTATTCTTATAAAAGTGGAAGGCAACAATTACGTTCCCAAAGTGTACTTAATATTTTAATGAGGAACTCATTTCATTCGTCTCATCAGACATTAAATTGCATGTAAAATATCAAACATATAAAACATAAAATTTAACATGCATCCAATATACTTTTCTTAAAAATCAAGAAACTTATTATTCAAGAAACAATTTCTAAATAAATTGAATAATAATTCTCTAAACAAATGTAGTCATAAAATTAATTTATCTCAAATCAAATTAAAATAAATAATTTTAATTAACAAACACATTTCTTAATTATTTAAGAAAACAAATTTCTTAATTTTAAAGAGTCTAATTAATTAATTTCAATCTAATTGAAACTAATTAATTATAATTTTAGAAACTGCTTTTCCAAAATTAATTGAGAATTAATATAATTATTAATCTTAATCAAATTAAGAAAAATAATTACCTTAATTTTAGAATTGATTTAGATTTTAAAACAATTTTAAAATCATGTTTGGAATTTAATTAAATAAATAATACATTATTCCGTAACTTAAAACTTATAACCAAACAAACCTCATTCTAAACATGTGTCCAGACATGCTTATTCTCTTATTCTTAAGGCCAAACACCTTTTTCCAAACACACTTATTGTTAAACATGTTCCCAAATATGCTTCTTCTTCATCTTATTCTCAAACGCTAATTTCATAAGATGAACCCTAGCCTTTAAGGATGCCACTGCCTATTCATGTAAACCACGTTGCCACTATAACTACACCAACTCATGGCGTAAACAAGGAGACGACAAACTTTTGCTTATCTGCTCACCATCTCACATGTATGTGGACGTTGTTTTCTAGTAGCCAACAACTTGCTTGTAGCGTTGTCGTTTAGTTTCCATCACAATAGTCGATATACAAACCAAGATATACAACCAAAAATCACAAACATACCCGCACAACTCCTATTTTGCCTTATTGTTTTTCCAGATCTGGGATTTCTCCAGAACCATCGAGCCTTCTCCAGGACTCAAATAAAGCCCAAAAGTCATTCCTTATTCATTAAACCCAATAGCCAGATTCGTAAAAATAAAATATCACTCTAGAGTTGGATCGAAAACAAATGCATGCGAGATTAGGCTAAAACAGTAGATTTCAAAACTTTTTTTGAAATCAAAACGTAGTGGAAACAAAATAACCAAATCAACATATTTCAACCATATATGATACGGTATAAAGAAAATAATCAATCATAAGATTAAGATGCAAATTATACCAACTCCTTTGTTACAGCTTTAACTCCTCGTTGTGCTATCCTCTCCTTGCTATTGTATCCTCTACTCTTTGTTGTATCCTCAACCAATCCGATCTACCACTTATTCTCCTTAGATAACTTGGTTAACAAGATTCTTTGGTGGGAAAGGAGAAGAAATCTTAAAGAGATTTTTCTTAGTTGAAAGAAGCCAAAAATGAGACTCTTCTTATTCAAGTTTCGGCTAGCTCATGTAAGAGAGGAGAGAGTGAGGAAAAAAATGCAACAATCCCTTGTCTTCTTTTTCTCAATTTTGGTTAAAGATGAAAGAAAGAAGTGAAGTGCATCTAATGCATCACTTCATTGGGGTTCATTCCTAAAGCAGATACAAAATTAGGTTATGAAACTCATTAACATGATAAGTTTGAATAGAGTGAAGTGGCAAGCATTAGCTAAAGAGCATTAGGTGGAAGTTTAGAAATGTGAGAAAGAGTGATAGCTGAGAGTCCTCTACTTCGTAACTCACCAGTTTATTTGATCCCTCCTCCATGGCTGCTGCTTCTTCCCCTCCATCTACATCTCACCCACCCCTTTCCCAAATCCTTGTGCCTTCTCCTAGAAAGTCCCCTTCATCTCCATCGTCGCCCTCCATTAACCCTAATTCCCAATTCCATGTCCCTAGCAAATCCCCATCGTCCTCTTACACCAACCTTGATTCACATAACACTAACTCAAACCTCCCAATCCTCGCCCCTGCTTAGGTAGTAGAAGGTGTGAAAACTCTGAGTCAGTCGACTCCTGCACACATCGACCTAAAGGATCCCCTAACCTCCTAGCCTTGTGGACCTTCGATGGAGCCACCTCAACGAACTTGGAAATTAGTTTTAACCGACTCGGTAGAGGAACATTCCACTATCACGGAGCTGTCTTTCTACCCCCCAAAGATTAATGATGATCAAATCCTAGTTATCCTGCTACCTGAGTTAGCACTGAAAGGCGCCACTAAATTCTGGTATTCTCTGATCAAAATTTTCATTGGTAAGCGTCCTGCTTTCCTAGTTGTGCATCGAGCAATCTCAAAAGCTTGGTTAACATATGGGTTTTATGAGATTTTAATGACTAGTTTGAACAAGTTTTTATTTAAGTTTGATTCTGAATGTGGTACGAATGCGGTCCTAGAGAAAGGCCCTTGGCATATCTAAAGGAAGCCATTGTTTTTACGTAAATGGAGTCTAAATGCAGGGGAACAACAGGATATTAAGTATGCACAAGTTTGGATACGGTTTTATAATATCCCCTATGAATATTGGACTAGCGAGGGAATGAGTAGGATCATTAGTGCAGTTGGCAAACCTCTGCTCATGGACTCCCATACAGCCCGAATGTCAAGGATCTTCTATGCTCAAATGTGTGTTGAATTAGAATTAGAGAGGGGCTGGCCTTCGTCCTTTCAATTGGCGACCTACAATGAAGAGGGACAAGTGACCTTTAGGGAGATTGACATCAAATATGAATGGAAACCATATAAAGTTCCACAGAAGAGAGCTTGGAAACCTACTGGTCGTATGTTCGAGATTGGGACTTAACAGGAATTGGACAAAGAGAATTACTCCATTTCTATATGTAACCCTCAGTAGAAGGAGGGAGATAAGGTGAAAACATCAGCGACAAAACAAATGGTCCCTCAGGAGACCAACTTAGCTGCAACTCTACCTGAGCAGAAAATTGACAGAGCCTTACAACTAATCCGGATGATTCTAATGGAAATCGTTAAGGTGACGAATGTCCTGGTGTAAGCCAAGCAGGTATTTCCAATGCCTCTCCTATTTCTGATGTGATTCCTATTAATAATTCAACTGATCCTCAGAATTAGGGTGTTTTTGAAAGGGTAGAGGGGGTTTCTACAATTTGGAAAAGCAGAAAACTTAGGAAAAAACTATAGTTGTTGGTTTTATCTAATGTTTAGTATTGTGGACTTAGGTTTTTGGAATATACGAGGTCTCAACAAAAAAAAAACAGTTAGTTGTCAGGTCTTATCTTAGAATGTTGTCGGTGTCTTTTGTGTGTTTGATAGAGTCTAGTATCAAATCTCCTTTTCTTTTGAACAAAATTTGCTCTTCTTTGTTTCCTAAATGGAATTTATGTAGTAATCTAGATTAAGCTCTGTATGCCAGATTAGTGGTCAATTAGAACCCAGATTCTTTCTTGTGTGCCCCTCTTATTACTACTGATCAGATGATTCTTTTAGAGGTGACCCCTATAAATTGTGCTAATGGTTTCTTTGTGTCCTGCATTTATGGGGCGAATAATGTCAATTATAGGAAAACCCTTTGGTCAACCCTTTCCAATACCAAAACCTTTGTTCGCAATTGACCATGGCTTATAGTTGCGGACTTTAATGCCATTTTGTATGCACATGAAGCTGAACCTCTTAGCTCAGTGGCTCTTAGTGGGATGAGAGACTTTCGAAAGTATGTTGAGGAGTGTGAAGTGTTTGATTTAAACTTTAGCGGCCCAAATTGTACATGGAATAAGAAATATGGCGAAGCACACATAGCAAGGAAATTAGATAGAGCGCTTATCAACTTGGAGTAGGGTTTTCAGTTTCCTAGAACCTTTAGTGAAATTCTCAATCCTAATATTTCAGATCATTCTCCTGTGGTGATAAGGTCCTTACCAGTCCATAAGAAGAGACCCTCTCCTTTTAGGTTTTCAAATTTCCTAGTCTCTCAACCCAATTTCCTCCAAATAGTGGAAGAGGCTTGGAACTGATAGATCCAAGGGACACCCATGTTTTGTGTCGAGTCTAAACTCAAACTAGTTAAAAAGGCTCTCAAATCTCTCAAATTTAATTAGATTGGCGATCTAAATGTTCGAGTTATGACTTATCAAGCTACCTTTAATACCATCCAAGATCATATGAGAGTCCTACCCAATAGGCCTCATCTAGTTGCTGAGGAACAGGAGTATTTGACCAATTTGTTTTAGGCTTTAAATGACCAAGAATCTTTTTACAAACAAGCTTCTCGTGCCAAGTAGCTTAGAGAGGGGGATAGGAACACCAAATTCTTCCATAACTCTGTCTTGTCGAATAGGAACAGAAACAATATTCACTCCTTGTTGGGAAGCAATGACTATAGGATTACTAACCTAGAAGAAATTCAGAAACATTTTCTGAATTTCTTTCTAGCGTCTATTAGTACAAAGAAAGACCTAGCTTCTTCAAGTAAGTATGTGACTGCTCTTTTTCCTCACCTGATTCCTGAGCACCTTAGATTTAACCTGGTAGCAGAAGTTACTTCGCAGGAGATTAGGGAAGTATTTTTTTTCTTTCAATCCGAATAAGGTCCCGGGCCTGGATTACTTTAATGATCTCTTCTTTAAACACACCTGGCATATTATCGGAAATGATATCACTAGGGAAATCCAACACTTTTTCACACACTGGAGGCTCCTCAAATAGCTTAATTCCACATTTATATCCCTTATCCCTAAGACCAATCAGCCATCTATTGTGTTGGATTATAAACCCATATCCTGTTGTAACATGATTTATAAGGTGATCACAAAAATTATATCCAACAGACTTAGAACGATCCTTCCCCTCCTCATCAGCCCAAACCAGAGTGCTTTCATAAAAAATCGTCATATAGGGGACAACATCCTTTTGGCTCAAGAAATCTTTGAGAACTACCATCTCTTAAATAAGCATAGGAGATGTGCTTTCAAAATTGAATTGGCCAAAGCTTATGATTCCATTCAATGGGACTTCCTCCTCAACGTGTTGTTAGATGTAGGGTTTCCTCCTATGTTTATTAAGTGGATTGATGAGTGTGTAACCTCGCCCTCCTATTCTATCTTGATCAATGAGTCTCCCACTAAATTCTTCTGTGGGAAATCAGGGTTAAGACAAGCGACCCACTCTCTCCATACCTGTTTATCATCTGCATAGAAGTGCTTTCTAGGACTCTAAATGACACAATAACAGCCACTCCTAATTTTCAATTCCATTAGCGATGCAAAACGCTTAAACTGTCCCATCTTTTGATTGCTAATGATCTGTTACTATTCTATCATGCTGATTTTCTCTCGGTAAATACTTTGCTTACCTGTTTGCGTACTTTCTCCTCTTTCTTTGGGTTGGAGATGAATCATATAAAAAGTCAATTCTTTTTATCTCCTGATGTGGATCATTTGTCCCTTCAATTGAAAACCATTTCAGGGCTTAAAAGGGGTAATCTTCCTATTCGATATCTAGGTGTGCATCTTTTAACGGGTAAATTGACTAAGCAAGATTGTATTCCGCTGTTGGATAAAATTGATGCCAGAGTTAACAAGTGGACCCACAAAGCCTTATCTTATGCTGGTAGAATTCAATTAGTTATTTTTGTCTTGTCCACTTTTCAGGTCTACTGGGCTAACCACTTCCTGCTTCCTCTCTTTTTCATTAAAGACACTGAGTCTAAACTTAGGAACTTCTTGTGGTCTGGTAAGGTTGAGTCTAACTCTCATTCAAAAGTTAAGTGGAATGATCTTTGTCAACCTAAATCAGAGGGTGGGTTAGGGCTTAAACATTTGTTTACTTAGAACAACGTCTTATTAGGAAAAAGGATCTAGTTTTGTTCAATGATAAGCAAGCTTTGTGGGTTAAGTGGGTCCACTCAATTATTCTTAGAAGGTCAACTTTCTGGAGTGCTCAACCGACTAATAATAGTTCTTGGAGCTAGTGAAAACTTATTCAGGTTAGAAATATTATTGGGAATCATTTTAGATTTAGAATAGGGAATGGATCTTCTACTCTCTTATGGCTGGAACCTTGGCACCCAAACAATATCCTCAAGGATTTCTCAACACCTAGAGCTATTAATGGGTTAGAACTTCCAATGACTGCAAAAGTAGCTGACATTATCAGAGACAATAAGTGGTGTTGGCAAGGCGCCCAAATTAAGATCATTCGTACGCTCGAGCCTTTACTATACCAATCGGATGGGTTCAAATCGGATCACCTAGAATGGAATGCAATCCCTATAAGAATTTATACTAATACTTCAGCATATACTTGATGCGACCACCTCTTCCAAAAGTACCTTGGAACAAGTTAGTGTGGCATAAAGGGGCTAACCCAAGGTATGCCTTTATCTTGTGGCTAGCTATCCTTAATAAGCTCCAGACAAGGGATCAACTCCTATATACTTATATCCCTAATCATTGCTCTCTCTACCATTCGGATAATGAGTCTTCTACCCACCTCTTCTTTGAATATTCCTTCTCCAAATCAGTGTTACATTGCCTCAACCGCTTTCAACTCAACATTCCACACCTGCTCAACCTCCAATCTATTCTCCTTTGGTTTAACCAATCTTAAGGGCACAAAAATTGTTGGGACCCGATTTTGGAAACCGGATCCCAACCGGAAAAATGAAAAATGGAAAAGAAAAGCAAAAAAGTGAAACAAATCAAAAGCAAACACGATCAAAACGAAATAAAAAACAAAGAGGAAGCAAACGAAAGAAATCACATCCGAAACAACGGAATACAAACGAAAGAAAATCGAAAACAAAAGCGAAATACAAATCGGATCGGAGGTCATAAAGCGAAAGTCTCGGAAGCAAACAAACTGATTTCCATAAAACAAATCGCTTACGAACAAAAACTTAACTCCGAAATCCATGAACAAAATATTGTAGAAAAGCGTT
>JANVCL010000213.1:15925059-15942215 GCA_026546855.1 Erythroxylum incrassatum | reverse complement strand
AATATAATCTTCGTGTAAATGAAAGAGAGTGTCTTCTTTATATAATATTATTATATATTGAATAATAATAATAATAATAATAATAATATTATTATTATTATTATAACAAATATATAATACTAATTAGTATTAATTAATATATTTATCTAAATATTATGTTTGTTATTATATATATGTATATAATATATATATATATAATTACAAATATATATATTACTCATTAGTATTTGTTATAATATATTTAACAACAATTACAAAAATTTATTTAAAATATAATTAATTAGTTAATTTTGATTTAAATGTTGATAATTATAATATAATAAAATAATAATAATAACAACAACAAAAATAATAATAAATTTAAAAATAATAAGGAAATTATTTAGTATAAAAAATATATAGAGTGACTTCTATAATAAGATTGTTAAAGTCACCCTCGTGCATTAACATTATTATATATTAATAATAATTTTTTTAAAAATTTATAATAATAATAATAATTATTATTATTATCATAACAAATATATAAATTACTAATTAGTATTAATTTATATATTTATCTAAATATTATTTTTTATTATATATATGTATATATGTGCATATATATATATATAAATTACAAATATATATATTACTCATTGGTATTAATTATAATATATTTAACAACAATTAAAAAAATTCTTTAAAATATAATTAATTAACTAATTAGTTAATTTTGATTTAACTGTCGATAATTATAATATAATAAATTATTATTTCTAATTATTATTATTAAATTTATTGCAGACGAATTATTAATAATCAAAAGATTCGAAGGTTCGAAGTAGAGAAAATGAAATGAAATACAAAACCACCACTGAAATGAAACATGAAGATGAAGAAAAGGAACGAAGGTTCGAAATAGAGATGAAACATGAAAATGAAGAAAAGGAGCGAAGGTTCGAAGCAGAGAGAATGAAAACGGTACAGGTGAGGCGGAGAAGTAGAGAAGTAGAGAAAGTGGAGGAGTGAGAGAAGTAGAGAATGGTGACGTCTCTTAAAAGCTTTGAGCTTTTGTCAGCAAAAGCATTAAATGCTTGTGAAAGCATTAAATGCTTTATGAATCAAAGAAAATTTATGGAGGGAAATAAAGAAGTACAGATTGAGTTTTATGGAGGGAAATGAAAGAGTAGGGATTGAGATTTAAGTAAGTAGATTAACTTTATTCAATTAACGTGTCCATTTGGTAGACCAAAAAAGAGTCATATACATGAAACGTGAAAAGAAAAATGATTTCGTTTTTTGTTTTAATAATATTTTATTTACATATATTTAATTTTATTTATATGATAATTAATTAATTTAAAATATAATGTATTATATTATAATTATTATACATAAGAGTATAATTAAAAAATAAAAAAGATAATAAAATCAAGCATGTTTTTGTTTTCAGTTTTTTATTACAAATCCCAGCCAAACATATTTTGTTTTCAGTTTTTATATTACAAATTTCAACCAAACAAGTTTTCGTTTTTTTAAAGAAAAAAATAAAAAACAAAAATAAGAAATAGAAACCAAAAACAACAACAGAAAAACGGAAGTGGAACCAAACGACCCCTTAGGTATCTGGCTTGCTTCTATTCAATCGGGAAAGTTCTTGTAAAATCGACTGAATCGTGCTTAAAATTGATTATCAATAATTGGAGGTCTAAAACTAGTTATAAGATCAACCAAAAAAAGGAAAGCCACTAAACTATGAATCACGTGGAGAAGCAAAAAAAAACTTGTGTTCACGAATGACCTTTTTTATTTGTAGGTGAAAATGGATTGTTTCCGTGAAAATGGAATCAAGTTGTATAATGTCTACTCATAGGTGAATCTGTAAACAAGTGTAAAAAATCAGTCATCAGAATCTAATGTCGCAAGGCTGGTTTTTTATTTTTTACTTTTTATTGTCTTGTTTTCTATACAAGTAGGATGTTCATGCTATTTTGCATCTAAAAGTTCTGGTCATAGATATAATTAATTAGGCCTTGAGATAAAGTAGATAGAAAATTGTCAGAACAGTGAGTTATTTAACATCTCAAGGATAGAAACACTAGCACATAGGATGAAGTATCAACTTATATTACAGGGATATGATGAATACCATGGATGACCTTTAAGATGTAATTTTACATCTAATTATTCATACTCTAGGGAAGTCGATATGCCTAGGAGGAAACTCACTTTAGATAACCCATAAGACCTATAGGAACTAACTCACTTTAGAATTAGATAACCCATAAGACCTATAGGAGGAAACTCACTTTAGATAACCCATAAGACCTATAGGAACTAACTCAAAAAAGTTTTATGTGCTCGTCTCGTCTCGAAGTTCTTAAAATATATTACTCCATTCGATTCATAATAAGTATCGTTTTAGAAGAATGCACGTTTATTAAGAAATTTAATGAAATATCTGATATACCCTTATTAATTACATGTTAAAGTGCCTTGAAAACATAATCTGTGTAATATGTGTAATTAAGATGTGAGAGAAATTAAAGGGTAGTTTTGGAAGTAAAATTATAAATATGCATAAAAAGTCACAAACGACACTTATTTTGAATAATTAAAATTCCTCTAAAACGACACTTATTATGAATCAGAGGGAGTATAATATACACTTATCGTGATTTGGATAAGACGGAATGCTATAAAATCTTTAATAGTGAATCATAGTAAGTACTAAGTACTTCAATGATTGAGAACTTCAAAAAAAAACAATAATTGAGAGAGTTAAAACATTGTGACTTTAATACTGTCACTTACGGGGATTTCAATCCACCGATGTCATATCCACCAATAGATCTTCATGACAAGACAAGAGGGCTATTTGTAGAAGTTAGTGAAATTATCGAGATGATCTTTTTATGCACCAAAATTCCCACGAGAAGATTGGATTTTCTAAGGACCAAGTTTCATTAGTAATGTGATTAGTGCTTGTCATGTGATTTTGATACGTAATTTTGTATAAATGAATTTTATTTTATACAAGTGCATTCTATTTCATTTTGTTAATTAATTATATACTTTAGCGGGTGTGTTAAAATAAAAAGAAAGAGTAAACAACATTATTATTTTTCATTAGGCATCAAGTTTGGTGCAAATTTAATGTGTCTCCTCTACTTTAGTAATATCCAATTATGTACCTCAAATGTAATTTACCCGTATTTGTAGTTAATTAATGTGTCTCCTCTACTTTAAATATTAAGAAATTGTCTATATAAAGAAAAAAATTTATTATGAATCCACAAGATATTAAGAATTTGTCTATTTAAAATCACTTTGTTAGCAACTGTCTACAACACGAACAAGCTGTTGATGAGAGTCAGACATATCTTGATGCAGTGGGTGATAAGGATTGTCATAAAAGAATCTTCGGGTTAGGTTCATTTGCGAACACATGTTATTCGCAATCCTCCACGTCCAATACAACAACATCTAGTAAACGATCGACAATCAATGAATTTAATAAGCTTTGGAGCATAGTGCAGACATTAATGGAGAATATAGCTCAGCTCCGTAATGACGTGAATGAGTTGAAGGGGAGGGGTAGCACCTCAGAACATCCGCAGTCACTAGAAAATTGTGTACTTGTAGTCATTTCGTTTGAATTACAAATACTTATTATATACAATATAATATTTTTATTATCAATTAAAATAATTTTAACTTGATATCATCAATCAACTTTCTGTTTAAACAAATTAAATATATAAACAAATCAAAATATTATGCACAAATAATTCATAATTGATGAAATTCTGCATTAACCATAAGATCATGAAATAAAATTTAATGTCGGGATTTTTAAAAAATATTTACTAACGAAAAATACAAGTACGTCGGTAAAATCCATTATATTTACCGATGGAATACCACAAACCGTTAGTAAAATGCATGATATTTACCAACGAAAAAAATAATCACCGTCGGTAATATTGACAGTCGTTGCCAACTTTACTACCAGGATTTTGCTAAACCGTTGGTATACTCACCGACGGGAAATCATAATCGTTGGTAATGTTATCGACGGAATAATCAATACCGTCTGCAAATATTCCGACGAAAAGAAAACGATCGTAGGTAAATTTACAGACAGTCACAGCAAACCGTCAATATATTCACCGACAATTACCTACGGTCTTTTTTACGACACTTTTATCCATTGATAGATTCCGTCACCAATTTATATTACCGACGGAATATCCAAAGGTTTTCCGTCAGTAATATTCATTGCTAAACGACATTTTTCTTATAGTGCAAGCGTCTACTGCACTTTTATGGCTCACAGCGTTACTCTCTGAGCTAAGGTTTTCTCTTCCTTAGAAACCGACTCTATGGGGTGACAATATCATAGCTCAATCGATAGCCCAAAATCATGTTATTCACTCATGAACAAAGCACATAGAAGTAAATGTACATTTCAAGGTCAAAAATAGGTCTTTGGAAATCAAATATGTGAGTACTACAGAGTAGCTTATCAACATCCCCACGAGGCCTCTTGGAAATCAAATATGTGAGTACTACAGAGTAGCTTATCAACATCCCCACGAGGCCTCTCACTTCAACGAGATTTAATCTTTTAGTCTCCAAACTAAACCTAGTTTCAAGCTCTCAATTTTGTTTGAGTAGGGTTGTGAGAAGAGAAAGTACAAAAGGCATAAAAGGAAATTCCTCTGCTAGCTAATATGAGTTGTCTTACACTTTCTATTAAAACATAACACCCCACAATGGGTTGATTTATTTCTGTTCTAACTGAATGATTCACATTCATTCATCAAGTGTGTATATAAACATTTACAAAGATGAAATAAAACAACCATTCATTTCATAAAATCTTTACATACCTCAAACGATATTCAGAATATGTTAAGAGAACTCTACAGCTGTTGTAGAGAGAGTTACTAAAGGAGAGTTTAAACCTATTTATAATAGATTTTGAATATTTTAATAATTTAATTGAAATTAAATTCTAATCTCAATTAAATTTTATGAGAATTATAATTAATTCTTATCAAATGCCAATTATGCCTAGATAAGATCTAATATTTTATTTTTTTAGAAATAAATAAAGACTATCAAATCACTAGCAATCTAATATTTCATATTGATCCTTATTATTAAATATATCATATTTAATCATAAAATTTCTCAAATTTTATATTCAAATTCATCTTGATTAAAATTTTCTCTCTTCAATCCCCTTTGTGTGTAACTTATTAGGTTGACAATGGATATAAATTATAACCATGAATTATGTTTAAGATTAGATAAATTAAACTCATTTAATTTATTTTTAATTTCTAATTAAATAATTTATATCTATATATTAAGATTGACATCTAGCAATGTATTACGACTACATAGATATTTAAGAATGTCAAAGTAGTTTTGACTAATCTTTTCGTACATGATTTTTCCATATATTTCAATTAATTTTATTACATAATGTTTCAATTAGAAATAAAATACAGAATTAGTATCTACTCTATATAAGTCCAATCATATTAGTTCTCCACCGTTAACAATTGATTCAATTAATGAAATTTAAAAACTATTTTCAAATTACCATTATACCTTGGCCAAAGATTTTTTAATCAATATTAATCGAGAATAATGAAAATTCTCCCTAATTACTTTAAAATGATGAATTCTATATTGATCACTCAACTATCTCTATATAGTTCATGTTATATCCAATAATTACCAACTAAGCTACCATTGACTAAAATATGTCATAAGTAGTATCAAAACATAACAATCAATATACGAGATAACTTCAAAGATGTCAAGTCAAATAATTACTTATACAATTATTACCACGAGAATTTTCATAGATATACAAGTAATATTTCAAATGGAATTCTCATATAGGATTAATTTAATGAACTTGTTTTTTAATAAATACCCACGTCTATTTAAGTATCTTCATACTTTATATATGAAATCAATTACTTCCTTCATGAAAAAAAACATAACATATATTTTTCCGTTTTATTAATATTTAGTCCTAATAAAACAATAACTAGAAATAATATATGAATAATACATATATATAATATGAATCTCATAACTATGATTGCATTATAATTTTATTATTTCCAATATATATTTACCCATAAATTTTATCATATACATCTAAATATTTATAAAATAATGAATGCTTTTAAATAATTATATTACTAAGTTACAACTAATTGATTTACTGTAGGATATAAACCAACATGTTTCAAAAACTTTAGAATCTTTTGTCACAAATTCTCACATTTGAACTTAACAAACTTTTCTATATCATAGCTAATAACTTTTTTTGTGATCGAAATCATAATAAAGCATATGAGCACACCAAGTCAATGTTTGGTAAAAGAAATAAGTTTCGTATCAATGTTTATGGAAATTATGTCCCTTTTTTCCTTGTCATTAATTTAATAAAATTCTGCTGTTTTTAAATTTATAGATTGAATGTTGAAAAAAATTGCAAGGTGAGATTATAATTATTTAAAATATCATGCATATGTATTTTGAAAATAAAAAACAAAAGAAATAATAATTGAAAAACTATCAGAATTCATAAGCTGTATCTTATTTAAACCATAATATGGTTGAGTACACGTTTGAAAAAAACAGATCCATATACTTCATTTTTTAAAATTTGATTTTCATCAATTAAATATTTTAAACTTGTAAATTATATCTAGGCAACCCCTACCAATTGTAAATTATAAATGATAACAATTACAAGATTTTCTCCTTGTCTTAAATGGTCCAGACTTCACACAGGAGATAAGATGTACAATTAAATGATAACAATTAGAAGCTGTACAATATATCTTTAACTCAAACCACATAACCCAACTATGGTTTTCTCCATCACGTCCAACCGAAATTTCCAATGTTCAAGACATGGATTGAAAACAAGAAAATGATCTTTTGGATTTTAGTTTAAGACATGGATTGAAAAAGATAAAAATGATTCTCTGGATCTTGAAATGAATGATAAGTTAGAAAAGAAAAAGTTGGAGGATGATGCCCTAAAGGAAGAATTTATCTACCAAACATCCAAATCAGTGACTAAAAAATTTAACTAATTTAGGCTGTTCAATCGTAAAAATATTTTATTGTTTAATTTTTTGTTAGGTTTTTAACTTTTCGGCTCGATTTCGGTTTGGTTTTTAATTTTTCAATTCGATTTATTTTAATAACTCTTGTTTTTTATCAGTTTATTTTAATTTTCATAAATTAATAAGTTTTTATAAACTTAAATAAATAAATAAATTTTCTTTTAACAATCTTTTTTAATTAAACTTTAAATTTTGTGTAAATAAGGACAATATATTTTAAATTATTTAATTTTATTTAATTTTTAGCTGGTTTTATTACAATCTGGTTAAAATTTTTAAACTTTAAATATCTTATCTTATCGTTTAACTTCCTGATTTTTAAAACATTGATAAAAACTATGATGTTTATTCATTTTATATTTTTTTGTGAAATCTTAGGCCTGTAACCGTATTCTTAACCTTCTAAGGTACCTTGTAATGGTGTCCTATAATTCCATTACAAGGTTTTAGTTATAGGTTTTCTGGTTTAATGCTAATATGAATTATTTGTAATACGTAACGGTACCCTAGTTATATATCTCAGATCAAACATGAAAAGGCAAGAAACGAAAAAATGCTGAAATACTTGATTTTGTCTCTGTAACTTCAAACGAGCTTTCTGAAGTTGAAACGAGCGCAAATTCACGGTCGTTTTCACGGGAACTACTATCTGGGGCATGAGTAAGGTCTTTCTATAATTTTCTCAAAACATAAGCTCTCCTAAAGGGTCAAAGAATCTTTATACTTACGATTGATTATATGAGCAACTGCAGGAGACCTTAACCTTTATTTATAACTTTCATATCGGGCTTCTCTATCACAGGGTCAATATGGGTCTGGTCCACACTAATTGGGATTGATTTTCTATCCAAACTTCGACTCATTGATTTAGATCATTTATTGAGTCACTTTATTATCTTTATCTGGATCAAATTACTTAACTTAACCAATAAATTATTGAAAAATCAAAACATACAATTAATTGTTGTCTAATTTTATGGGAAAAGACAAAATTGTCCAATATTCTCCCCCCTTAGACAAGTAGTAATTTCAGTTTTTGACTCTAATTTAAAAACTTGGTTAAGCCATGCTATTGAATTAGTTGACTAAGTTTTAAAAACAAAACATTTGATCTAAAGATAATGAAAGTTCGTCATTCCGTCCTGCAAGGCTTTCGATACCGAAAAGTATCAAATGCATATGTCATAAGCGACACAGATCTAATACAATCTCATATACCTAATACCTCACTAGCAACACAGTTCCAATACAATCAAGTATACCTAATACCTCACTAACATGAATGGAAAAATGAAGTGTGACAAACTAGGATGATACCTTTATGATCTAAATAATATCATCTTCATTTGTAGGTCTTGATTTCTCCAACTTTATGCTAAACTGCATTAGAGAAATCATGTTTTCTCTCACCAAATGTTAAACTGCATTAGAGAAAACTTATTTCCTTTCACCAAATGCTAAACTGCATTAGAGAAAACCTTATGTTCTCCAACTGAATGCTAAACTGCATTAGAGAACCTTTATGGGATTAAAAACTTATATCCCCCTATATCATGTCAAACTTCATAAATATTCGTTTAAAACTGTATTTGTCTAAATGACATAGGTATAAGGTCAATCTATATATATGCCCAATGACCTTTAAATGTTTAAGATCGACACAAATCTTAAGACTTTTATATGTATTATGATAATGTATGATAACATGTATTACTGAGGAAAAATGATGATCATCTTTATTGATGAACCATCATATTGTCATAATACATCAAAATGTACAAATGTATATGCAACAAACATAACGATCCCCTAACTAACAGTGTCTAAGGACATTAAAACACCCATACTGTATACTTGTGTCACAACTACAAGTGGGCGAAGTCCTTTAGTTAAAGGATCTTCTAAATTTTCCTCAGTCTTTAAGCGCTCTAAATCTTAATGTCACCTTTTTGTATCGACACCTTTATGACCAAATAATTGACCTTTAAATGCTAAGACCCTGTGATATTCTTTGTTGTTATTAAACAACATAGCAAGAAGATTACCAAAGTACAACCAAATGGGTCTAGCCACTGAATCAACCACAGATAACTCAAAAATTAAGTTTCTGAGCTAAACCGTCTTTGAAGCAGCCCCATAGGATGCACTCTGCATGCATAGTCAAGGAAGTTACCCATGTCTACTTGACATACTTCCACGACATTATATCATCTGCAAACTTAAAACTGTAACTTAAGAGGACTTTCGATCATCTGGACACATAGCTAAAATCTGAATATGAATTCCCTACAAGGTTTAGTCTGTTAACTGTGTTATATGTCAACATATAATCCTTAATTCCTTTTAGCATCTCAACACTCGCTTGACTGCATTCCAATGGTCTACATTTGGGTTAACCAGATATTAACCAAACAGCCAAATGGTGAATGCAATGTCCTGCCTAGTACATAGTCGAACATACATCAGGCAATCAACCATACTAGAATACGGAAGATTCCTCATAACCTCTCTCTTTACTTTATTCTTTAGATGTTGTGCCAAAGAATATCTCTCATTATGAGAGATATGTGTTACGACAGGTTTACTGTTAACCGTATTAAACCTTTGTAACACATACTCAATGTATGCATTATATGAGAGTTGAGATTTGTCTCGATGAATCTGAATACTTAGGACAGAAGATGCTGCACTAAGGTCTTTCATGTCAAAGTTGTTGACCAAACGTTTCTTAACCTCATACAACATGGTCAAGTAATTTGACGTGAGCAATATATCATCTACATGCAATAATAGGAAGATAACTTTGCTCTCCCAGACCTCATAGCACAAGCATCCTTTTAGCTTTATTTTCCACGAAGCCGAAAGAAGCCAAACTTTATTAAATGTAAGGTATTACTTTTAGGAGGTTTGAGGTAAACCATGTATTGATCTGCATAACGCGCAAGCCATGTCAGTTCCATCTGGATCCTAAAATCCTTCAGGTTGTACCATATAGACCACTTCATAAAGGTCTTTATTTAGGAAAGCGATTTTGGCAGCCATCTGATGTAACTCTATATCATAATAAGTTACAGTTGCCTTAATCACTCAAAACGTATCCTACAAGGATATGAGAGAAAAGGTAACATTAGAGTCAACCTTTCTTTCTGAGTAAACCATCAGGCAACTGAGTGAGCCCATAAACTGCTGAACTTTATCCCAAAATCCTTTAGGTCCAAAACTTCATTTACAACTGACAGGTTTACAGTTCTAATGCAAATCCACTAGCTCCCAGACCTTAATATGCTTCATGGCTTGCATCTCGTCATTCATTGCATCCCACCACACATCCACATTGGGTCCAAAAATAGCTTCTGTAAAAATAACTGGATTCGTAACATGTCTAACAACATAGTAATCAGAAATGTAATCAGATAGACTATGTAATTAAATGGGATAGCAGGTCGTTTTACTCTGGTGGATTTACCTAATTGTATTAGATCTTGTACCGCCAAGAACCTCTGTATGTACAGGTATGGGTTCATGTTCCCATATAGGAACTGTATAGAGACCTAGATCCACCGAATCTAACTGTATGAGTGACGGGTACATAATAATTGTAGTATCCACCCTGCTATCATCCGAAGGTTCAAAGAGCCCACCATCATCATAGACATTGTATTCCAGAAACTTAATTGTTTGTGATTCCACTATTCCGGTCCCTCCTTCTATACAGTAAAAGTTATATCCTTAAAATAGTCGAGATATCTTACTAAATAACAATGAGCAGAACGAGCATGTAATTTATCTTTATAAGGATTATACTACCTCAGTAGGGAAGCCCCATACACAAATGTGTACAAGGATAAGTTTCCAAACTTCTAGATAATCAGATAGAATGACCATGTTCTGCATCGACTTCTTCAAGTCCTTTAGGGTGTAGTTATGTCTTTTAGCAACACACCATTTTACCCAGAACTATTTGGCATAGTGAATTAAGTCACTATTTCAAGTGATTCCAAATATCTAGCAAATGGGCCTTTTAAAGTACTGAAACGCCATGTTTCTCATTATATTCTCCTTCACGGTCAAATCTGACTATCTTGATGAATTTTCTCAGTCGGTTCTCAACCTTTAGTCTTTAAGCAAGAACACATAATTGTAATGATAATAATCATCAACAAATGTCAGATTACATTTAGAATTGCACAATGTAATTGTATAAGGTCTATCGATATCTTTATATATCAGACTCAACAAGTCAAAAGCATAAGTTGGCCTCAATATCTTTATTAGTTAACTTATCCCCGCAGCAGTCAGTTCACGTTCCCAAATCATTATAATCTAGAATTGAGAAATGCTTTTCTTGATCAATCTCTCAACCCTAGCTTTGGAAATGTGGCTTAAACATTTATGTCACACCATATATAACTTCTCATTCATCAGGGTCTTTCATTTCATGAATTGTTTAGCAAGATACAAAGAAGCATTTATCTAATTCACAAGAAAACACATCATATACAAACCATATGACAAGAAAATTGTACCATTATATTTTGCATTAAACAACAATTGTACAACAGAAGCATTAAATACAAAACATCAACCCTCTTTGTCCAAAATTGATCAAAAGATCACATATAAAATGTGTCATGTAAAAACCAAAATGAACCTTACTACAAAGTTCAGTACATACATTCCCCATAGATATTACTTCTACTTCTTCATTGTTGTCAACCATCAGTTCCTCCTTCCCTTTAATTTGGCTTTATCCTGGATATGAACCACCGTATTATGTAAGTACCTTGATTAGATGCTCCACTATATAGCCAACAAATTATAACACCCCATTCCCAACTATCATATACACGTGTGTCTATCGGATACACGTGTACATGCCTGTTAGAAATGACATGTTAACTATATTACTTTCACTGTACATAACATGGCATCAAACTTAAAATGTTATCACACTAATCAAAATCCATAATTTACATCGTTTCATACAACACAATACCATCCAAGGATAAAATTAACAAAAAAATTCAAAATAATAATAACACTTTCTAAATAAATTTTCAGCTCAAAATAATTCAACAAAAATTTAAAATATCAAAATTATACCAAAATTGCCAAATCATAACTAATACATTCCAATTTAATCCACAATTTCTATTTATAAATCAAATTTACCCGGAAATGCCAATGAATGCATGCACAATCATATGAATGTGCAAAATAAATGTATATGTCACAATTAACTTATGCATGACGTGCTTTTTCCTAATTTCACATAAATTTCTCATAATTTACTATTATAGCCTTAACATGGGTAATGGGATGTTACAAAATACTTAATGCGACTATCGCAAATTAGATTCATAAATTGATAAGCCAAGGAGTAACCTGATGGTCTCAGTCTTTTCTTTTAAACCTCATACTACTGGTTTCTTTATGTCATGTAGACCTTTACCAGCACTGGATTGACCAGCGTCAGCATGTGGAGAAGATTTGAACATTCTACCTTTGAACTTAGCGAGCTTCATCTTTGTTTTCCCTTTAGATGCTTCGAGAGCTATAGGAGTAGCAAACTTGAGTTTCTCTTCCTTAGTAACCCAATGGGCTATCAAAGCATTAAAGTCCCATTCCTCATCCAACGAGTAATATGTCATCACCAGATTACTAAACTCTGGAAGGAGTATTCAGAGTCGGGTGAACAATGAAGACACTAGGAAGAGGAACTCCATCACTCCCCTTTCTCCTATATACCTCATGGAGAATAATTCTTTAATCAAGGCCTTGTCTCGACATTAGGCAAGACTGTGTACTCTCGGAGGCTATGTTTGCGTCCGGAATTCCACTTAACAGATGGTCAAGTATGGATCTCTTAATGGTCATTAGATATAAGCTGTTAAACCGATCCCAAGTTTCATAGGCTGCTTTATAAACTCTCGAGTTCATAGATGTAGATGGAGATGACCTATCTATCTGTACGGTCATATCAACCTCAGCTACCTCCATAGCATGCAATACCTCCTTCATCCACTTCTTTGTATTGAAACCCATCAGGGTTCAATGGTGACACTGTTTTTGTTGACTGAAAAGGTGACTACAGAATAATAATGTTTAAATCAACACAAATGTAGGACAACAACGATACTCAATGCCATTAAATAGTATTTTTACTGAAAATCCGATCATACATATTACGAAACATCTTTGGGCTTAATACATAATATATGTAATTAAACCTCCACATAAAAGCAATCAGAGTACAAACTATCAACTCTTATGACACTATCACCTTTGGGCGAATAGATCACTTGAGCAACAACTTTCCTCCATTAATGCCTTTATTCATATCTTTAAATGTTATGTAAGGCTAACAACTTTAGGCAGAATAACCAAACATAAAATTAGAGACATCTCCCAACATATAAGTAGAACAATTTAAAATACTGACTTGAAAGGCTACTTTGGTGACTACATCCTTATCAGCACTTAAAAAGTCTACAAACACAAGAGATAAATCTTTATGTTATCCTTACATTCTTTATGGCCATATGATATGTGACAATGTAACATCAATAAATGCAAAAATCCAAATGCACAATCTCATTGTCACACACTCGTGCTGAAGACATTCTTTCAAAAGTTCATTTGAGACTTTCGTAAAAGAAAAATCTCAGTAGAGTAACTATTTGTACCACCGAACACTGAACCGACCACCTGAAAGATGAGGACCTCATATATCTCCCTTATGACAAATTTGTTGCAAGAGAATTCACTAAAAAATGGCTTCATAATGTATCAATTCCTTCTCCGAGTAACTATCATGCAATTCCAAACACTAAACATAGGACTCGAGACATGAAAACTTGAAGTATCTCCCTCATATAATGTCTGAAGCATGAAAATTCACTCAAAATCGGATTTAGAATACCTTAATTCCTTTATCTTGAGTAAAACTTTAATTTATTACTAATGTAATAAATCCAGGAAAATGGAAAAACTCATTTTATGAATTTTCCAAACCCCAAAATACCTCGAGACACCTTTACGGGAATGCTAAAATGTTTGTGTTTTTTCAAAATACTATTAAAAAATCCATACAACAGACATCAGCACTGCGTCAACACACTATAGCATTGATGTCATCCGTTGATGCAAGCATGATGTTAGTTGCGAGTGGAGTTTGTGGCGCATGTGTGCCTCGCACCTGACGGTCTCCGTCGGGTTTGCCAAAAAATGGTGATTTCCAGCAAGTTCCGGGCCATTTTTTGATCTCTCGGACTCGTTTTCATCTCGTTTTTCAAGGCTATACACATGTATACTACTTTCATGCAATAAAAAGCAAGAAAAATCGAGACACAGAAATTAAATCTCTGAAAATCTTATGGAGAAAAAACCCAAAAATCTTCGTTTTTAATTACCTAATCACGTCATTACTCTGATACCACGTGTAATACGTAACGATACCTTAGTTACGTATCCCAGATCCAACATGAAAGGACAATAAACGAAGAAATGTGGAAATATTTGATTTCAATTTCCACAACTTCAAATGAGCTTTCCAAAGCCGAAACGAGCGTGAATCCACCGACATCTTCATTAGAACTACTCTCCGGGATGCGAGTAAGGTCTTTCTACAACTTTCTTGAAATGTAAGCTCTCTTAACAAGTCAGAGAATCCTTACACTTACGATTGATTATATGAGCAACTGCAGGAGACTTTCATATATAACTCTTATATCGGGCTTCCACATCACAAGGTCGATATTGGTTCGGTCTATACTAATTGAGATTCATTTTCTATCCGGACTTCGACCTATTGATTTAGATCATTTATTGAGCCACTTTGTTATCTTTTTCTGGATTAAATTACGTAACTTAACTGATAAGTTATTGAAAAACCGAAAAATACAATCAATAATTGTCTAATTTTATAGGAAAGGACAAAATTGTCCTAACACTATTCCCACTCCACTAACATCTGAAATTTCAATGGGGTTCTCTGTTGCCTGTCGTTTTCCTCAGTACGTAAGGTCTCTGTTCCTCTTCAGTATCACGCGGATAAAGTGTCTCTGGCTCTGCACTTACATGGGTGTCATGTGATACTTCCATAAACATTATTAAAAATGCAGAAACTAAGGGTCTTAAACTGTTAGGGAGATGAAGGTGTTTAATCTTTCAGCAAGAAATCAGGCCAAGATCGTTCTGCTGGTGGCAGTCATTATCTTGGTCCTAACGTTAACGGCAGCTAAACCTGGTATCGGCAGTGGGGGTGTTCGTGGCGGGGGTGGCAGCGGCAGGAGAGGTGGTGGAATAATAGCGAAGAGCAATGGTAGGAAAAGATCGTCTTCTGCTGCAGTTGCATGGAGTGGTACTGTTTCCAACGTAAACTTCGTTGGACGTTTGCTGCTTAGTTTTGTCATTACCTTGTTTGCTTAAGGAATACTTTCTCTAGTGTCTTGTAGTTTCAATTTTTCATTTGCAGACAGACACATTTGGTTGTAATCAGTTTGAACCAGCCACGGAGCTACATACAAACTTGGGATCAATCCCCCCAAGTTTTTTTAAAAAATTAATTTTAATATATATATATATAAAGATAGAGTTATTTAAGGGTTAGTGGTGTACTGAGCCCTCCAAAATTTAAAAAAAATTAAAATTTGAACCCCCTATCTTAAATTCCTGACTCCGTCACTGGTTTGAACAATCATTTCTTCTTCTTCTTTCACGTCTTTTCAATTAATGGAAGACAGGACATTCTTTGACCTCAACCAGGAGCAATGGGACAGCTTGCAAGACTACAGTGGTCTTATAACTCCAAGCCCCATGAAGTTGAGAGCAGGTCACCTGTCCAACTTTAATTTCTCTTATTCTGTCTAATAGAATAACGACGCCGTTTTTGCCAATTTAATTTGAAAGCACGCGTGCTATGCAGATAGAGGAGAGCAAACTAAAAAAGTCAAGCCGTTCCCACCTTGGCTTGGACAAAGAAAGATTTATCCTAGCCATGTATGAATGTTTATTATACATGTACTTCTCGACTTTTGTAGTATAGGTGAATATAATAAAACATGTTTATTATAATTTTTTGACATTATTAATTTTGTTGTTGATATTAAGTGTATATTAATTTATTTAGTATTATTTATTAATAAAAATACTAATATTAATAATGTTTATAATCATTAATTAATAAATTATATTTCCCTTATTATAATAACAGTTAAATATTATTATAAAATGATTTATTGTTATAAAATATATTGGAGAGTAATTATACAATTTTTTATAATAATTATTAAATTCCTTGTTAATAATTTTATTAATCTTTTTGTTATATTATTATTACAATTATTATTAGTATTAGTATTAGTATTAAATTTAGTATTTTAATATTCGTTATGCTTATTAAATTTATTAATAAATTTAATTATTATAATTATTATGAAATTTGTTATAATTAGTAATTTTCTTCTAACTATTATGAACTTTAACATTCTGATTATATTTAAATTCCTTAAAATATTTAATTATTAGTATTATTATTTTCCGACTTCAGTATATATACTTATTATTAAAAATGTTATTAATATTTCAAATTTTATTTATTTATTTATTTATTATTATTATTATTTGCAATATAATAATTATTATTTGATTATTATTTATGATAATCACATAAATAAAATTATTATTATTTGAAATAAAATGCTTATTATTATTCATAACAATATTCAATTCATTATTATTATTAACTGTTTTTATTTATGCAATTATTTATCTATGGAATAATAATAATAATAATAATAATAATAATAATAATAATATATTAGTATTAGTATTTTTATAAGTATTTTTATTATGATTATTAATAAAAATTCCTTTTGGATATTTCATTTATTTATTAATGATATTAAATATTAAAATTAAATCCCTGATTATTATTAATTTTTTCATAATAATAAGGAAAAATTATATGATTATTTTTGCCAATTCCTTATAAATATTACAACT
>JANVCL010000213.1:15876410-15901297 GCA_026546855.1 Erythroxylum incrassatum | reverse complement strand
TGGAGTTGAGTTGTATGATTACATGCTATAATTGATCTCGTTTTATGACATGAGTGAACCATCGAGGATAGTTACTCTACTGAGTTCGCAAAACTCATCAAAATTGCACCGTTGCTTTTCAGGTTCAGAGGAGTTATCCAATTAGACCAACTGGAGTACAACCACTACAAATGAGCATGAGTTAGGGGTCGGGATCAGTTTGCACTTGCATATGTATTTAGTGATTTTATTTTCAAATTATGTTCTGCAAAAATTGTACAAAGTGTATGTGAATAATTTGATAATGAAATGACTTTATGATTTCAAGCATTTTGTATCTGAAATGGGCCCAAGTGACTGTTGAATACTATTGTTTGTAATAATTGGAACTTGTAAATGGAAATGTTTTTAAATGACATGGGCTCGATTTGATTAGTGATTTCGCTTACGTGTACCTTGTTTTAAAGAAACAAAAAAAAATTAATGAATTTTGACTGAATGATCGTTCTAGCATGCCAACCTTACGGGTACGTACTCGAATATTACCATGGATGTCGGGTACGTGTCTTGCGAGAGTGGGGTGTTACATAAATAGTTACAAAAGTAGCCTTATTTCTCTTATGGATCTTTAATCAAATAGTTAGTAGGTTTCCTCAAACAAGCTGAAAGGTGGAAAAGAAATTTCAACCCATACATATCCAAAACAAAAACACATTTCACCATCTTGCAAACACAAACACAAACAAAAATCCATATACCATTAGCATAACACAAAACTAATATAATCTCCACCATGTAATAGAAAAGCATTGTACAATACAGGAGATGATCCTTCGTAGATGATGAAGACCCCAATACAGGAGATGACCATAACAGATCAGGAGAGGATGCTTTTTCAATGGTAGAGGCAGAGGAAATTGGTTAAACTAATACGAAAATGAAGATTCATGTTAATAACCTAGTAAAAAATGAAGTCATTTATCGTTAAACTAAACTCCGTCATTTTTTATGTATTCGAAAGAAACACACCATTTGGAGATGAATCATAAAACCGTTGCCAAATGGTGGCCTATTTCAATTTGGGTAAACCTTAAGCGACGAACATTATAAATGATTTTACAAGTTACAATTATTATCCATAAATTAATATAATATTATAAATGATTTTCATTTATAATAAATATTGCAATTTAATAAAAAAATAATAAAGTTATATAGTAAATAATGGAAATCAATATCAAATATTAATATAATATTCTTTAATTTAATTTAATCTAAAAATAAATTTATTTATATATAATCTCGTTTCAGAGATTTATAAAACAAAAAACAAAATTTATTTATATTACATTTATTCATACTTTTTATTAATTTCTTTTAATATATATGATATGGCAATTATATTTGTTCTAAGAAAACTCTATTTATTATGTGTAAATTCTTTACTATTTTATGGAAATGATATGTTTAAAAAAGTTAGGAAAACTGACATTTAGCGATGATTTCATGAAATCATCACCTTTTTGGTGACTTTTGGAGACGTTTTCAAGATTCAACATTAAATGTTTCAAGGATAAAAAATTATAAGAAAACGACTTCTCCATTTATAATCGTCGACCAGGTGTAGTTCCCCCATTACATTTTGCCACATTTCTCTTCTGTTTTCCTCTTTCATTTTCTGAACATCAACATAATTTCTCTTCCATCGCATAGTCCGTTTATCGTGTGAGCTTCGTTTTCTCTTCCATCTTCTCCCTACAATTGTAGTCGAGGTATATATGCTGGAGCTTTTGTTGTGGTTTTTCTCGTTAAATCTTGGTTGTTAAATGCAATATTGATGGTCAATTTTTGGGTGAAGCTTTGAGTTGTTTGACTTTATTTTTATGTTAATGGTTAAATTAAACATTTGTATGTGTTAAAGTTATTGAAGAAAAGGAAAAATATCGAAATTATGTTGTTAGTTTGGGTTAAATTTTTTATGCATATAAATTGTTCGGTGAATGTTCTCATATGTGGCTAGTGTTCTATTTTGATGGGGAATGAATTACCTTTCAAATTACATTAACTTTGTTGCTTTTTATTGTAATTGGGAGATTAGGTTTTTCTTTAATTAAATTTAGTATTAGTATTATAATTTAGGATTATATTCTGAATCATATTCAAATGTTATTCAAAGTTTATGGAAAAAGCTAGCTTCTGATAGGTTGAAGTTCTTTTTGCAAATTAAACATACGTATAATGTTGTTTTTTCAAATTAAATATAGGTGTAATGAAAGTAGTTTGGAAGGTGTAATGACTCTTTTTGCAAAGTTTACATGTCTAATGCAATTTTAATACTTAATTGAAAAAGATGTATAGATTAATGTGTAAATGAAGTTTACATGTCTAATGGAATTGTTGTTCTTTCTTGTTAAAGTCCTAATTAAGATTCACTCTAAGCATATAAATTTCATTTTAAGCCCTATCACATAGTCATAAGCAGTTTCCACGTTTTAAGTTGTAAGACCCAATTCTATGAACAAGTTTATTATATTAATGCAGAATGTTGATGTTTGAATTATGGTTATGCATAATGTTGATGTTTAAGTTATGGTTATATGTATTGTTCCTGTTTCGGTTATGTTTAAGCGAAATGTTGTTGTTTGACTTATGTTTATATGTTTGTTATTGTTTGAGATATGTTTATGCAAATTGTTGATGTTTGAATTATGTTTATACAGAATGTAGATGTTTGACTTACGTTTATGCGGAATGTTGATGTTTGACTTATTTTAATGCAGAATGTTGGTGTTTGAGTTATGTTAATGTAGAACGTTGGTGTTTGATTTATGTTTATACAGAATGTTGCTATTTGAGATATGTTTATGCAAATTGTCGATGTTTGACTTATGGTTATACAAAATGTTGTTGTTTGAGATATGTTTATCTGAATTATTGATGTTTGACTTATGTTTATGTGAATTGTTGGTTTGAGTTATGTTAATGTGGATTGTTGATGTTTGCTATATGTTTATGCGAATTGTTGGTGTTTGAGTTATGTTAATCTGGATTGTTGATGTTTGAGTTATGTTTATGCAAATTGTTGACGTGGATGATTTGTTTAAGCGTATTATTGATATTTGAGTTATGTTAATGTGGAACGCTCATGTTTGAGTTATGTATTTTGTGATATGTTGACGTTTAAATGGATTGTTGATGTTTGAGTTATGTTTATACCACAATAAGAAAATTGTTGTTTAACGATGGAAATTACTGAATCAACCGACAGACAACGGCGTCGTTAAAATGACCGTAGGTAAATTTAACGATGGACATATTATGTAATTGTTGGTAAATATACTGACAGAAGGACGGTATGTGAACCGTTGGTAAATTTACCTACGGAATAAATTTTTCGTCACAATCATTTTTGACGGTAATGGTTACATCGTTAGTGATATTCCAACGGTTGTAATTGACCTTTGGTAAACCGTAGTTTAGAAAATTCTGACGGTTTGCAATATTACCGACAAAACGAAAAGTAACCGTCGATAAATGTCTAACATTTTATCGAGTGTTTATTTATTCCATCGGTAAATATAATGTATTTTACCAAGGACTTTTATTTTCCATTGATAAAGAAAACTAAATAATTTTTAAAAATATCCCAACATTTAATTTTATTTCATTATCTTATGATTAATGCATAATTCAACAGTTATGAATTATCTGTACATAATATTTTGATTTGTTTGTATATTTAACTTGTTTAAACAGAAAGTTCATTGATGATATAAAGTTAAAATTATCTTAATTGATAATAAAAACATAGCAGTGTACATAATAAGTCTTTGTAATTCAAAGCAAATGGCTACAACAACAGTAATATCTTGGTGACCGCGGGTGATCTGAGGTGCTACCCCTCGCCTTTAACTCATCAACCTCATATCTTAGTTGAGCTATATAGTCCATCAGTGTGTTCACTGTGGTCCGAAGCTGATTCACTTCATTGGTTTGCGACCGTCTACTAGATGTTGTTGTACTAGACGTGAAGAATTGCGATTAACATGTGTTCACAAATGAACCTAGCTCGAAGATCCTTCCACGATGGTCCTTACCACCTACTACATCAAGATACGTCTGACTCTCATCAACAGCTTGTTCGTGCTAGGACTATCGCTAAATGCTTTCTTATATTTGGTGCTATTAAGAGACAATGTTTATATTAGTAAGGGATAATTATTAATTTCACATATATTCAGTTCTTTACATCGAGTGATGACGAATGCCACATCGTCATACTTCTTAGCGTGAGTGTGCAAAAATAGCTGACGAGTTGTAGGCCTCATGCCCATAGACTTTCCTGCATATTTAACCTAAAATGTTATATATGAACTAGAATTTATAAATTTTTTTACAGAGTTTCCTCTATTTTTATGATTTTTACCCCCTGTTGAACAAATAAAATAACTTAACAGAGTCATATATGGCACCAAATATTTATACCATTATCATTATCCATAATACACATATTTTCATTCCAACATTCACACATCAATTTAAATTGAAATATAGCAAAGTAAAACAATTAGAATATAAGTGTAAAGTTTAAATACTTACAAGTCTCTCTGCATGCTCGTGGTGGGCAATTGATCCTCCCATATATACGGGAAGACTCTCTCCCCTGATCCTCCACGTCTGTTGATCAAGTTCTGCTTTGACCTAGAAATTACCTCAGGTGATATCCAATACTCGAGCCAACGACTCCATATTTGCTCAGAAATATAGGGCGGTCGTACACTAGCCTTGTTTATCGTACCAATAAAGTCACAATAACATATACGAGCTCGCCTCTCCCATACTTTATGTGTGACTACGTCGAAATCAAAATTCCAAAAAATGCTTTCTGAAATAAAAAGAAAAAAATCGACAATCAAAATTCCAAAAAAATGCTTTCTGAAATAAAAAGAAAAAATTCGATAACTTATAATGTAATAATATTTATCTTATTAATGTATACAAATCAATTAAAAAAGAAAATAATTTTTTATTGTACCTCAAGCTCTTGAAAATAAAATACCTTTGTGGCCTGAGAGATATTCTTCCATACATAACCCTCAGGACCAATCCTCTCCTTAAATTTAGATGTTATATTTCTAGAACACGATCTAGACAGAATCAACCTAATATAAGAACAAATAATTTTATATGATTTGCAAAAATTTAAACCTATAACTTAATTATAAACATATAGTGCTTCATTTGATTTCACTCACAGATTATTGACAATTGTTATGTATGTTCTTTCATCAAGTCCCTCAGCTCTAGGCTGGCGGCCGTCTCCTCCATCCGATATAGGGGTAGTGGATGATGTAGGAGTGGTGGGTGGTGTAGCATGAGGAGTAGCAGGTGAAACATCATCTGCAACTGTAGGCCCTGGTGGGGGAGGATGTGATTCAGTTGCAGCTACAGATTGTAATGGTTGACCTTCACAGTAAGTACCTCCACACATGCGTCTGAACTTGGGCCACATTACATCACGTTGTCTCTTTGGTGACATATTTCTACCTAAAATTCATTATTTATTGAATTTTATAGAAATATAAGAATTTGAATTCAATATTATATGTGACATATATGATAATTAATGTTAGAAAAGAATTAATCATATATGTTAATTCATTGTTTATTGATTTTTTTTGTTTGTAATCATATATGTTAGAAGAGAACTAATGCTAGAAGTTTGATATTTAACCTATATTAAATATGTACTAATGCCAAATATAATGAGTATTCATAAAATTATGAATACTTATTTTAAAATATACAAATTTAAAAAGATGCGTATAAAAATTTGCACATGAAAAGTAAAGAAAAGCTAATCATTTCAAAGAGCATAAATGAAATAATGGATTCATATAATTAAGATAATTGAAACTATAATATTAGTCAAACTCATCCTATATTAACTTATTGATAAATCGAAGTTCATACCACAAACAAGTTTCAGTTGGTGCAGGCCATTTACAATAAAAATGCAGGAAGTTCAAATGGGAAGTTCAATCTGCAGACAAATACCGAAATTAAACCAAGTTTAGAAAAATGTAGTAAATAACAAAATCACTTACCTCAACCGACACGCAGAAGGATCTTCTTGAAGTACGTGAAGGAAGATGATGACGGAGGTAGAATGAAAAATATAGAAACTGATACAAATTCAATTAAAATGTGTGAAAAATCATTGTTGACATTGTCAAAAATAAAAGGAAATGAATGTCATTTAAATACCTGCTAAAACTTCTCTTCAATCTGCTTCAAAATAGAAATACTGCCAACAAATGAGTTCTTACAACCAAAAACAAAATTTTTTCACAGTTTTGAAAGCGGGATATATTAAAAAAATCATATAAAATGAACTTGTTAGAATCAATGGTGAGCAATATTGATTTAAAAGTGGTAGATATTAAAGAATTGACTAATTGAAACAAAGAGGATTTCTTTATCATTGAAAGTCAAGAGAAGAATAGATGAATGAGTGTTATAATGAAGGATATCAACTATGTTTGTATTCTCTCAAAAAGTCTACATAAATAGCAGTAAGTTAATATGCAAGTTAATATGTATATATGTACAGCGATTACTTAATTTCTTCAATAGTTTTGACAATTATTTACCCCTTAGCTATCAAACATTCCTTCTTCAATTGTTTTGAAAATTGTTTACCCCTGAGTTATCACAATATAGGAGACAATATCTTTTTAACTTAGGAATTTTCAAGAATTACCATAAGAATAAATATATCGAAAGTTGTACTTTAAAAACATATTTTTCTATAGCTTTTGATTTAGTTAGTTTTGAGCTTCTTCTTTAACATCTTAACAGCTTTTGGACTTCCCTCTTCTTTTATTAGATGGTTATAGCAATATATGTTAACAATATCTTTTAGTGTTTTGGCCAATAAAGAACTGACTGAACTCTTTAATAAAGTCAAGGGCATCATCATCTCCCCATATCTCTGCTATATGTATTGAAGATCTCAATCGAGCAATGGACAAAAGCACTGAATAGGAATGGAAGTTTAATTATCATTATAAAGGAAAAATATTTTATCTATTGAAATTGTATTTTGTAGATGATCTTTTCTAGCTTTATAAATTCAAAACATACGTTTTATCTAAATAATTTTCTTTAAATGTTTTATAAATGTTAGGATTTATATAAGAACATTATGAGTTAAATTTATAATGTGGGAAAGCATTATAATATAATTTACATTTCTTGTCAGCGTTCAAAAATAAATTATTATTTACAAAATATTCAAATTAAAATTTGAGTGAATACACATTTAGGCAAGAAATGTTTGAAATCTACTATCTAAACACTAAGAAATGTATCTTAGGAACCACATTAGATCCTTTTTTCTCTTTCCAAACAACACAAAAGTTTGATATTTTGATGTGCATGCAAACTACATGAAGGACACATTAAACATAATTTCCAATATATCAATTACTATGAAATAATAACTTCCTCATCGGGAGCAATTGAAGTAGATAAAGCCCAATTAAACAAATACTTCAAGTATGTACGTCTTTCGATGGAGTCCTAGGATGGCTTGATCGTTTTACAGAAGGCCACATAAGACATTGATTTCAACAAGAATTCCCCGTCCTAAGTTAGTGTTATCGAGCTCTACCAACTTAGAAAGCTAAAAGCAATTATTGATAATGGGACATATTTGATGTAACTTCTATCCGCTTAACCTCTCAGAGTTGTCTTTTGTCTCCAAGATTATCGATTGGATTCTATGTTCCTAGATATGAGAAGAAAACATAGCAATCACCCACTAAACATATGGTTATATATTTCGGTTACAATTGATTTCCTCTTTTACGAAAAAGAGGGAGGAAACAAGGTTAAGCTAGCAACTACTAGAGGGAATATGTAGTAGATGTTCTTTTTTAAGATGAATAAGGAAAACCAAACTGAAAAGCCCTTTGTTGCATGTATACCTTTGGCATCCCACATTAGCAAAAAGTCTCATTCTTGGTCTCAAAACTAATTTAATAGGCAGAAAAGGTAGGGACTTTTTACTTACAATTTTAAGACTTATGAAAAAGAACAGAAAGAAATTAATGTTGAGTCCATAAAAGTTTCTCATCCAACGACACTACTAAAAGTGAGAACAAAAGTTGTAAGGTTGATTTGCACGTGTAGATAAAAGAGCAATGTTTAGTTAATATCATACGCACACCTCATCAGCAAATATCCAAGGCAAACTCACTATCCACAATTATTCACATAATCATACTTCTTACATATAACTACTTTAGTCCCTGTCTTTTCCAGTCACCATTAGATATGAAAAAAAAGCCACCTCTACCAGTAGACAAAACAAATGGGCATTTTATCAAACACTTTATATGCATAAAATCCATTCACAAAATACCATAACCTATGAAACAAATCAAAGACACAAACAAATCAAATAAATAGAAACAGCCACGGTAAACATGTATACCTGCATGAAAATGCAACAATGGTTAGAGAAGAGGACGAGTTTTCGACGTAGCACGATATGATGACAACGCCGATGAAACATGATGAATAGGAAAGGAGAAATCAACAGAGTAGCAGACGCAGCAGGGAGGAAGAAGAAAGAAGGAGTGAAGATGGAGGGAGGGACCTTTGGGTCTATTTTAACGTTAGCAAAACGACTTCGTTTGGTGTTAAACCAAACGATGTTGTTTTCTTTAAGTTAATAACATTCACGCGGAAGTAGACGACGACATATAGGTTGAAAATTTACTAAAGGAAATTTTTGACAGTAATATTTTGTCGGCAAACTCAAAACTTTATCATTCCACCAACAATTCCCGCCTTATTTACCAACGGTAATTTTTTCAGTCACTACATTCCATCAAAAATTGATTTCCCCCTATTTAGCAACAGATATTACTAATATCGCTAAACAAAATTTTTCCTGTGAACTTTTTCAAAGGAAAAATAAAAACCATCGGTATTTTGCAACGGTTTGTTTTCCATCATTAATTTTGCGTCACTAATTCCTTATTTTCTTGTAGTGTACATATTGTTGATATTTGACTTATGTTTATGGGTAATGTTGATATTTGAGATATAAATCTTTAATATAATGACACTTGGTGGAAATAAGGGAAAGAAGGTGGCAACTAGCGAAATTATTTCTCCCCCATAACAACCAGATCGATCTGACTTATCCAACAACAATAATCGACTTCAGCAACAACCTATATCTACCTCAACTAGTGTTTTAGGATCTTTAGCGCTGTTAATCTTTACCACATATAATTAGACTTATGCTCAAATCTATATTTACATGCTTAATATGTTTTTCTTATCATTATTCTTTTGTTGTCAAGTTCCAATATTGACATCATAAAATAGGTAGAGGTATCAATAAAGGTTCTGAGTTGCAAGGCATGAATTTTACAATGAACAAAAAGTTATCTGTACATATTGATACCTCAAAAGGTCATTCGATTGACAATATCCAATCGACAAAATTGTCCAATGAGTTGGGGTTCACTGCCAGGACTAAATTGCATTGCTTTTAAAATGCCAAGCAGTTGAAGTAAGACAACTTTCTATAGAATTCCTTGGACAATTTTGATAATTTTTAATTTATTTAATTATATGAAAAAAATTTTACTTATTTAAAGGTTAATTTCACTTTTACTTTTTGTTCATAGATGAAGCTCAATATTGTCAATATTGAAAACCTTAAAGTTTCAAGCTGTGTGAGTTCACTGTTGAAACAAAGGGCCAAGGATCATTGTTATCAACTGCATAAATACTATAAATCTTTTCCTTCAGATAAGGAGGCAAGGAGACATGTTTCTAAATAGGTGACTCTAGAAAATTGGAGCAAAATGTGTGATTATTAGGCCTCAGCCAATGTTAAGGTTTGTTTTCTTTCTCTTCACATTTGCTTCCATTAATCTTGTTAAACAATTTAATGACTATTTCTTTTCTTTATTCAGGAAAAGTGTTGGAAAGCCAAGGTTAATAGAGAGAAAAAATGAAAACTCCTCACAAACAAGGATCCAAATCATTTGTTGTTGTACAAAATGAATTTGTAAGTTTTTTCTTTAGAATTTATAATTATATTAGTAAATACATCATTATTTATTATGTTTTCAAGTATTTTTTTTCTCTCTTTAAAATAGTGACAGAATTACCTACATGGACATAAGTGTGATAGGCTCAGACTCTACAAACTCACACACTATAAGGAAAGTGAAGGTTGGATGTTTGAAAAAGGGCACTATAATTATTTAAATATAATTTTTTAATTTTAAGTTTATTTATTTATGTAGATAAATATTGATTTTGTTTTTAAAATTTTAGAATAAGATGCAGGAGCTGTTGCAAAGATCATTGTCTGATGGAAATACGCTAAATGAAGATGACGTTTACAACAACATGCTTGGTACAAGATCTGGCTACATCAAAGGTCTTGAGTGTGGCCCTAAGCCAACTGCTTCATCCTCATCAAGACCAGCATATGTTATCCATCTTCAAGAGGAAAACCAATCGCTTAAGGGTAAATTACAATGCAATGAAGAAAAGTTAGAACAAAATGAACAAAAGTTAGAACATAATGAACAAAAGTTGGCCAAGCTTGAAAAGATGGTTAAACAGATACTTATCCCAAATTATGTAAATAGTAGTGAAGGTATAAACAAATCTTAGTTTGTACATAAGTATTGTTTATATAAAAATGTTTTCAATTTCTAATTATTTTTAATTATATTTTCGTATAATAAATTATAAAAAATCTAAATATTACAAATAATGACATGGATTAAAAATGTGAGCAATAATTATAATGAACATGATAAAATTTTTTGTAATAATGTTTATTAAAAAATAAAAAATTGTCACCAAAACTTTTTAGTTATGTTTTGGAAAATGTCGCTGATAAGTTTTGGTCATTTTTGCTACAAATATTGAATCGTCGCAAATAATGTTGGACAATGATTATTAATTTGTTGGTGAATGTTATTACCCACGTTTACTGTAACATAGTTAACAACATTTAGCTATAAAAGAAAAGTGTAACAAAATATTATTGGCAACGATTCTGCCTATTTTCGCGTATCTTTTTTGGCTTCTTTTTCTACTCGTTGTGAAACATAATTTACGACGATATGGTAACACCTATAGTATTTTGCTATTAGGATTTTGCGACAATTTAGTATCATCACTAGATATTATTAGCGACAAATTCTTTACTTTTTTGTTGTTAAAAGCCCATTATGTTGTAGTGTATTTTTGTCACCTCAAAAGCGTTAAACATAGAAGATTTGCATAATTAAAGTTGGTCCAAGATTTGATTGTAGTTGCCTTTCCTTAATTTTAAGCATAAATGAGTTACTTATTTAAATTTATAGTAGTAAAGAAGATGAAGAAGAAGTAGGGAAAGGCTAAGGTTGATTTTTATATAGGACTCACTAGTATCACATGGTTTCATGCTAACATTGGTGGATCCCGCATAAAAGGAAAAATAAAAAAGCCACATTAGTATTAATATGAAACTTAATTAATGAAACTCTAAAAAGGTTACTTGTTTTGTCAATTAGAGGTTTGCCTCAAATGGTTTTAAAATGAATAATTTATTTGTACACTTCAAAATATTATGGTCTAACCTATATTTTGATGTAAATGTTTAATGTTAAAAGGGACATTTTACCATTCGATTAGTAAAACCAATTGTTCTATTAAAATTCCTAATTAAGAAGTAAAATTAAATTATTAAATTATTAAGAATTGTTAGAAGTTATAATTGACTTAGTAATGATAATATTATATCTTTTTCAAAGCTTTAAGTTATATTAGATAAACACTTGATTATTCAACCTCTTTTGTTCTTATAAGTTTTGTTTTTCAATAGATGAACTCAAATATGCTTCAATTCCTTTCACCCGCAATTTCACTCATATATTAAAAAGAAGTCTAATTTCAAACATTTATAATTTTTGAACACCAATTTGAAATTGTATACATCATATAATTGTAAGATAAGAAAAATAATCTCATAAGCATAATGGAGTGATGATTTTATATATAAAAAATAATACAAGTGAAGAGATGTATATTTGGATTAAGTTTGTCATGTTAATAAATTATAATGGGCATTTGAAAATCACCAGATGAATCCATGTTTTCCTTCATTTATGAGCTAAATAAGTCTTGTATCATTTCACTTGAAACAATTATTATATTGGTTAAAAGCATACCCCTTTCAAGTTCAACTCTTCTTATGAACTTGGTTTAAAATAAACACTCAAATGGAGAAATGCACTAGTAATAAACAAAGGAGAGTAAAGATGTTTATTCCACCTATCATTAATGATAAGAAGATAAAGTTTATACAAAGAAGGCCTATTTTTTAAATTAGCCTTAATTGTTTCCTTTGATCTTGTCATAACATCATAAAAGTAACCTATAGTCAAAATTTTGTCAATATGATCTGGACATAGTACTCTCACTAGAGTTTTAAAAACTTGAACAAAATTTGACATTGATATTAAAATTTATGATCCTCAAGTTTAATTATAGAAATCTCAATTTCAACAAAACATATTGAGATGCAACTAATTTATCACTAGTGAACATTTTCTTAAGCTCATTCTTCATTTGAGTAAAATAATGAAATGGTATGACATTGGTCACAAAACATATAATGGTAGGATGAAATTTTTTTAATCATTTGTAAAATCTTTTCTTATCGAATTCAAAACTTATGCACTTTTATAAATGACTTTAGTAATTCTTTTTTCACTCTATATGCTTTCGCCAATACGAAAATATCTAATATCATCTATATTTTCTAACATCAATTTAGTATAATGTATAACATAAGGAGCCCACAAAAAGAATTTTACATATTTTGCAACCTTTTCCTGACTATTTTATAAGCATCATCATTGTTAATGATTAATTGTACAATATTATCAAACCCAACTTCATTTTTAACTTCATCAAAAATTTCTTATAGAGTATCATCATTTCTTATAAGGCTCAATATTCCAATTGATTTTGAGAACATTGTTCTTTTAATAAAATGAATCGAATAATTCATAATCAATTCATTTATCCTATTTGTCCAACTACTAAATATGGTTGAACACTAATGGTTTACCTAACTCTTTTTTCATTTAAATAGATTTTTATTTTAATAACGTAATTCCAGAAAAGATTTCCTTTATAGTCATCAACTAAAATAGTTTTAATTCCTAGACCAACAAAGCTAGTTGTATCCATCATATGGTGATTGTCATTTTCATGTTTTAAACAACTTCTTTAGATAATAATGCATTATAGATTGAAGGTTTAGCTTCATAACTTATCTATAAAGTAAAAAAGTTGTCGTCTTCTCTTCCTCCATTACTTAGGATTGCATCAACTCCTTATCTTGGACAAACATACCTCTTTTATTATCAATAATATCATCATCAGTGCCGGATGAACTATCACTACCAATTTTCTAATTAATTATCTATGTTATTTCTTTTCATTTATATATTCTTCAAGCAAAGTTTTTATTTTCCATTTGATATCATGACTAATTTTTTTACATGGTTCCACATTACCAATAACCTCAGGTAAATGTTTCTTCAACCTAGTGATTCCATCATTTTTGTAAATGATTGTCATAATATAAACATATAGTATGATTTCTCATACTATAAAATAATGTTGTATGAACCCAGGCTAGATCATCAAATTTTCTTGAAGATGTTGAAATATTATGAGCACTTTAGTTTCCTTTTATTTATCATAAAATTAATGCAAAAAAATAAAAAATAACTTTGGACTAATATTACATGCTAAAAGAAATGTCGAGTGTCCCATAAATTCGCTTAATCTAAAATTAAAAAGCAGTTACCATATATATCTATTATATTCTATGTAATATCTATAATTAAAATTAGAGGTTGAAACAAAATCTTGTGTTGAATAACATAGGCTTTTAATGAATGTCATTGTTGAGGGAAGACTGGTGTTGTTATATTTGACATCATACTCATTTTAAAGGAAATTTTGATGTTGATTTTATAGTTTTTGTTCTTTTTAATTCAGATGGTAGTCATTTGTTTTCTTAATGATAGAATCTCATAATTTCCATGTTTTTTAATGAAATTTCCTTTAGCAATATCCAAAATAATAACAATAAAGATTGAAGTAAGAATGAGAAAACATTTTACATTACTTATATTTACGTTGCAAGGAAATTCTTTTAACAAAATTTGCTCAAGAATAGTTAGAAATGGAGGTAGGGGACTAATGATGATGATTAGCCAAGAAGTAATAGAGGATAATTGATAGTTACTAGCAATAAAGGATGAGCAATGAGGGGTCAAGTATGCTAGTAATTTGTTACGTTTAGTACTATTTTCATGACGTGTTTGTATTTTTTATGACTTTAAAGGTTTTAATACTTAAAAAAGAGAATTATTTTTATTTTAAGCCTTATTTCAACCTATATAAGGAAAATGAATAAATTAAAGAAGAATAAGACTGATTTATAGGAAATTA
Source organism: Erythroxylum incrassatum (assembly GCA_026546855.1). NCBI lineage: Eukaryota > Viridiplantae > Streptophyta > Magnoliopsida > Malpighiales > Erythroxylaceae > Erythroxylum > Erythroxylum incrassatum. Next base: position 15,886,756 of record JANVCL010000213.1, on the reverse strand, counting down.
AGGACCCTTAAACATGATACCTACATGCCACTATATTAGGGTTGTATTTAAAAGTGATCATTTATGTTTCTGTTTCATAACCCTACATATCCCTATATTATCATTTAGATGAAGAAATATAACACCTTACACATTCCACTGTTGATCTCATGTTGGTATTAAAGATTTCCAGATAATTACAAGTGTAACACAACCAACTACACGAACTCGTGTTAAGACTGTGTAGCTCATTAAAAAATTAGAGTTTCATATTTAAAGAAAAGAAGTATAAATGAAAGGGAGCTTTTTTGACAAAGAAAGAGTTGGAAAGCTTACAAAAGTTAACTGGAATCTCTTCTACATTAGTACTAATTAAGATAAAGTCATTATTGGAAGTTTTGTAAGATTACAACAAGGATTTGTTAAAGATTCAAGATTCAAGGATTCATAACAATGATATCTTTGTATTAGTTTCTTTATTATTTCTTGATGGTTATTTTTGTCTAACTATAAACATATGATGTCATATATCTTGATTGATTCTTTAGTTTAATGAATATTTATTTTTCTTGTAATTCCACGTTTTTATAATAAATTGAATTGAAGAAGAAAAGTGAAAATTTCAATTATTTTATTCATGCTTCGAGATTCAAGAGATGAGATGTATGGTTAGATCATAATATGTGTAAAGAGGGTTAAGCAAGAGCTACTCGAGAAAAGTCATAAGATCTTCCTGTGTTAAGGTGATACCTATCGAGAGAGTTGATAGCATGAATTAATGAATTCTTAAGTTCTCTTAATTTAAAAAGAATTTCAATTGATTATTCTAAGTATAGAGGTTGTATATCTGGAGAGAGAATATAATCTAAGTTAGAAATGTGTACTGGTTTGGGAAACTAGAATCATTCATTAAGTTAAAGTGAAATTGAATATAGTAAAGTTCTAGACAAAATCTCACCTAAATCTAGTTTATTCCTATATTGGTTTATTCGTGATCACTGCTTCGTTTTAGTATTTAGATTTATAGGTTTTTATTTAATTAATCATAATTATTGGTCTACTTATTAAGTTTGCAAATAATTTGTAATTAACTAACAGTCCTAATAGGATTAACCAATACTTACCTATGCTAGCTACAGTTATACCATTCATTTACTATAAAATAGTCAGTCAAATTTTTAGCACTATTACTATAGATTGAGCATTAATATTAATAGGTTTGCAAACTAATTATATTGTGTATTTTGTTTTGTTTTATTTTAGTTTCTTTATTACTTACTAAATTTTATTTACTCTTTCTCTTTTGTAGACTTCTTTTATGCGTAAACTTGATAACCTTAGGAATCTTATTGATCCATACCTTAGAATCAGAAAAAAAAATCATATAAGAAGAAGACTCTATAGGAGAATAAAAACTGAGGAAACAAACATAGTTGTAAAGAATATAAGATCTCTAAAGACATCACAAGGCCTAATGTCGAAGCCGCTACCTACGAGACGAAGCCCTCCCTAATCTTATGGTGCAACAAAATTAGTTTGGAGAATCACCATCTAAATATCCTCAGATGCACCTTTTGAAGTTTCTTGATTACTCTAATACCTTAAATCTCAATTGTTTCCCCAAATGCCATTAAGCTTAGGTTGTTCCCTTTCTTTCTAAGGGACAAAGTGAGAGCGTGGTTATAGATCTTACCAATATGATCAATCACCATATAGGATTAACTTTCTCATATGATTTTAGCTAAATACTTTCTCCTAGATAAGACTGCATAGATAAGGAATCAAATCACTTTTTTTCCTAAAGCTATGTGAGGTTTAGGAGAGGTATAAGGAGTTGTTAATGTTATGCCCACATTATAGGTTAGAAAAGTGGCTAATAATTCAAACCTTCTATAATGAAATGAACTACAACATGAAGGTCTTTATAGATGTAGCTGTTACTGGAGCTTCGATGAATGAGACTATTAATGAAATGTATCTCTCATAAAGGATATCACTTTAAACCATTACTAATGGTTAAGTGAATGAGCAAACCCTAAAAAGTTTAGAGGTAGCTATGATATAGAAGCCTTAAAGTTGCTAAGGTAGACACTTTATCTCAGAAGTTTGATATATAAATGTTAATTCAATTGAAGTTACTAATATGCTTTATGAAATTTGTGAATCATCGAGACATTTAGTTACAAATTGTTAAATAGGAAACCAATTTTTATATCAATACTGTGTTAAACAAGTTAACCTCATTAATAACTGCAACTAGAAGAATCACCCATTCTCTAATACTTATAACCTTGGTTAGAGGAATAACCTAAACTTCTCTTATAGAAACATGTTTAATCATGCACCTTATAATAATAATCAACCACCTAGTTTCTAATCCAAAACTTTTGTCCCCCTCCTAAAAAACCTAGTTTAGAGTCCATCCTCGAGAACCTACTCACCAACCAAGCTAAGTAAAATAGGGAATTCAAAAAGGAGATTACGAAGCTTATCTCTAAGATAAATTCTATAGCTACTTATAACAAAATGTTATAGCACCAAATTACTTAACTTTATAAAAGAAGCAAAAATTTGAGAGAGCATTATGAGGATGTAACATTGAGGAGTGGTAAGCTATTAGAGGGTCGTAAAGTGACGGAGGTTGGGGATAGATAGAATAGTGAGAAAGAGAAATTAAGTGAGAAAGGTGATGCTAATGAAAAGAAAGAGAAAGGAATGAGGAACCCAAAAATGTTTTCCCTACACCCTATATGTCGCCTATACCCTTTCTTAAAAATTGGCTAAGGAGAAATTAGATAAGTAATTCAAGAAATTAGTTGATGCTCTTCAAAAGTTATATATTAATATCCCCTTCATTGATGACTTTAAAGAAATGCCCTCTTTTGCTAATAAATTATTCAATAAAAGAAAGATCAAGAACTATGAAACTGTGGCTTTGACAAGTGAGTGTAGTGTTATAAGTTAAAACTAGCTGCCTTCTAAATTCAAGGAACCTGTTACTTTCTTTATATCTTATGTAGCTAGTGATATATGATGGTTTATGATCTATATAATATCAGTTGGTTGTATTTTAGTGACATAATTATTTAAAGGTGTTTTTTATATCTTATACATAGTTATATATATATGATACAATCCATGGGATAAATGTACATTGTAAATAAAATTATAATGAGATCATAATTATGAGATGCAAATTGCATTTATATATTATCCTTAAATTATTACTAGTCATTATTCTATTGAGACTGGACAATAATAGAGAGTGAAAAGATAAAACATGTTATGTTTTCTCTTATTAAGGAAGAAGTCAACCTTATAGACTAAAGTATTGAAATACTTAAACAAATGTGTGAGTGCTTGTTAGAAAACTACTTGTATGTCTATGAAAATTTTCATTGATATGATCATATAAGCTACCCTTTGACTTAAGATCTCCATTATATCTTGTACAAAGACTATTATGTTTTGATTTTACTTATGACCTAATATAGTTAAGGGTGACTTAATCAATAGCTATTGGATATAGTATGAACTATATGGAGATTATTGAGTAATCAATATAGGATTCATCAAGTGATTAGGGAGAATGTCCATTTTTCTCCATTAGTATTGAGTTAGGAAATCTTTGGCCAAGTTGGAATGATAACTTATAAAATAGTTTACAAATGTCATTAATATATTCAACTACTAATGAAGGAGAGCTAACATAATTAGACTCAAATAAGTAGACTTTATTTCTATGCTCTACGAAACATTATATGACAAGGTTTAAATTTTACGAAAAAAATCATGCAAGAAAAGGAGTTAAAGTCACTTTAACATTCCTAAATACTTATATGGTCACGATCTATTATTAGACGTCAATCTTGATGTATGGATAGTAGAGAGGACCAAAGGGTTTTCAAAACTGGGTTTTCTATGCCTAGTGCATTCTGATTTGAGGATGAGAAACACCAAAATCTTTGGAAAAGCTAAAGATTACAAGGAATAAAACTGGATGTAATTTTCTCTCAAAGTAAGGATGACAATCTTGATCATTGCTAATCAATAGCTCATTTCCAATCATATTAAGATCCAACTGAACATATAGAAATTCCTGTTGTTGGGTATTTTCTACTTTGTAGTTAGTTGAATATTGTATAAGCCCCACCTTTAAGAGATGTAAGTTGAATCATGTTGAGGCAAGTTTTATCTAATGTAAAACCCTTAATATCCACAACTATACAGATTGTAACTTGTAGTATTAAAGGTGTCGATCCCACAAAGAAATAGTTAAATCTAAATGATAACTTTGTCTAAAGAGAAAAAAGATGATTAAAATAAAATAATAATAGAAAATTAAAAAATTAGCTCAAGTAAATAATCAAATAACAAATGAGCTACCACAAATATGCGAGGAAAGTCAAGAATGATGCTTAGGATTCGTTCTATATCATTCTATCATTATTTTGCTCCCTAGCCGCTATTGATTCAATTATGTGTTTATTATAGATCTTCTAAAGGATTAACTACTCTTTCTTAAGACCTAATCAATCAACACTAATTGATTATAAAATTCTAGATTTTTCAACCTCTCGATTCACTATATCTACCTAACGTTTTCAACTAGTTCTTAAGTGATCTAACGAATAATTGAGTTTTCACACAAGATCTCTCTTTGCTTGATTACTAATTTGATATTTGAGAGACTTATTAGGTCACTAACTCTCGCTTCCCAACCTAATTGGATTACTTTCGACTCACTCTCTCAATCTATTATCGAAGTATTAGCATACCCAAACATCACAACAGCAAAAAATTAAATTGAAATCAACAACAATCAAGTCACAAAATAACTCAAGAACAAATCCAAATATGAAAATTAGGGCATCCTAATTGTGAATAACTTATCCAAATCCAAGTTACACATCAAGTTTAATAAAATAAACAAAGGAAAGAACGAAAGAACTTGATTTGAACTCAAATTTGAAATCTAGAATTTCTGGATTGCTCTTCTTGCTTCTCCTTCTTGTTCTCTTACTTTGAAAGATGATGGCTACTCTTTTTTTGTGTTATATCATTCTTTTATAGTTCTAGAGGCTTCTAGGATTCTTTCAAGGGTTTGCCCACTTAATTTGGTTCCAAAAATAGCCCTAAAACATCAAAATTACGAAATAGGTCAAGTGTTGGAAAAGTTGAAATTCACTAGAATTGTTGTCTGCGCCCTCTGCCACGATCATGGCCTACTTCAGTACTTTCAATTCTTCTCTTTTCTTCAATTTCCTGTTTCCAAACATAGTACACCTCTTGAAACATAAAATTAAGTTTTAAATCATACCCAAAACTATATAACCACTTAAAATATAAACAAACACTAATAATATCAGAAAGAGTTGAAGGAAGAAAAACTTTTTTAATCAAATTGAACTTGATTGTAAAGCTCGAGAAACTTTTTGATTAAATGTGAACTATTTAATAAATAAAGATCACTATGAGATATTGAATTTTATTTGAGCTTAATTGGTATTTAATAAAGTTAAATGTAAATTTAAGTAAAGTTTAATTGAAATTAGAATTTTATTTCAATTAAATTACTAAAAGGTCTTAGATGTATTATAAATAGGCTTAGGCTCCAAAGGAGTTAGCACTTATTGCCTAAACCTCTTTAAAATAGTCGTAAAGTTCTCTCAACACATTTTGTGAATATTGTTAGATTAACCACTTGTATGGATACATGGGTTAAGAAGACCCAATTTTTTAAATACTTTAAGAGAAACGATAAGGAAAGAATCAAGCTTCAGAATAAGTTAAAATTTATGAATAATGTTTTATTATAGTTTATGAATTAATCATGCTACAAAATTTAAGTGATCTTGATTTTTAAAAAGTTAAACAAAAAAGTTCCATTTGTATTTCGTTATGCACAGGATCGAATCCCATCTCACTCTGCCAATAGTGTTATCAGGGTTGTCTTTGATTCTATAACTTGATTATAATGTTTGATTGATATTTATCAAAATTTAGAATTGAAATTGAAAACGTTGCATTCCCTATGTCCTAAAATCAGAATAGATATGATTTATGAATAACTTGCTAACCCTAAAATCAAACTAGATTTGATTAAAATTTAAAATTCCCAAATAGTTACAATGAAATTGACTGAGATATGAAAGAGTTCATATGCAAATCATATGTTTATGGCAAATTGTAACCCTAATCTGTATCAATAACCAGCTTCGCAATAGTACCCATATGGTACAGGAACGACAAAATTTCTATTACAGACTATAGGGTTGTGGTGGGAAGACATTGAATACAAAATCGTTCAGGGAGGCCATTTATAGAATTCGACATCTGAGGAGGAGAGAGGGTTCCCTCCTTTATATAGCCCCTAGAGTGTTCTTATCTGGGAGCTTCAACCTGACCAATTACATGACTCTCTACTTGGCGAAAGGTGCTGTTATTAAAGCCACTCAGGTAAACTTTGCTCTTTGATTACTTTATTACGCATGTCTTTGACTATTGAGGACTTCTCACTTTAGTACCTAGTCGTTGCTTTCTTCTTCTTGACGATGTGTTAAATTGTTTTTCCTTGTTTTCTTCTTTTTGACTATTTGATTTTTAATCCGCAGCAATTATGGATATTTTATTTTTTTTGTTAGTTTTTTTTAGTATTTCAAATTTATGTTTTCAAATCAAACATTAACATTACATCATCATTAGAAATTTTTAAGAATAAACTAAATTAAATAATACATATTATGTATATTCTTCATCAATTCTATTCTTAAAGAATCACTATTTCATTCCTTATTTATTTACGAAGGTGAACCAAATACTCTGTAAGCGTTTAGGAATCCTCCAAATATAGCTAAACCAATATGGCATATGATTGTTATATTCTGTGATGATGACAACTTAGCTGTTTTGGCTGGGTTTTTGGGTGTTTTGTCGGCTGTGTTTGGTGTGATGTGTTTTGGTGGTCTCTCTTAGTTGTTGTGGTTGTTGGTGATAAGGAGTAGAGAGGCAATACGACATGCTTAAAATTGCTGGAGAATTGGAGGCCTACAATGATGGTTTGATGGGGAATTTGTTTATGTTATGGTATACTTGTTATCATGGCTGGAGAAGATGACGTAAACGTAAAGCAGGCGCTAGTGATAAGTTAATGGCAGCTGCATCTGTTAAAAGATTGAAGCACCTGGCAGCTAGAGAAGACGCCTCAAGGTGGAGGTGCAATGTTGAGCTGCCGACAACGTCTGAGGCAGAGAAGCAACACACGCAAATGGAAAGGCTACAACTGCATCACGAGAGGAAGTCTACGACAGTCCATGATGAGGGGAGAAAGTAACTTCGAGCAGCAGCGTGGTCGTTGAGGAGCTCCCGGTTGTGGCAGAAACACATGAAACAACCGGCGACAGACCCTGAGGGTGGCAGCTAGGGTTTCAACTTTGATTCTAGGATTCCTGAAAAGTTAAGAAGAGACTTGTTTGAAAATAAGGTTATTACGTTAGGCTTGTTCTAGGCCAGGAAGAGGGTATTCCTAGCTATGAACACTTGTGTGAATAAAAGGATAGAATTATTCTAGTGTTGGAATATGGCCTCTTTTGGTGTTTGGATCGAAGTAATCCAAAGATAATTAAAGTTATCCTTTCGAATAGTATTCTAAGACTTATTTTCAAACAAAATTTAAAATTATCTTAAAATCTTAAATCAATTATTTTTCTTAATGTGATTAAGATTAATAATTAGATTCATATATAAATTTAAATTTTAGAAAAGTCATTTCTAGAATTATAATTAATTATATTTCAATTAGATTAAAATTAATTAATTAGACTATTTAAAATCAAGAAAAATATTTTATTAAATTATTAAGAAAGACGCTTCTTAATTAAATTTCTTTATTTCAATTTAATTGAAATAAATTAAATTTATTATTTTATTTAGATAATTATTATTTTATTTATTTATAAATTATTTCTTGAATTATAAAAATAACTTTCTTGATTTATTAGAAAAGTATTTTTCTTGATTAAATTTGAAAAGATATTTTTATTTATTAATTGAGAATAATGATCATTCTAAAACTGTTTTATTTAACTTTGAAATTAGTTTCTTTTAATATTAGAAAATATTTTTCTAACTAAGAAAAAGTAATTTCTAATAAGAATAGAAATGGTTTCCTAATTAGATTACAAGGTCTTATAAATTTTTGATAATGGAGTTTTCTTTCTAAATTATAATAAGTAAGAAGTGTAATTTATTGAAAATTGTTTTCACTTAATTTTGTTAAAGGAATCAAGGTAATTGAAAATATATTCCAATTAAATTTGAAAACTATTTTCAAATCAAATTAATTTTCAATTGAGAATATAAAATTAATTCATTTAAGAATCAATGAGGTTAACTATTTTAATTTTCCAAAGAGTTGGAAAAATTATTTTAGATTATGAAAGATCAATAATTAGAATCAAACAAAGCTTGATATTTTATATAGATGTGTATATAAATTGCATGCTTTATTTATATATTTGATATTAAAATATTAATTATATATTGAGAATGTAACTGTTGTTTTCCATTATTTAAGTATAAAAAATAGTTTTATTTATTGTAAGGCTTGTTGAGTGACTCAAGGCCTCTTTAATTCGAATATGTTTTTGCTCACATTAGTAAGTCCTACTTAACTAAATTTGTGTGATTTAGATGAATGACTCACAATTATATGAATTTAGAGGCAAGGTTAGGGGTAACACTTAAGATATGTTTTAATAAGAGTCGTCACCTAAAGGATCTAAGAGTTATATAGGATGTGATTGATAAGTCATACTTTTGAGTATTTTATACTAAATTTGGACTCAATATTATTGCAATGTTCGAGGTATGATAAGACATATATTGTTAATTAAAAGTAGTTGGTCCAAGATTATATTTATATATGTTGGATCAAGGGAGCTTTATACTTAACATAAGGGGAAACAACACAAAGGAAGATAATCGGACCTATCTTTTTATTCCATGATGCTTAAATCGACATAATGAGAATAAAAAATTATATTTAAGGATATATGTCTCCTTTTTATTATAAATTGTATAAAACTGATGAAACTTGTTGAGTTGAATAGTGACCAAATTAACCTTTGGCAAAAGGATGATGATAGTATTAAACTGTTAAATCTTATAGATAAGATGTGTTTGATGTAATAACAATTCATAAGAGGATGATTTTTTTTATTTTATTAGATGTACTAAAGACTTTATGTGATATAGTCATATGTATTAAATGAGAAAATGATTTAAATTTTTTAAAAGTTCAAATTATTTAAATCCAACTAGAAATTAAGTATTGATTATATAAAACACATTAATAAGATCGACATGGTGAGATTTATATTTTTTGGTTATACATAGGTAATGGGATTTTAAAATGTGATGCTTAGTTGAAACATCTGTTTCGATAAAGTCTATACTTAAATTAGATAATAAAAGGTTATGGGATATTCAAAAGTTTAGATATAATCTCACAGACCCTATCAAACAAAATGGTTGTTTCAAAGTATACTTATAGGAGAATGGCCTTTAAGATAAGTAGTAAGAGTAAGATGAAGTTTGAAAAGTTCAAATTTTATCACAATACATCCAATGAACTACTGAAATTGTGAGAAACCCTCACAAGAGTTTATGCACAAAGAACGGGCAAACCTTTATGGGTTGTATCGGAAGACATGGGAACTAATAACTTTATTGATATATTTGATGAATAGTTGAAAGATTACCGAACATTGAAAGATTCACTTTCATGCTAAATTCCAAGAGTTTATTTTAGAGATGATTATGAATTCATCTTGTTTATAAAAAGGTTAGTAAGTGTATAGTTTTCCTTTTCAATTGGAGTATATAGAGACATTGCTGATAAAGAGAACAATAATTCATATATTTAATTGTTGAAAATATAATTGTCCAAGAATAATTCATATTGGTTATGAAAAGGTAACAACTTAATTATAGGAATTAGATCTATAGAGATAGAAATGAAAGTTGGTTAGCTATTCTAGTCTAAATACATAAATAATGTACTAAGGTTGTTTAATATTTGAGATATCTTATTAAGTATTAAAGATATTTATTGTTTTATTTATGAGTTAATATTTAAGTTCAAAGTTATGTGAATATTAACTTTATAAGTAAACCCTTATTAAGGTATAATTTACTTATAACAATGTTATTTTGAGAATAGAAAGATTCTAATATAACATAGATTACTAATGTAGCGCCCCCTTACCGCAGGGTATACACCAAGACGCCCGTAGGTCATACCGATACATATCCTACGATAAGAGTGCGCTACAAACAATCACTACTGTACTTCACATGGCATCATA
>JANVCL010000213.1:15810961-15830361 GCA_026546855.1 Erythroxylum incrassatum | reverse complement strand
CTCAACCTCACCCATCTCATTCAACTCCTGATTCCACTCATTCAACAACCTCTTGAAAAATACCAAGATTCTATCTTTATCACATAACTCCTCAAAATTTGCTTTCATTTAGTTCAAATCCTTATCAGCATCAACTCCACTGGACCCTCCATCACCACTAATTTCTCCCTCCCTTTCTCCTACGTCTCCATCCTCTACACCACCTTCCTCTCTATCCTTCCTCTTCCTCTCGCTGCTCAAAATCTCGCTCTTTTGCCTCTTTCGCAGCTTTGCGATGTCGCGCAAGAAATCGTTGGTTTGTCCATCAGTCATGTCACTGTCCACCTCGAAGAGTCCCGCTTTCAGGACATACATTAGCCAATCCAGCCTTGCGTCATCGTCTTCTCCAAAGAGCTTGACCAGTTGCTTCGGGAGAACGAGGTTGTTGATGTTTTGCTCGTCGGTTAGGGACTTGGAGGAAGACGCAACAGTGGAGGCAGCGACGATTGTAAAAATGAGTCGGGGTGTTTTTTTGTAAAAATGAAGCGTTGTTGTGTTGCGAAGACAGGGACAAGCGTCTCTATCCTCCCTTTTAGGAGGAACAAAAAAGCTTGTCCTTGTCATCCAGGGGCGGTGGACAGAAACTCGGAGATAACAACTAAACGTCACATGGAGACAGAATTTTTATGTCCCGTCTTTTGTCCCCACCAATGGGGACAGGAACCAAACATAGCGTTTGAGATCTCTTTATTTAATACCCAATAACCATCAACTTGGATACTTTTCATGGGACTTTAACTATAAGTCACATGGGTGACAACTAGATTTTGATACTCTTCACCAAAATATAAATGCTTCATGGTTTATGACACTATCACTATCTAAGAAATAACTTCATCAAATTTTTGGAGAAGCCACTCATAAGTACAACTACCTTCTTCAACCTAGACGTGGGCATAGTCCTTGAATCTTTTGGCTTCCAGGATATGATTTCAGAGATCTTAGTGCTAAAACTCTTCTTTCACTGCATCAAAAAGACATTAAATAACAAAGAAAAGACTAGCTAAAAATATGTGACAATAAAGTAATGTTGCTGCTATAAGTATAAGGCGACAAAAGTTTTTGATTATTCAACACAATGAATAATATTGTTTTAAGTTTTAACTAAGACAACAAAATAATTACAAATTATAGCAACAACGTTTTTGAGTCTTTATAAGGTAATAAATTGATTTTTTTAGGCAATAATACCTAACATCAAAAGCAACATTTTATTATTTCATTAGCAATAACATGTTAATATAAAACTAGACCCTTATCATTGAGTAGGCAACATTTATATATACATCAATGTGCATTAAGATAACACAATCTATAGTATTCAAAGTAGCTATATATACATTAATGCACGTCCTTTAAATATGTATTGCCAAATGTCAACAACCTAAAAACTGCATTTATATATGTTATCATATAATTTATATGCACTTGTGATGTTTAACCTTTAACATATCCAAAATACAATAATTAAATAAGCACCTATGTTATCTTCCTCTAGTCCATGTAAAATATAAATGCTTCAACTAAAATACATAATAAAACCAAAATATATGAGCACTCCAAAATTCTTCACTAGGTACCCCCTTTTTCAATCATAATCATCATCTTCCTAAAAAATGAAGAAAATTAAAATTATTCTAAAACCACTATGCTCATAAACATATTGATATATTGAAAAAATAAAACACTAACTACTTTATTGTGACCTATATTTAATCAAGCTTTTGACTATACTTTTCTTTTTGCACTTATTAAATGCAAGCCTACAAAAGAAAAGTATTGTGTTACTTATATTGACATATATAACATATGGTCCTATGTATTTGGGATATTTTAGGTAACTATATTGGAGTTATATATTGTATTAATGAATTTTTAGATAGCCCCATGTATAATATCTTTTATATTAATGATCTTTTAGACAACTCCATAAATAGTGTCTTTTATGACTTACAGACAACGTCATATGCAAATGCCCTCAAATCCTCTGTACCTATTATTCTGTACCTATTCTATGCCGATTGTATCTGAACCATCCATTTATGTGGGACCCACAAAAATAAATGGCCAAGATACAATTGACACAAAATAGGTACAGAATAAGGGCACAGAGGATCATGTCCCTATACAAATAGCTATTTTTTGTTTTTAACTATATAGTCAAACAATTATGGCACTCTATTTTGTTAATACAACATATGGTGGGAGTTATATGCAATGCAACCTTAATTTAGAACATTCATTTTGTGAATATATTATTTTAGAAACAACATTACATTGTAACATACAAATTAAATAAAGATTTAGCTCCTTTTCATTAATTTAGGAAATAAGGTTCATATGTTTTACTATCCGTTACAACTACTCATATATATACTCCATGATAGCTCATTTTAATTGCTTGTACATGCGTATAATAATGATAGCACTTGAACAAAATCTAAGACAAGATCATCAAACTCTATACTTATTTAAGTTTATTATCATCTCCGCTATGTTCATTGTGAATTTTTAGTGTATTCAATTCTCAAAAAGAAATAATAATTTTAAAAAACTTTTAACATATTCTTTTCTCTTAAGTCATTTATAAAATTTACAATTTTTGGAGTAAATTTTTTTATATACAACTTGAAGGAATTTTAGCATTCCTTTCCGTACTATAAATGACAAAAATACTTATTGTTTTATTAATAATTTTCTTTTCTTAAAATTAACTGAACTATGCACAGAGTTTATCCCATATTTTGGACATTTATGGAATCTGTTTCTAGAATTCTTGTCCAAGAAGTTTATAAAAGGCCTCCAACCTACACTTATAAAATATGTGGACATGTTATTATACAATTGTTGTTATCGATGTAGATGATTCCATAGAGCAATACTCAATGATACCTACAATATTGATTCAAGGGGAGAAAAACAATATCATTCTTTTAATACTTACAACAACTAAAATTATATGAGAATTTCCTTTTTATAAATTTTTCAATATATTCAAAGAGTGTTTTACATCATCTTTTTTTGCTGCATTATGTTAAAGTACATAAGTCTTGGCTCGAGAAATCATTTCTCAATGTAACAACTTGGTCTGACAGTACTAAACAGTATTGGAGGTTATTAAGGCCTTATGCATCAAATTCCAACCAGAAATAAACTCACTCAACCATTAAAGATTAATCATCATATTTTGGATAACTTGCATCATAACAGAATTAGAGGGGATAGTTTAATCCATTAGGTGATTAAGATGAACATTTATAATTCGGCTTTGAGGCTCAGATACGATACTAATATTAATGTTTGTGGGGTGAGGGACAATTTTGTATAGTACTTACAAATAGAAACTAGGATTAATTATTTATTGAAGTTGAATTATCAAATTTCTGAATGATATAAGATTTGAGACGTTATTAATAAGAATATAATGTGTTTGCTATTGCATAAGAATAATTATTGTGACAAGATCTCTTCCATTTTACTTAAAACAATTAAAAAAATTCCAATCATCTCTCCAAGTCGTTTCCTAAAGTCCCAACAGCTACCAGGTTATATCTCAATATTGTCTTCCAAATTCTTTTCATGCACTATTAAGTTGGACAACAAAAGGCTAGCTTTCTAGGCAAACCCCTATGTTTGGATGATAATACAGTGAAAAGGAACAGGTTGAGTTATGCTAGATTCTGCATTAATATGGAACTCTCTAATGATTTATCAGAAATTATCTCAATTATGAGATTGGGACTTGATGGATCTATATACGAGGATAATATGTTAGTCAAATATCAATGGATGCCCTCACTTACTTCTCAAGATAAAAGATGGATTCCTACATGGTAAAACTTTCCAAAGGGGGGATTGTGAGGAGGTAATGGGTGATGGGATTATCAATCAAGAGGTTGGACTGATTGAGGAATCTATTCCTTGCTAAAACACAACTACAAGAAATAAGGAAAATGATATAACAACTGCTGGAAAAGAGGTATTTGTCGCAGCTGATGGTGGAGAAGAGGCCATAGGGGTAGCTGCTAATAGTAAATCAATTATTGTGGATGATACTTCTAAGGAGGAGACTACTCTGGATGAACAACCAACTAACTCTAATGACCTTCCCAATGGTCTTGATCATGTTAACGACTCTCTACCTTCTAATGACAATAAGGACGATGATCTTCTTATTGGGAAATTTTTTATAGCTACTAAAAGGAAATCTAATAGGAGCAAAGGTAAAAGCTCCAAAAATAAGTTTTATTTATTTATTTATGAAAGTCATTGCATGGAATGTGAGGGGGATTAATTGCCCTAAAAAGCTCTCTACTTTAAGGGATTTTGTCTATAACACAAAACCATGGATTTTTTTTTCTCTTTTTGAAACCAAAATCAAACTTGAGAATATTAGACTTCTTAATAAACTGGACTCTAGGTGAAAATTTATCTCCAACCGTCAAGCCCGTAGGTTTGGGAGAATCATTATTAGATATGACCCTTCTTTCGTGGATGTCCACGTTTTTAGGACAGAGATGCAAGTTATTCACCTAAAATGTGAACTTCTTTAAGTAAATGTTGATTTTTTTCCTCCTTTATCTATGGGGCTAATTATGTTTTCCAAAGGAAACTTTTATGGGACAACTTATCAGAGTTCCAGAAGATAGTGAATAGACCTTGGCTTGTATGTGAAGATTTCAATTCTACCTTATATAGAATTGAATCTGAGAGAAACTACAGCTTGAGAAACTTCTCATCTGACTTCAATGATTGTGTGGATAAATCGGGATTTTTTGAATTAAAGTCTCAGGGCTATTTCTACACTTGAAGCAGCAAATAGACTGGTCGATGGGCTTTAAGAAAAAAACTAGATTGTACATTGGTGAACCAAGAATGGATTGCACAGTTTCCTAATAAGGTATCTACTTTCTTAGATCCATTATTCTTAGATCATACACCTATACAGATATAGAATCTCTTTCAAAGCCAATGTAGAAGTGGTCATTTCAAGTTTAATAATCTTTTGATTGATGATGATGGATTTATAGAGGCTCTCTAGAAGGGTTTGGAGGTTCCAATTGAGGGAACACACCAATTCATTTGTGTCAAGCTTAAGGCTAAAAAATGGAGATGAAAAGCATTATGAGCAAAAAAAAATTCATCAACACAACTAGTTGTTGCTAAAGTTAAAGAAGAATTGGAAGCTATACAAGATAAGCTTACTTGAGATCTTGCTAATTATATCTTATTGAGTACTGAGAAGACTATTTTGAGGTCTTATTTATCAAAAGGGAGGGATCATGATAACCTTATGGAACAACGGGCCAAAGTCAACTGGCTAAAAGATGGTGAAAGGTGATCTAAATTCTTCTTTAACTCTATTTTAACAAGGAAAAATGCAAATAGAATTTATTCTCTTAAGCTTCAAGATGGAGAGGAAATTACTCAACAGAAAGACCTTCTAATGGAAGCCAAGAGATACTTTAAGAGCTTTTATGGTTGTTCATATACTCAAGCAACTACTACTCCTCATTGCTCCTGCATTCAATAGATGATCTCTCAAGAGCAAGCTGCAGCACTCATTAAACTAATGGAGGGCAAATAGATAGAAGAGGTAATTTTTCAAAAGCATCCTCATAAATCTCCTTGACCCGACGACTTTAATGTTATTCTTTTAAAAGACCTAACAAGAAACTGACCCTATGGTAAAGAGAGCAATCTTGGAAAATTTCTCAAGGGGAATATTACAGAAGGAGATCAATAAAACTCATATTTTCTTGATTCCTAAAACCTCCTGCCCTTCTTCCTTGGATGACTTTAGGCCTATTATATGCACCAACTTCATTTACGAGGTAATTTCTAAAATTTTAGCAAACAGGTTGAAGCTTGTCTTGGATTCACTAATCTCTGATAATCAAAGTGTCTTTTTATATGATAGAAAGATTGTTCAAGAACTGATGAAACGATATCAAATGAAGAATATCCCTCATAATTGTGTCATAAAAGTGAATTTCAAGAAGGCTTTTGATGATGTAGAATGGGACTTTATCCTTCAGACTCTTGAGGCTTTTGGGTTTCCAAAATGTGTTTGTTAGATGGGTTGAGGCCTAAATTACCACCCCATCTTACTTTGTTTTTGTTAATGGTATGCCAACTGATACTGTCAAGAGTGCTAGAGGATTGAGACAAGGAGATCCCATCTCCCCTTATCTTTTTACATATGCATGGAGATTCTAAGTCAATTGACTCTTTAGAAGGTGGGTAATAGCAAGGATTACAAATTTCATAGCAAATGCAAGAGAGTAGAGCTTATTAATTTATGCTTTGTGGATGACCTTTTGCTTTTTTTCCAAGGCTTATAGTAAATCTATTAAATTGCTCATCTCAACTTTGTCTTTATTCAAAGACCTCTCAGGTTTAGAGGTCTCAGGAAAAGCCATTTCATTTTGGCTGCTAGTGCAACTATGATGGAAAATAGAATCTCTTTAATCATAGGGATGAGTAGGAAGCTAGCTACTCTGAGTTATCTGGACCTATCCATTACTACAAAAAGGATACAATTCTTTGAATGTTTTCCCTTGATAGAAAAAATATTGAAAAGATTGAGTATGTGATCTAAGGACTTGTTTAGATCTGTGCTTTATCAGGCTATTGTTTTTGGAATACCACCCCTCTGTTGTAAAGAAAATTGTGAAATCCAAGCGAGAGGAGGATACACGTGTTGGTTTAAATAAGCTTAAATAGGTATAGGGAGAACAGTGTTTGTTTCAAAGACACAAAGTAGTCTCCTCTTATCAGCATTTGCACGTATTGAGTATTTAATATTTACTGAAACTTCTATTAGTTGAACTCGCCTGCATCACCATTTTGGTAACACAGTATTATTATTGGAGTTTGAGGGAGAAAAGTTTCAGGACACAGAAATTAACAGAAAGAACTTGAGATATTTCCTCAAAGTTATTTACAAGCCAGAAAAGAACACTGACGCCTAAGGGAGCAATACCAACAAAATAAGTGACAAAGTTGCAATGGCAAGATACAGAAGTCAAACAAACGGTGGCCAAAAATCGTCAAAATGAATGGCATCAACGATTAGCCATGCAGTCAAGAATTGAATTATAGCATAGGCGCCAGTATGCTCTACCTGGGATAGACATCCATGGCATTGTTGAAGGAATATTGATCCCCAGTGAAGATGGAATTCTGATGATGAAAAGTCGAAACCAAAACAGAAGACAGAACAATTAAAAAGTAACAACAAAACAAGTTGACAAAATTGACGTCAAAGAAGAACAAAACATCCAGCTAGATCATAGGATATGGATGGAACTCTTACTCACCTACAACCAGTGAGAGCCCCATATGCAGCTGCCGCAACAAAACTAGAAATCCCAGAGAATACCTTCTTACAGTGTGGCAAGACTACTTGTCCTGTAATAATTGTAGCTGCCTCGAGTTACACATTGGATGAACAATGGTGCAAAGCATAAGAAACAAATAAGTGTCTCTAATCTTACAGAGATCATAGCCTTAATTAAGCCTCATAAATGGATTTGGTCAGTCACTTCAACTAGTGAAGGTAAAAGTACCAAGATGGAACGACAGAGAGCTTGAGGCCTCACCAAAGGTCAAGAAGTTGCTGTGAACAACAGAAACTAGAATGCTAGATCCTATTTTGCTTTCACCCTTATTCTGCATCGACTCATCGAATGAACTGCCTTCATCAAAGTATACAAACCCCGAAGAATCGCTCTTACAATATATCATTTTAAACCATATCCCAGAAGGCAATCTTCTCTGTCGCACCAACAAAAGGAAAATTTCGAAAAAGGGTATACAATGGATTACAGATATAGCAACTTCAATCAATAAACAAAAATAGGTCACTGTTGTCTTCAAAATGGTGAAAAAGATGTAGAAAGCCGAAACTGTGGGCAAGAGAAGCAGTAGTGGTGTAAATAAAAGGGATCCAACAATGTGTTGCTTCACAGTGTAATCATAGCTATCTAATCTTTGTCGAAGAGGGTTCCACTTGCGACCCCTGCCAAAAGTTTAACAACTACATAAATTACTTGTATCAAAGAAATCCCATGGCCATTATTGTATACATAGATACAGTGACTGGTATTATTTCATTCAAATCCAGCGTCTAAAAGTTGAACGTATGGGAGTTATCAAGAGGGGAATTGCTTACTGTCCAATAATCCCAAGAGATATTCTACTACAAAAAGATGATCAAGAATGATGCCAAAACCACAGGTTAACCAAGTTAAAAATACAAATACTTTTCCTAAATACAAGAACATCAGATCTCTTATACTGAAGCTCTTTATTAAAGTTCATTTTCTGTTTTACCTGAAAAGACGCCACAGAGCTGCTAATGCCTTTATCTGCCACGAGTAAATTAGTGATACACCCCAGTAAATAGTTGACACATGCAATGTTGCTAAGGAAATCAAATCTATGATCAAAGCAGCAGGAACTGTTGCTCCCAAAAAAATCCCAAATAAAGCAAGCCCTTTAATGAAATAAATGGTTAGCCAGCCAATAAATATCCACACTGTTGACCAAACTTGTATTATATTTAGTGAAATCATTCCAAGGACTCCTGCCAGCTCAGTATTCAATTTGAAACCCGCAGGTACACCCATCAACCACACACAACCTGAACGCAAAAACTCATTTGTAATGTCTTCAGCGAATGTTTTAAGCACTAAGCAAGTAGATTCTTGGTGATGCAGCAGTATAAAGCCAAATAAATTCCCTAGAAGAAGATCAACAGCTATTCTTGACCATATAGAATGCCTTCGTAATGCAGCTTTCTCTGCATATTCCACACATGAGTGCGACCTTGGGAATAAATTAAAAAAAGAATAGAAAAATAATCAGAAATATGAAGCAGGAAAAAGATCATGAAAATTACCCTAATTGCAAAAATTCAATGACAGCCAAAGAAGAGACCATAGTCCAGCTTATCAACTGTTCATTATAACTATTACTAAAATTCAAGAACACAATGGATGGACAAGACCACAATTTTCTTATATCAAGAATCAGAAGAAAGAAATAAAAGCTATATATTGGTACATGGATGTGAAATTGAATAAGAGTGTCATATATTGGAGCTATCATTGAAGCATACACAGTTAGTTCCAAATATATGTATGTTGACTTATTCATCTGCAAAATCTCTAGGGAACACGCCTTCTTTTACTTTGGAATGTTACATACCTTTTGACTAAACAAAAATTTGGACATCAGACTTCATAAGAAAAACCAAGTACAAATATCATATGAAACTTAGTATGAAGTCGATTGATCACCTGAAACCATGGTCTTGAAGAAAGAGGGGCCAGTACAAGATTTGCCAAAATCGGAATTGGATAACTCTCCACGTAGTGCTGAATACCCTTGTGAATGTTGTGTGCATCAATCTTGACCCACAAAGTGAGAAGTTATAAAAGAGCTGAGCAAAAATATACAATATAGTGGAAGTTGATGCCACAAAAATGGCCACCACTTTCCACATAATTGTGAGTGACCTGAGAAATCATATCAGGGACCGTTAATAGCACAAACAAAAGCAACATCCAGCAAGCAAAATATCTAACAGACCATACATGGAAATGAACGAAATTCCAGTATATTTGTTGATCCCCATATGTGTCTCAACAAGGATTTTAGCAGTAGCAGAACTGTTGATTGCCAAAATAACTGTATCCTGTGCATCAAAAATATAATNNNNGGGGGGGGGGGTGGGGGGGGGGGGGGGGGGGGGGGATGGATAAGAACTGTGTTACCAATTCAAGTGGTTCTCTCAGACATTTGTTAATCCACTTCAGTTTCTTTGGAGGTACTTTCACTTGCTCACAAGAATTCCAAGAATTCAATGAGAAATGATGCACCCTGTATGTGGGAGTTTCATAAACTATCACCTAAATGTGGCCAAACAAAGAGTACATTTTAAGCTTTGCTGACTAGTACACATTAGGTTGAGAGAAAACAGAGTTTAGTTAATATGACTTACATACATGGACATCACACTGAGAAATTATCTGCCTGTTCCAATGAATATGATGCAATCTTGGGATGAAATGAAAGTCTGCACCACAATGCGCATGTGAATCATATGACATCCGAATCCATTGTTTGCTTTCAATAGAATCCTGCCAAAACTGCTCAACCAACCCATTAAGTTGCCGACACCCGCAATTCATCATATTATAAGTTTCTCCAAGTATTCCATTGCCATTTGTGTCTGAAGCAATGAAGTGACATGAGGGTTTCTTCCAACTATCTTTCACCATTCCATCGTTTGAGATATTGTCATTACTACCAGAATACGAGGAACAATCACCAAGCAAACGAAACAAAGACTTCTCCTGTAGAAATGAGGGTATGTTCTCATTTGTGTCACGAAGGATACCCTGTTTAAAGCAACTCGAACATTAGTAGTACCAAAATAAAAAACCTTTCACATAGCCACTGAAATGTCACAAAACCTACAACCTCAAGTTCCGAGAAGCCTTAAATAAACCACCTTTTCCTCCTTTATATCACAAAATTGCAATTAGCATTGACAAGGTTAGTAATAATCACAATATCCATAAAAGCAAGACATGCCCACAAGACTAAAACCCTCAAAAGTCGAAACTTAAAAAAAAAAAAGGAACTTGGGTTTTGTACCTGGAGACGAGACTGGCATGAAAGAATAGAGAGTTCATGGTGCATAAAAGCTACAACAACATCAAGAGAGAATGGGTTCGAGTCCACAAACCAACCAAACAAGAAAAAATTTGAAGATGATGATGCATCAATAGCAATCTCCTTCGGCCACCAAATTCTACATTTTACTCTCATTTTCTACAAGCTAAAGGAAGCATAGAACACAACTCTAAGTTGGGTTTTCCGGAGGAATCAACTGTTTACCGGCGATGCAAAGCTCCCGGTGGGTTAGTTTTAGCTTTGAACGTATAATAATACAAACACAACATAAAATTTGTTTCGTTTTCTGCTGTACATTCAATTGGACCAGGCCCGTTGTGAAAATAAGTAATAGTGAGACACGTATTGGGCTCATCAAGATTTCAGACCTTAGTTAGTTAGACCCATGAGAGTTGGAGAGTACCTATCGTTATAGTAGGTCTTCTTTAGAACAAAGTGTCATACGGAAATCTCGAGATAGAGAGAGAGAGGGGGAGGGGGGAGGAAGGAGAGCTAAACCTCTATACATTTGATATGTGAAAATTTTTAGTAAAATCATAATACTTAAGACTAAGTAAAGAATTAAATATACAACATATGTTTATGTTAAGAGAAAATTTAGATATTTTGATTAAAAAAAGTAAAGATTAGAGACTTGAAAAACTAGGTATGCAAAAAAAGAATAAATAAATACAATTTCGGGAGGCTTCATGAAGTGCTTCTTTATGAATTAAACTTCAATTTGCCTCCTCACAAAGGAAGTCGTAATGACCAGGTTCAGGCGACTATTTAGCAAAAACATAATTCTCACAAAGTTGTAAGATATTCCACCGAATAAAGCATGATTGTTAAAGCGGATATCATCATTGTACTAGAGAAAGACATTAGGTGTTAGTCCATACGTCTATCTATTTGTATATATAGATTGTATATATAGATAGATACAAGATCTATTATGACCTTTTGTAAAGTAAAAAAGAATTCTTAATCTCATGTTTGAATGAAGTGGAAAAAGGGTAGTAGTAAGTCACATAGAAGCAACGGATTCTATATCTAAATATAACTAGGGTTCGTGGTGGTGGAGGACAGTATTCTGTCCAAAGAGTAGACATAGGTAATAAATAAGAGAAAGCTAAAGATTTAAGCCACAAAATTTCTCAATTTTGACATAAGTTATCCATGTTATCAAAAGATTTTCTGGGATTATTTCTAGTATTGAATGAGTCAATCATACACTTTAGTATCTTATTAAACATATATAGTTGGCGGTTTTTTTTATGAATTACCGTTTCAAGTATTGCTCTTATTAGACTTCTTATGTCAGGATATAGATCAAATAATAAATATTCTCTTTTAGGTGGTTACTTCTAAATTGATCTATAATCTTTTAAGAATTGTCATTTTTCTTTATATTCTTTTTCCGAATTCACCTCGACGATTATGCCACATTAATACCACTTTTTTTCTTCTAAACAAATACTATAGAAATTACATCTTATATTTGATTAGAACAAATCAATATTTGTGTTATGCCCCAAGCCTAGGCCTTAAAGAGATATATATGAAATATTTAATTTGTCCTATCAAATCTAAAAAATCTTGGTGGTACGCCAAAGAAACAAATCTTGATTGAACCCATATTTGCCCAATTGATACAAACTACTTACGGTAAAACTTCTTATAAGTTTGATGTACTTTTATCTTTAACAAATAGTCTAGCTTTCAATGAGACACAATAGAAAGAAATAGTAAACCTTTTTTTTGTTTTTGTTTTATTTTAGATAGTGAACGGGGTCTTCTTATTCCAAACATCAATTATGAAATCCCTTCTTCCCACTTCCACCTTGGAATGCACAGTTTTTATAGACAAAGAGGCTTCTTCACGTCTTCTTAACCCTAAATAGCCTTGCAATATAGAACCCATACCTTAACCATAGGCATAACAACTTTTACTTAATGCCAGAATCGACAATTGAAGTACTAGAGGCTGCATTAATCCAAGATACACAACAGAAGGAATTGTTTTTATTTTTAAACTTCACCTTTATCGAGTATTTAGTTATTTCAAATCTTTCTAATTTAATTTACCAGCTACTTGTTTCATAGCTTTGATTTGAGTTGTAGAGCCCACTTTGGAGATGAAAATACCCACATTAATAACAAGCCTTTCATAGTTTTGGTTTGTATATTCATAATGATACCATGAGCGCTTTAGAGCACCCTTAAGATATGTTTTTTTAGATAATGCTATACAATTACAACCCATCTATGCTCAATAGATACAAAATACCCATTCTTAGCACCTATTGTAATAGCTATTAGTGCAACAGCAAGCACCAATTTGATTTGGAGGGTGGTGATTTATTGGTCCCTTGAAATCTTTCCTCTTTACCTTCAATTACATATGAAAACGAATTGTAAAACTTAAGATGACTGTCCCTCACTGGTTATCTGCGAATTCCATTATCAAGAAGTGGATCAACAGCTTTTTGTACCAATTTCAGGCCCCCGCGGACTGCCCAGATCCCACGAGTGAATAGAAAGTTGGATTTATATTGGATCTCACCTTAATCCCCTATCTATCCTCCTAAGGAGAAGTTTTGTTTCAAACCCTAATTCGAACAAGAGAAGTACACCCATCCGTTACTGTAGTAATTTGATTTAAAGAATCTTAGTTCCAAAACTATATATGAGATTTTCAATTGAAAATTTTTCTTTTCTGATTATTCTCAAAGGAGAAGATTCTTCTTTTTACCAAATATATGCAGATCAATCATGATCTTATAACTTATAATAAAAATAATAAATCTTTCTCGATCAATCCCTTTGCCCTTTATTCTTTAAAAATCAAAAAGATTTTTTTCAAGTTTGAATTTGTTCATTTGGGCGATCTTAGTTTAGTTCAATAGAAAGTGGGTCTCCAAAACCCAATGTCATAGGTTCAAATCCTACAGAGCGTGATTCTATTCATATTTTGTTAAGTCAAAAATTATACAGAAAGAATTGAAGAGAAATTTCAATTTGACCTTCTATAGAGAGGATAGCAAGTTACAATTTCTGTCTCATAGGATAGACGTATATTTTACTTCTATTACTATGAAATTCATAATTAATAAATGAATTAGTTTACAAATGAATAGGTAATGGTGGGTTACCATTAACCATTTTTTTGTAGTGACGAATCTTGTGTGTGTTCCTAAGAAAAGGAATTAAACACGTAAGAACTTTTCAATGGGAATGGAAAGGAGATTTAAATCTAGTTCCTTCGAAAGTGGTAAGATCTTTGGCTCAAGAAGAAGGTGTTGATCCTTATCATCTTGACTTAGTTCAGTTTTCTCTAACTTTTTTTTATCTCTTTTTTTTTGCCACCCATTTTTTATCATCACATTATAGTGCCATATCCTTTAGAAATTTCTCTCAACCCATGACCAATATGAGATTGAAGTTTCCTTTGTAACTCCTGGAACTTTTTCATGATGTCTTGATAGTTGTGCATTTGTATGTGTTTTTTAAGTATTTGGCATGTGTTTCTTATATAATAAGTTAGTATTATTGTATTTTAGAATTTGTTTTTTGTGCTTTTGTTTAGTTTGATCTTCATGGTTGTTCTTTTGTATTTGATATTTGTTTAGCGTAGGAATTGATCATTTTGGTGTAGGAATAGAGGGTGGACACCTTTGTGATTGAACTATGGATTAAGAGAAGAGAAGAGAAGTGGAGCTGCTGAAAAACAAAAATGATCAATTGTGTAAAAGGCCATGTTTTCCACGATCATCGGAAATTTATGAAGAAAGTTTCTGTTAAGTTAACCCATGATCGTGAGAGGCACAAGTATAGTTCCCAGGTCGTGGGAATTAGAAGTCGAAGAGACACACGGGTTTCATGTATTTTTCAAAAGGTTTTTGTGACTTTATAAGATATAGAATCCTGAGAGTTGCCAGAGGGTTGTGAAACTTGCTTCCTGGAGTTAAAAGACAGATTGAGAGCCTAGAGATAGCAGAAGATTCAAGGTTTCATTACCGATTGGGTAAAGAGCACCCCGTAATCCAGATTTTTTAGATTGGGCAAAGAAGAGGAGGAGCTGCCCCGTCTAGTCTTATTTCAATTTCTTTCTCTTCTAGCATATTTATGATGGATTATTTGGTTGTTGGGGATGTTATGGATATTATGATTAGCTAAAACAATTTTTAGGGTTTACTGTTGAACTATTTGTGAACCTTTGGTTATTGATTTAATGATATACATGTTTGTATTATTTATTGTACTTAAACCTTGCAATAAAATGAGAGAGTGAGCTTGGTAATCTGTGTTAATTGTGCAATGAGAGTTGACAATTAATAGACCTATAAATAACATGCTATTGATTTATTTGGAAAAGATTTCAATAGATCAATACATTGCCTATAGGAAAAGATTTCATATCTAGTTGAATGTTTAGGAAAGGCTTTGCACATTAAGAGATCCCAAAGTTAATTCTAATTTATTTAACTAGTGAAATTTAGTTACACCTTGAGAGAAGGTAGCTAGAATTTTAGGAAATCTTGGGCCAAGCATAAATTGAATCAATTAATCATAGTGGAGTAAATAGGGATAATGACAAGTTCTAATGTTTAATCTTGATTTTCTCCAAGTCTTAGTTTACAATTTTGGTTTGGGTTGCGTTGTTCCCAGTTACTTTTAGTTTGTCTTTATTTTAGTTATTTTTTAAATTTGATTGAAGTGATTTCTTAAACAAAGAACAACCTGAATTAAGTAGTGCTTAAGCACAATCCTCGTGGGATCGATATCTGTTTTCAACTACAAGTACGACTCGTATACTTGCGGTTTTGAGTGTAAGACTAGTAATGCGTTTTTGCATTCAACATGTTTTTGTTCCATATCAAATGGTATTAAGAATCGTTGTTATTTTGACGTAAGAAAAGATGTGAAAAATTCCTTTTCTTATGTTGAAGATTCAGAAGACGAATATAATACTACTACTCAGGAACTTTTATAAGTTTGTATCATCATATCTAAGGGACTTCTTAGTTTGGGTTGAAGAAGCAATGTCAATCAATCATTATCAAACTGATGGTAATCTTTTTCTGTCTGTAAGGATCTCACCAGAGCACCTTCTACTTCTAATAAGCCATGAACTAGATCAGCATCATTCTTAACAGGTCCATAATCTCTAGCCAATTTGAAGCAAGATCGTTACTGGGCCAAAAAGATAATTTTAAAAAAATTATAGATGTAATCTTGTATTATATAAATCTATTAATTATGAAGATAAGAAAGACTCATCACTGTACTAGAGAAAGACATTAGGTATGATCCCATATGTTTATCTGTTTAAATATATAAATTGTATATACAAATAGATAAAGATCTAGCATGACCTTTTGTGAATCAAGTCCATTCGATTTCTAAAAAGGATTACTAATCCTTAACTTTTCGAGGAATCCTTCATCAATGGTTGTGATTGACTGATTATAGAAGATTTTTCCATATATCCATATATAATAATATTTTTATTTCATTTTTAATAAATTTCTTTAGATTCGCTTCTCCTGATGGTTAGTCGAGTAACAATAATGTTGTTTTTTCCAGTACAACATTATGGGGTTGGATTAGTGTTTCTAGTGGCTATCCTTAATTCGGTCATAATTAATTAATATTAATTACAATATAAAGAATTTAAATAATTAATTTTTAAACAAAATTTTGACTCCCAAATACCCAGTTGAGTAATTAATTCTTTATAACATGCTTCCTTTTTATAAGTTCACGTCTTTTGTTTGTTTTGTTAATCAGGTGACAATGGGATTTGAATTGCCAGCCCAAATTGATCCTATAATAGCTCGGCTACAAAATGAAAATGTTTATTTTTTAAATGATTCATATCGTCAAGTGTACTCATTCCAATAAACTGCTTCGTAGTTGTTAATATATCTCATGGTAACAAACGCAAATATATCTATAGTTGTTTATATATAGTCTAGCTCCCTTTTTTAATTCTAATTTTATTTTGGACATCCCATGTTGTGCTCTATCAAAATTTCTAAACAAATTCCTCGATGGTCATACAAATTAATCAACGATTTTGAACAACTAGAAAGAGAAAAATGAAGCAAACATAGTAGCAAATCCTGAAAATAATTTAAAATTTTGATTTCTAATTAAATCATCTTGTTCCTAATTATTGTATATAAAGAAATGAATATTTCTTTCTTCTGCCTTCCCCAAAAAAGTTTATTTAAAGTCATAACATAAGACATGGAACAATATGTTATTCTGAAAATATGAAAGAGTTGAAATTTTAGATCAATACACTATGTATGGATGGTATAAGCTGTCTAAACAATAATTCTTGAACAGCAAGTAACTAGAGCTATTAATCACCGAAGAGGTAATCTTTGGAGGAGAAGGAACATTTCTCACAATCCCTAGAGAGATAGTTCACTAATAGAACGAGGGATAAGTAATTTAGTCCTAATGGATCCAAATCCAATAATCCATTCATAAAAGATACCAAGGGAGTTGTCAAACTTTCTTGTAATTTTGAATTTCTAAAAATAATTCGGATAAATATAATTAAATATAAAATAAAATAGAATTTAAAAAATTCTAAAAAATAATTCAAAATTTTGATAAAATAATTAATATCTGATATTATGGTAGAAAGAAATGTAGTGTCTTGTAGATTCTTATCCAAGACTTGTATCATTTGATGATGCCATGAGAATCACTAAAAACATGTAAATGCTATGGCTAACCTAATAATGAAAGTTTTGTAAGGGGACTAGAGTAGGCTACTATGAGATAGAAGATCTTCTATCCTTTAAAGGTACTTAAATTGGATCAGTGATCGAATTTTAGTTTTCATCGTAAGCCTATTTATGAAACTTTTTACCTAGATGGGAATTAAGAAAATTTAAAGTAATTGACGATTATACAATTCGAACAATTTTAAATTTACCTTGAAAAAAATAAGTAAACTTAATTTGATTCAAATTAGATTAAAGAGAAATTTCCAATTACTAAAATTGAGTTCAGCTACAATGTAAAGAGACCGAAATGGAATGGGTATATTCTTTACTTAGTATTAAGTATTATTTTACTAGAAAATTTTACATATCAAATGTATGGGTATATTCTTTACTTAGTATTAAGTATTATTATTTTACTAGAAAATTTCAAATATCAAATATATAGAGGTTTAGCCCTTCTTCTCTCTCGCTATATATATACAGAGATTTCCATGTTTATATATACGCGCGCGCACGTGTATTATATAGTAGAGTTAACCCTATAAATTTGACAACTGATATTTTCTAATAAAAATGAGTTCTTGATATAGCCCTTAAAATTTAATGCAAATATATAATATAAAAATCAATTATTACATTCATTAATAAAAAAGTTCTTTATATTTTTTATTTTTATATTTAAATAAATGCAACATCATAGTTTTTATGAATTAATTAACATATTAACTTTAAAATAAAAATAAAAATGAAATGATATAAATCCATACATGTCTATTACTATTACCTTCTTCGTGATTATTATAAACTATATTTTAAATTTAAAATACTTATCCATTTTACATTCTGTGTATTATGTTATTTAAATAATGGAGTAATGAAAATTTTGTTAAAGAATTTGTGTTTTAAGTATCTGGAAAAAACCTAAAGCACTACAAGAAATCAGGAGTTTACCGACGGACATAACCGTCGGTAAACTCTTATATTCCGTCGGTAAAATTTATTACCGGCGGAAATAACAGGTAGATAAAATCGTCGATAAAAAGACCGTAGTTAAATTTACCAACGGCTAAAAACATATTACTAACGGTATAAATTACGTCGGTAATAATATTACCGTCAACCAAATGTTACCGACATATTGTTGGTACAAATTAGCAACAAACTAAATTCTGTCGGTAAACTGAAGGGAATGATCATGAATGACGTATAATATACCGACGGTAAAAAAAATTAAAAATTTCTGATGGTATATTATTTTCCGTCAGTATTAGGAGATAAGAAATTTTCTTATGGTGAAGGATTGATACCTCAACTAAAATGACATAAACTAGTCGAAGGTATAACATCAGTTAACCTATTATGTATAGAAAGTAACTACTATAACAACTTGTTTTTGTATTTAATGACCATTTTAAGTACTTGTCGGTATAAGCAGGTCATATATAAGCACAAATGTGAATTTCGTTTCGTTTCGAGTGGTTCCGGCTGGAACGTACCGTACCGGCCGAAATTCGAAATGGAATCGACTACCATGGTACCGACTTGAAATACTGACTGGTACCGGTGGTTTCCGGTTGGTGCCACTAGTACCGGAAGGTACCAGACAGTATCGTAAAAAATCTGAAACTTTAGGGTTTTTGTTTGCAATTTTAGGAAAACTAGCCATAAATCCCTAATTTTTCTCCCCAAACCTGACTTTTTCTTCTTCTTCGCGATTCCACTCTTCTCTCTTAAGCTTTTGCTCCTCTCATTGTCTCACCTCACTGTCGCTGCCTCTCTCCTCTTTTCACCGTTGCTGGCTTGCCGCCTCTATCCTCTTCTCGCCGTCACGTCTTCTCCTCTTCTCCTTCGGTCATAGCGAGTCGCAACATCGTCTCATCCTCCATCGAAGACATCAAACTCGACGACGCTTCCTCCTCCACCGGC
>JANVCL010000213.1:15785817-15798248 GCA_026546855.1 Erythroxylum incrassatum | reverse complement strand
GTATATAACAATATCCGATAAACAGTAAGTGCAATCACATGAAACACTATATATGTTTATAGTGCCAACACATTTTATTCGCAATCTTCTACTATGTCGACACATTTTATTCGCACTCTTCTACTATGTCGACAACAGCAGCATCTAGTTCAAAGTCGACAACGCGACGTATCAATCAGCTTGAGACTACAGTTTAGACGTTGATGGAGGTAATAAATAAGCTCATAAATGACATGGACCAAATGAGAACAAGGGATATAAGCTCACATGAGCCACGCTCACCAGGACAATAGGATTGTTGTTGTCATAAATCTGATTTTCATTTATGTACTACTTAATGTTTGAATTATCAGTTAAGAATGTTTTTTTCCTTTTTATGATCATTTAACTTTCTTTATAAACAAATTCTATGGGTCCAAAATTCCAAAACTTATGTAACGATAATTTATAATTGTTCAAATTGAAATCAAATTTAATGACCAGATTTTCAGAAAATTGTCATTCAACTAGACATTTACAGAGATTTAAAGGTGATTTTAGCGATCTAACAGTTTCCACCTTTGGATTAAATAATTAAGGGTATATTTGATTAAGAACTGAAATTATCGACGGTATGGGTTGCCGTCAGTATAGACGTTTTGCATTTTTCGACGAAACCGTCGGAAAATAAAGCTACTCTCTCCGACGGTTCCGTCGGAACATTCCTTCCAACTATACCGACGGTGTTCCTGTTCCATCAGTAATATCTTACCGATCATATTGTCTTACCGTCGGTAATACATACTGACTATGCCGACACCGACGGCAGTCTCCATCTCACGATTCCATTGGTAAATGTGCTTATCGACGGAATCTCTGTGTTTTCCGCCCGCAATTTCCATCGGTAACTCTTACTTTTCTTGTAGTGTAAAGAAGTGTTTTGTGAACATGTTGGATCTTAAATGCTATTAAGGAACACAATTATAATACCATGTTTGATTTTCTTGTCAATTGGCTCCTCCGTGATTAATACTAGCTTTGAGATAAATATGTTTTAGTCTCCAATTTAATGCCATTTTTTGTTTCACTCCTTTAATTACTAAATCTATTTCTTTCTACGTAGGATTCTGATGAAAATTATGTTCATCCTCGTTAACTTTTCAACATTTATGTTAACGTTTACCAATATATTTGTGTTAACATAAAACAGATATCAACGAATGAGTAGCTAAACTAAACATACACAAGAAGAGAGGAAACAGACCTACACCGTAAGTGAAACAAGGCTAAGTACAAAAACATCACAAAAAGCATAGAAAGAGCATCGGTTGTGTAGTGATAATCATGTGAATAAACTTTTCAATCCTTTGCGTGCTATCCCAGATTTAACTAAAATGAATGTAGTATAAATGAGTATATAATTCAAATCCTGCAACAAGTTTCTAGGTCCAAAGTCTCCAAATTGAGACAGGCTGATCATGTAAATATCAAAGACTAATAAATACGTGCACGTGTGTGGTATTAACTCTTAGAAAACGACCTTTCCCTCTTCCTGTGTCCCCATGATTAAACCCTCGTAGACATGGAAATACATACATAGGATGAGCAAATCAGTCTTCGTCATTTATCTGAACGACGCTGAGTTATGTCAGAGAACCTTCTACCTTAGAGAATGGCGTATAATGGCCATGTGCATTCATACACCGCAAAGCAACATTTATGAGATCGAGAAGTCAGGACCCCACAGAGGGAGAACAACATGAAGCTTCTGCCCGATGTTGATAGATTAGAATAATTATACCATGGAATTTAGCAGCCCGGACTCCTGTTTACGCGGCAAATTATCTATTAGAGAGGAACAGCTAGCATCATGAGGATGTTTTGTAGGGAAAGATAATAATAGTTTTTTTGTACAATTGAGACCTTCTTTAACACCTAATAAGCTTAACTTCTCTTTCATTATGAAAATGAGGAAGAAATTTTGAGCAGAGAGGGTAAATCTCGCCGAGGATTTTGGCCTAAGAATCCCAGAATCGCCAGACCTTGCTCTGCTAACTGCGGCAAGCAACATCTTTTTACAAGAAGCTAGGCTAAATCTTATTAGGGATTTATTTATATCATAAACAAAAAATTTTGAGTAACTATGGAAATCGAGGGGTTACAGAAATTATGTAGTAACTATGGATTAAAATTGAAGAAGAAGAATGCCATAATTGGTAAGCTTATTTTTCACATGGTGTAGTGATTGTTGCATTATCAATTGATTATCTACATCTATCAAATTAGAATTAAACTCAGTGCTCTGCTCAATTTTTTTCTAATTCAATATTATAAAATCTAATTAATCTTATTATTTTATTAATATGATTATATAATTTTTTTGTAATTTATGTGTCTTTATTATATTTTATTTAAAATAATATATTATAAAGTATTTATATCAAATAAGTAAGTATCTCATTCTATAGATATAAATTCCAAATTTACATATTTTATAATGAATAAGAAAATAATAACTTTATGTTAAACAATTATATAATGAATTTTATCAACTTTTCCATAGCACCCAACTTGAAAAATATAAGAAATTCAATAAATAATCATTCTTTTGAAAAATACGTATTTAATAATAAAGTTTGTATGAAAAAAATATTTTAACAATAGTCTTCTCTTCACTCTTTTATAAAATCCAATACTTTCTTCGGTTGTAGAGACCAAAATAATATTTATAGATATAACGAAAAAAATTAAGAATCACTAAACAAATTAAATTAATCAGTGTATATTTCTAAAAACATGTAAAAAGTCTAAAATAATTACATCGCAAATTAAAAATGCATATCTAAAAAGTTCGACACACTTCTTACAGAGCATAAATATCTTATTATAACAATCTTTGAGATATATG
Source organism: Erythroxylum incrassatum (assembly GCA_026546855.1). NCBI lineage: Eukaryota > Viridiplantae > Streptophyta > Magnoliopsida > Malpighiales > Erythroxylaceae > Erythroxylum > Erythroxylum incrassatum. Next base: position 15,795,361 of record JANVCL010000213.1, on the reverse strand, counting down.
ATAATAATGTTTGAAATCCATTTTCATTTCTTATAAATGGATGTATATTTTGAAAAAACATGTAAAAAGTCTAAAAGAATTACATCATAAATTTAAATTACATATCAAAAGGTACAATTCTTATAGTGCATGAATATATAATTATAGCAATTTTTTAGAAACATGATGATAATGTTTGAAGTCCACTTCATTTCTTATAATGGATGATATCTTATTAAATGGATGTATATTTTGAAAAACTTGTAAAAAGTCTAAAATGTTCAATACAATTCTTATGTAATTATAACAATCTTTGCATCCAACACATGATGATAATGGTTGAAGTCCATTTCATCTCCTATAAATGGATGTTATCCTTTTACTTTTATGTTATTATAATAAATATATGTTTTTTATAATTTTAAAATAAATTTAAGTTTAACAGTTCAGACAATATTATCATAAGTACATATTTTACTAACTATGATCATTTTATCATAAATACATACGGCAAATGTTTTTATATCATATTTTATTTTTGCATAACAATTTTTTATAAAATAATAACTTTTTTCATCATACTACCATATTTTTATAATAAGAATTTCTTTTTATATCGATTTGAACGTTAATACATTATGATTCATAAAGATATTAATTATAATATGCATGTTTAATAATGTCTATATCTGTATTATATAAGTATGACATAAAATGAAAAAGTTTAAATGAATTGAAATCAATCATGCACGATATCAACTCCTTTTACACATATAATTAATAGAGTGTCAAAATTTGTGGAGATGCTTTTATATATATCCTCTAAAATAAATGTAAACTAATTTATACAATATGTTTGAAATCAAATTTACCTCTTAAAATGCATAACCAAAATTTTGTTACTTCTATATTATGTATTAATTGTTGTAACAAAATTTTGATATTATACAAGTTTACAAGGACAAAATAAGTAGAACTTCTTTTACTTATTAATCCTTTTACATTATATAAGCAATCGTATTAAATATCTAAAGAAATGAATACAATTAAGGTTACTTTAAATTATTTTATCATTAAATATTATACTACCTAGTTAATTACAAAAACTTCAAACTTATCCGCAAAATATAATTAATTATGTGGTAGATAAATTTCCTAAATAATAATTAATAACCATGTCTCATCAATTAAACATAATATCAGGTAGTGTAATATATTTATTACAGTGAAGTAAATTATTTATGAAACATTATTAGAAAATTATAACTGCTTTCCCATTTATCACTCATCAAATTCTAGAATAAGCAGTTATATATAGTGAAATCCTTTTGATCTCGACAAGTCCATTGCTTTTGGAGCTTCATTCGCATGTGATATTTTGAAATTCAATTTGTTGGCATTCATGCTTTATTTACTCAATTTTATTAATTACATTTATGGTTTGATTTTCTTATTAATTTATATAAAATTACTATTAGTATCTTTTTGCGTAAGGTTTGGCAATAATAAAAGCAAAACACAAATGCTTAAACTTTTAATGTTGAATGTCCAGCCCTATTTTAATACTTATGGTGATCGTAGATGGTGGATAAGACCACAATAGATATACATCAGCTCTAAAAGATAAAGGTTATGTGGAAGGATCATTTTAAAATAGTAGAATTCTTTATAGAAATGAATATATCATTCCAAGTCAAATGTGGGCTTTTATCTTGTTAGTAGTAATGTAGATAAATCCTACTAGATAAACTCCTATTTGGATAAGGACGTCATCATATTAGATAATATGATGTAACCTTATTAGGATAAGATATGATCTAGCTAGCTAAGTTCAGTTATGATTTTGATTTAGCTATCAAGTCAGAGGTACATATAAATAACTTATTTGAGTCTTGGTTCATAAAATAGAGATAGAAAGTGCAGCCACAATGTCTAAAAAGTGAAGAATAACAGAGAGAGGGAAAAGAGGGTTATATTCTTATCTGTGTTTGATTGTTTTAGGGATTGGTTTGAGTGATTATTAATTATGATATCAATTTAAAATTCAATCCTAAAACTTTGTGAGATGACTTATTGTTGGGGAGGGGGGCAAAGAGATCAAATTTTTCTATAAATCCTTACTGAGTTTAGTGGATTTATTTATCAATTTGTCCCGTGGTTTTTCCTTCTACACTTAATGGCTTTCCATGTTAAATCTTGACATTTGTTTCATCGTTAGTTTCTTATTCTCATATTCTACTACCGTTGTAACTTAAATTGTTTGTTTTTGTCGTTAATATTTGGTTAATCTTTTAGAAAATTGGGTATTTGTCTTCCAACAAGTGATATCAAATCCATCGTAATGGAAGCTGGAAATAGCTTTATGGTCAAGTTAATGTCATCAAATTACTCGAAATGGAGGCCCATGATGGAAGACCTTTTGTATTGCAAAGATCTTTTTTATCCTATTTAGCTGGACAGAGGTATGAAAGATGATGTTCCTTTAAAACCTGAAAAGATGTTAGATAGAGAATGGAAAAAGATGAAGCAGAAGACTCTGGGCATTATCTGACAATAGATTGATATTAGCATATTCAACCATATGTCTCAAAAAATACATCCTTTTAAATGATGGAAGAAGTTAGAAGGTTTGTATGAAAGAAAGACTGCTTATAATGAGATCTCTTTGATTAAAAGGCTTATCAATTTGAAGTTGAAGACCGGGAAACCAGTTTTAGAGCATTTAAGTGATTTCAAGACATAATCAACAAACTTACTGCAATGAAGATCATTCTTGATGATGAGCTTTTAGCTTTGTTCTTGTTAAGTTCATTATCAGATAACTGGAAAACATTGGTGGTGACAATTAGTAACTTAGCTCCTGAAGGTGTGCTCTCTTTGGATGTAATCAATGAGTGAATGTTTAATAAAGAAATTAGAAGAAAGGTGAATGGAGTTGACAACATGCAGACTTTTGTGACAAAAAGCAGAGGGAGGAACAAGAGTAAGGGTCCTAAAGGTCATGGAAAATCTAAGAATCGTTCAAAGTTTAAAGGTAACAAAGATGTGAAGACATATCACTATTGTGATAAATCATGACACATTAAGAGGTTCTATTATAAGTGAAAGAGGGATCAGAAAAAGGAAGCTCATCAGAATGATGATGATGATGATGATGATAGGAGTGCAGTTGCAACTACTTCAAGCACGGATGATGAATTGTCCCTAGTTTGTATAACTAGTGACTGCTTTAAGTCAACAACTTTGTTTCTAAATGGTTGATTGATACGAGTATCCTATTATTGTGTTCCAAAGGTGGAGTACTTATCAAACTATAAAAGAGAAGATTTTGGGAGTGTAAAGAAGAGAAACCAAAGTTTTGCCAAGATAATTAGCGTGCATGGGTGATATCCAAGTTCAGACAGACGTCAGATGCTTACTGACCTTAAATGATATAAGACACATCCCTGATCTAAGATTAAATCTGTTATCAGTAAATGTGTTAGATCAAGAAGGATTTAAGCACAGTTTTGGAGATAGGAAGAGGAAACTATCTAAGGGCACAATAAAGTTTCCCAAGCAGAGATATGTTCCTCGCTATACAAGACACACTTAAAGGTATGTGGTAGTGGAGAAGTTTACACAGCTAAAGAGGAAACTTCACCAAAGCTAGGATAAGACGTGATCTAAGTAGTTGAGTTCAATTGGCATTATGACTTAGCTATCAAGACGGATGTGCCTATAAATAGCTCATTTGAGCCTTTCCCTAGGAAAATAGAGATAAAGAGTGCAGTCATAATGTCCAAAAAGTAAGAAAAAACATAAAGAGGGCAAAGAGGGTTGTATTCTCTTCCTTGTTTGTTTGTTTTGGAGATTAGTTTGAGTGATTGTTAAATGTGATATCAACTTAAGTTTCAATATTGAAACTTTGTGAGACAAATTATTGTGGGGGTGAGAGATCAACTTTTTCCCATAAATCTTTATTGAATTAAGTGGAGTTATTTATCGGTTTGTCTCATGATTTGTTCCTCTACATTGGAGAGTTTTTTACATTAAATCTTGATATTTGTTTCATCGTTAGTTTCTTATTCTCATATTCTACTACTGTTGCAACATGAAAAGTTCTTTTTTGTTGTTAATATCCAGTTGATCTCTTAGAGAGATGTGTATTTGTCTCCCACACCTTGAAGTTATATGTACAAATAGCCAATAATGAAGAAGATGAAAATGATTTGAAGGAAAAAATTGAAAGGCTACCTCTTTGACTTGATTATCAAGTATAATATATATTTGGAGAGTTTATTTCTATATATCTAATATCAATCAAGTACATTTTTTGGCACTTCAAAATTTAGAAATTACAAGTGAGGGTAATTAAGTGGTTTAACTTATATCTTGGGTTTTTCATGTGTGTAATTACATTATTGTTAATTTTGTCAATCTAGTTCTACCCTAGTTGTTTCCAAAAAGAGTTTTTTTTTTTTGTCTCTCGGTAGCATCGAAGTTGGATGTGAAGTTGATAACCCAAAAGATGTTTTTTTCCCGTGGAGTCAAGGTCAAGCACAACTTTTTGGCGAAGGCCTAAGAGTCTCATGCCCAATTGAACCACATGAGATCCTCTATGCCCATTAGTTGGAACATCATAATAGGAACAGAGGATCTGGTTCCGAATTAAACTCTAACTTTCTAGCACATGTCGTTTCAAAGATTTTGATTTTGGTGTCATCATTCAAAGTTTGCACATATATCTTTGAGTGACTAAATTTCCATAATGAAAGTGATATTTGAAAATAAGTATTATTAAGGGAAACTGAAATTATAAGTTAAACAGTAAGTTCTCATTTGTCAATTGAATTCACATGGAAAGCACTGCCCTCCTCCCTATAAATCATTCCAAGTAAAGCCATGATGGTTTCAACATACCTTAGAACTATACTTAGCCCATATTAAGAAGAAATTATTAACAATATTAAGACCTTCAAACATCGTAATTAATACACAGGAGTAGAAACAATGCACTACATATACCAATAAAGATACAGCTTTGCTCATGAGTAGGACCAGTGCACTCTATTTACCAATAATGTTGCTACTGAAGTTGCGGTGATGGGCCGGAAAAATATTCAAGAACTAAAAAGAGTGGTTTTGGTTTTTTTTTTCTAGGTTGTGATTTTTATTTTTTATTTTTGCTTATTTCATTAAAATAAATAATTAAATGGAGTAAAAAATTTAATCATAAGATAATTTTTATTTGTTAATATACATCTCGATTACTAAAACTAATTTTATCAATATTTTTATATTTAAAAATTATCACATAATAAATGTTTTAAATTTTATAGATTTGATATTTTAAATTTTAAATATATATTTATTAAATAAATATCAATATTTTTATTTTTAAATTAATTATAAATTAACTAATTATGTTATATTACTTATAATTCTTATTAGTAATTAATATTAAATAATTAAATCGTATATATTTAACTAATAGTAAATTAAATTATGAAAAAATAATAAAAAATTCTTTAATTTTCATATATTATAAAACTAAAAGAAAGTAAAAATTTCGCAATACAACCCACCAATAGGTCCTAAGTTATTCCATTTGCATCCTTCCAATAGTTGCACCTATTTTATTGCCAGTAGAACAGCAATCTTCGATACAATCCAAACGGACCCCTTTTACAAGTACTGTGTGGCCGCTGATTTGTATTTTGGCTTTAACCTGATGCTATGGGGCTGCACTATAAGCTATATTAGATAGACCCTAGATGTATTAATGATCCAAATAGTTTAGATTTGCAGTTTCCGGAGAGGAAGAGGGCATCTCTAACTCCAATCCCTCAATCAGAGTGAGGTAGAGGTGACCATGGCCTTGATTTTAGGGGCATTATTACAGAGAAAAGTCATCAACTAACCAAATGGACTAACAGCTGTAAAGATGGAAGGGCGCAATATACTAAACCATATCTCTCTCTCTTTCAATGTGCATTTCCATTATTACAAGTACCTCCATTCCCTGAAAATGCTTATACAGAAATTAAAGACCCCATTTTGTATCAAGCACACTCTTCATGTGTTACTATTCCAATTGTGCGAGTAGGCACACGTCACTTCCATATTTGAACATTAGGTGTTCCTACTGCATCAACCAGGCACCTCTACTTTCGATTAGATTTTGCGTATTAGAAGCTGCACACATTATCACCGAAGATATACATATATACGTTCTGTTTCATTAGGAGTATTGGAACTTAATATGTGAACCATCAAACAGGAAACAAGTAAGGGTAAGGCCCACCAAAGAGAGCGGTGAATTAAAGACAAGACAAGCAAGAAAACAAGGATAATGATGCCAAAATTAGGTGCACATGTATCCATGGGCGTAGGTATAAAAAGCCAATAGTGAGACTTGCATGGTTATGGATAGGTATAAAAAGCCAATAGTGAGACTTGCATGGTTTGACAGCAAGAGGCTAGGCCTCTACTTTTAGACCTATGAACATCATTGCGCCATTTAGTCCTGTATACTTTTCTGTAGACAATTAGGGGTCCCATCCATGTGTTCACATGCGTTTGTGTGTGTGATCATGCCGACTTCAAATAGTTTTACCTTCTCCTCAATACACTCGTTTGTACTTGATCCACGTTTCCCACCCCGCCATGAAAACACTTACTTTTAAGAAACAAATGGAGCAGAGGCTAGTACCAAACTGAGAAGCCTAAGTGCGGAACGTACGAGAAGTGGACCCAAATGCAAAAACCATTTTAAAAATTATATTATTTATTTTTCATTTTTTCACAGGAGAATAGTGTTTATATAATATATAGGGTAGAACTGAATTGTTCTTCTGTAAATCAGAAAATGGAAGGTTACGCGTGAATCACGGAGGTTTTGACCCTTCTTCTTTAGTTTCCAGAAGATCTGGCCAGCTTGAGATGGGCTGAATTTTTCCCCACTTTTGTCCCTTCACCTTGTGTTATATATGTGTATGTTCATGGTCCCTCTTTGTCCATGCACACTAACTACTTCCCTCGTTGTCTTCCATATCTCAGATATTTCGCTCTTTGTACAGGATCCAGAGAATACTAATGAGTTTGTTAAAAAAGTAAAAAGAAACATAGTTGGTCTGGGTGAAATTCATGTGGATACGTATATAAAGATGATGTGCCACAATATTAACTGTTGGGGTACAAATGACGGTAATTCTGGCTTCCATCGATTTCAATTGTGCAGATTCACATCGATTTCGCATATGCAAAAGAGCTTTTTTAGTTGGCATATATAAAATGCAACTCAGAATTACATTTGAATTGTGTGTGCCGAAAAAAAGTTGATCAAGAGAGAATCAGTTGCGACATGCATGCATGGTTTCAGGTATTTGCATTAAAGTGCGCTGATAGATGAATTGGGAGCACCACCACCTCAGCCACAATCCCCGAAATCCAGCATCAACTTCTTCAAATTTTCACGTTTAAGATAATTTCCTTGTTTGTTGCGCTTAATGCATTACAAATTCGAGAAAGAATCATGGCTAAACGGAGAAGACGTAAGGAAATGTATAAAGACGGTAAGAGAGGTTATATGTAGAGAAGCACAGAACCAATGATTAAGGGAAGATGTGCATGTTTGAGGGAAAGAAAGTACACATCACAAGACCAAGCTTTTAAAACCTCCATGTGGAGAGCATGTGGGGGATTTTCTTCTTTCCCTTTTTTTTTCCTCTTCTTTAATTTACTCTAAATAGCCGAATCCAAATCTCATGCCCTAGAATTTCTCTTCTTGTGGGCCACCTTTTGCCTCTCTTATTTGCTTCTCCATGCTTTCCGGATCCTGCCAATTCTTCTAACTAAACACTACATTCCCCAACTCTAACTCCCATTTTCTTCCTTTTCTTTTATGAATTAATTCGAAAACCCTACTTTTCATTACCACTTGGTAGATTTTCAATCTTACAAACTTTCGAATTTAATTATTTTAACTGATCGATTTAGTTCTTGATTGCATGAGTTGCTGGGGACACTACTTTTATTATCATCAATAGAATGCTACTTCACGATTAACTAAAATAGTCTTAATTTCCTTGTCAAAAATTGCTAAAATGCATTTCTTCTTCTCCAGATCTATTCAAGTATGAAGATATTTATAACAAGTAATTGATTTGTAATGTTTGGTAACCTTTGTCAATATACTTACGATTACAATGAATTGAAGAGTTAGATATTTAAACATTTATTATTAAACTAATTAACAGTTATTTTAACATTTATTATTAAACTTAACAATTCCATTAAAGAGGAGCTAAATTATAAGTCATATAGCTTATATGATCATATGGATCATTAGATAAAATATACTTTGTAGGGTTAATAGGAAATTTAGTAAATAAATTGAAATTGGCCTATACATATTGGAGAAACACAAAGAAAGTAAAAGAGGATTTTGCATTCTTGACTTTTCTTGTAATCGACACTACTTGAAACATGACATCAAACAAGTTGCTAGAATTGTAGACACACTATTGATAGGTCATTAACAGAGCAGGTGCAACAGTGATCTACAGCATTAAAGACTTCACTGTTGTTACATGGGAGTGCAAAATGTTTTCTTAGGGGAAAGTCTACCTCAAATTTCTCTTTCGTTTCTTAATTCACCAAATCTTATTGTCTTCTATTACCGTCTTCGGAGCAAAAGGCCAAAGGCAGCTTGCTCACAGGATCATGGAAAGTAACGTTCTCGAAAAGTTTAGGAATTCCAATGAATGATTTGAACTTAATTAATTAATAAATCTTGTTATAAGATTTGTGTGGCTGGTTAAGGTATGACCCTAAACCTTCGACACGTTGGTAAAATCAAAAAAGGTGATATCCCACTATATGAGAACTCCAAAGATTATTCGGACAAACCTAACTTGTTATGCGACAAAGGAACTAAAACTTTTTATGTGGCCATTATGTGGACAAACTATCCACATAATACACACGTTATCAATGATCAGAGCTTCCATTTATATCAACTTCGAATCAGATCACAAAACCCGCCTAATAATCACATATAGCAAAAAGTGCTTTAGGCAACTAAATGCTTGCAACATTTTAAAAAGGTATTGCTAAAAATTAATATAATGTAACAATTTTTATAGTGTTGCCGTTAATAATATTAAAAAACAACTAAAATAATAATTTTTTGTTATATATAAAAAAAGACAACAAAATTTTAAAAAAAAGTTGCAATAAAATTTTATATATGCAACATTTAGAATTGTTGCTATAGTTCAATATTATATTATATTATTTAAGCAGAAACTAATTAACATCACTTTATTATACACATGTTTTTTAAGTGAAAAAAAAACATAAACAAAATAAAAGGCTCAACGCAACGTCAACCCACTGAGTTGATGAACTCACAACTTATATCAGATCACCACCATCTCCATTTTCCCCGCAATTTTGATACCAGCTTTTCTAGCAACTGGTCATCATCCTGTTGGTTTATGCCCTACAGCCAATCGCTTTGATTGTAGTTTAATGACAAATTATTTAAAAGGTATTTTTGATCTTGTACATGTTTAGATGT
>JANVCL010000213.1:15737639-15764574 GCA_026546855.1 Erythroxylum incrassatum | reverse complement strand
ATGCATCATGCATTTCCAAGTATTCATAATTATTTCAATTTCAAGCATAACACTTTAAACAAAACCACATACACACACATAGGCAAGAATTTTGCCCAATTACGCAATAACTATAAATACATTACCCACCTAATAAGCTTGCAGAAATCCATGTCAAGCTTGCCTTTCCCGTTGCTCTTGGGTAGTATTTCCTTGATTTCCTAAAACAACCAAGGTTTCAATCAAAATATCATTCCAACAAAGTTCATAGACTTTAAAATCACAAGGTTTCATCAAACATAAATTTAACACAGATCTAACCTACCCATGACTCATCTAGGTTAGAAAAACTAATACCTAGTTTAGAAATCCATAAAATCTACCTAGGATTTCTCCTAATCCATCTTCTTTTCACAAAAACCTCCTTGCTTTCTAACTCCTTCATCCTCAACACAACTCATTCTTTTAATACAGCAAGAAGAAAAGGTGGTTACTTTACCTCAACAACTTGATTTCTCCTTCTCTTCTTCTTCACCGAAACCTCTCTTCTTCTCTCTTATTTTCGTTCCTCTCTTGTTTCTCCTTGGTTCTCATAACACTTTTCTCTTCTTCCAATACAAAACCACTTTTTAATGGTCTTTTTTTCCCTATGTTACCCTTCATTTATCTTGTCCTTCTCATTTTGCCCCTTCTTTTACTTTAATCCGTCTGCTATCTCCTTTAAGCTAACTTACTTCTAACCTTCCCACATTAATTCTAACTTAATTCAAATCCTTCCATCAGTTTCTAATCCTTATTCTTGCCACTAAATTTGTGATTGAATTCAAAAAAATAATCAAAAATTGAAAGAAAAAAATTTACCCAAGACCTAATAAAAGTCTAAATGCATATCACAAAAATTGGAAAAAATTTTGGGGCCCAACAGAAGTGCCTACAAATAAATTAGATTTGGTTCAAATACAAACGACATCTAGAAAGCAAGTGACAGGTAGGGGCTTTAGAACAAAAGGGTCATCTTCTAGTGGCACTGTTGAACATAAAAGCTAGGCTCCTTGCTATAAACAGCCTTCTAATACACCAAAGACCCCTATGGCCCACTTTAGTCAAACTAAGAACCTTTCTAATATAAAGAAGATGTCAAATGCGTCCCAGAGAAATACAACTAACCATGTGGCTATTTATATTCACGCACATAAAGAGTTAATGATACAAGATAACTCTTTTGCTATACCTATCAATGAGGACATGGGTTGCGGTGGAATGGTGAAGGACATGAATGAAGAATGCAAGAATACTACATTGTCATCGTTGATTAACAAACACATTCTGCCTCCATCTAGGCCACCTGATCCCAGGCAGGGTTTGGTTTCAGAAAATGAGAATTCAGTTGTCCCTGATTCTCAAATGGAAAAGATGCAACAGAATCCAATGACTAACACATGTGATGTTCAGGTTGATGACTTGGTAAACACTCCTGCTTAACAGTGTTTACTTCTTCTCTTGGTCTCTATTATTTATGTCGCTCTTCATATGAAATTGTCAGGGGGTTGGAGTTAAGACCTTTAAGCCTATTCTTAAGAACTATGTTTGGATTTATAGTCCTCTCCTTGTTGTTTTGGTTGAGCCAAGAATTAGTGGGGTTCGTGCGATGAAGGTTATTAGGAGTTTGGGTTTTCCTCATTTTTTATGGTGGAAGCTGAAGGATTCTTTGGAAGAATTTGGTTATTATGGAAAGCAGATGTCATGGTTCGAATTATGATAGCTCACCGCTAATTTGTTCATGTTAGTATTGAATGGGATCAAACATCTTTTGACTTCACTGCCATCTATGCTAGCCCTACGTCTTATTTACAGCAATTTTGTGGAAGTATCTTCGTAAAATTGCTAATGTTACCTCTAAGCCGTGGATTTTGGGTGGGGAGTTCAATGCAAAGTTAGAGAGCAACGACAAATGCGAAGGTTCTAGAAACCAACCAGTAGTTAATACACAGTTTCGGGAATGTGTGCAATGTTGTTAACTTCATGATATTAGATTTTCCGGACCAAAGTTCACATGGAGGAGAGGACGGATTCTCACTAGACTGGATCAAGTTTTCTACTCTAATTCCTGGTAGTCTTCATTCCAAGACACTAAAGTTACTCATTTGCCCTTTATCAAGTCAGACCATTGTCTACTACTTGTGAAATTAAAACAAAGCACTCAACTACCTCCCACTCCTTGGCTATTCAGATTTCAGTCAGCTTGGTTGACACATGAATGTTTTTTCCCAGTTTGTTGAAGAAAATTGGAATCCTATTATGGCTGATTTTAGTGGTGCGATCAGGAATTTCTCAAAAAACTACAGCTTTGGAATTCTACTATTTTTGGCAATATTTTTCATTGAAAAAAAAGACTCATGGCACAAATTGAAGGCATTCAAACAAAACTGAAAGAAGTGGAATCAGATTCTCTGCAAGAGCTGGAGGAATATTTACGTAATGAACTTGAACAAGTCATTTGTCAAGAAGAACTTTATTGGCACCAACACTCAAGATGTCAGTGGCTAGCTCAGGGAGACATAAACACTAAGTACTATCGTACTATTGCAACTACCAGAAGAAGAAAAGTGAGGATTCCTTCCCTGAAGGATGAAAATGGTTGCGTTGGTTCAGACACAGATAGTATTAAAAGAATAGCGAAGAACTTCCTTGAGAAACTGTATACGGAAAAAATATATACACCTATGGAACTTCATATCATAGGTCTTTTCCCTTCACTCTCTTGCAGGGCTATAAATGATCTGGGAAGTCCAATTCTTCCTGAAAAAGTCAAGACAAAATTCTTTGATATGGCACTTAATAAGGCACCGGGCGTTGATGGGTTTAATGCTTTATTCTATCAATACCAATGGGACATCGTAGGGCTATCACTAATACTCTTTATCCAGAGAATTTTTGGACATGAAGTAAGGACGTCTGAACTGAATCGTACTATTATGGTTCTCATACCAAAGCTTCCTTCACCCACAACGATCACTTAATTCAGGCCAATTGCTTTGTGTTTATTGATTTACAAAACTATTACCAAGATTATCGTTAATCGTCTCAAGCCTTATCTAGATGACCTTGTATCTCTGAATCAATGTAGCTTTATTCCAGGGAGATTAATTATTGATAATATATTATTATTTCCCAAGAGGTCATCCATACTATGAAAAGGAACCCTGGAAGGAAAGGGATAATTGCAATTAACGTAGATCTTAAAAAAGCTTACGATAGGCTTTCTTGGAATTTTATCAAAGATACACTCATCGATATTGGACTTCCTGAATCTTTGATAAACTTTACTATGATGTGTGTTTCATCAGTGTCTATGCAAGTGAATTGGAATGGAGAACTCAGTGATGTGTTTACTCCCTCTAGATGTATTCAACAGGGTGACCCACTATCGCCTTATCTTTTCATACTATGTTGGAATGACTGGGTCACTTAATAAATAATTCAGTGTCTCAAGGAAGATTGAAGACAATTAAATAAAGCAGAAGAGATCCTTCTCTATCTCACTTGTTTTTGCTGACGATCTTATTCTGTTCTCAAAAGCTTTAATCGAACAAGTGTATATGATTTGGGACACTTTGAATACATTTTTTGCAGCCTCAGGATAGTTAATTCATCAAGACAAATCTCGTTGTTTTTATTTCAAGAATGTACATCACTCTGTGGCGCGTTATTTGAGCAGAGAATTGGGTTTTATGCAGATGAAAAACTTAGGACGCTATCTTACAGTGCCCCTATTGCATGAGCGAGTTAGTAAAAGAACCTACCAACATGTGCTTGATAAGGTTCAACAACGTCTTTCAGGATGGACGGCAAATCTCTTGTCATTCGCAGGAAGAATCACATTGACTCAATCAGTCATATCTGCTCTTCCCATTTGGAGAAACTAATAAGAAATTTTTTTGGGCCTCGTATAATGGCAATAGGAAGATTAACCTGGTACATTGGGATAAAGTTTACAAACTTAAAGAGATGGGAGGTCTTGGCATTCGGAAAATTAGAGAAAATAATGATGCCTTAATAGCAAAACTAGGGTGGTCTTTGGTTTCTAAGCCTAAATCATTATGGGTGCAGATTCTTTCTGCTAAATATAATTTTGATGTCCACAACATTCCTAATTCACTTGATGCTACTAGCGGTTTAATGGTTTGGAAGAGTATCAAAACTATTTGGCTCCATGTAGTTCAAGGTATGAAATGGTTGATCTGTGATGGATCTAGGACTCGATTTTGGCTCGACCTTGGGTTGAGGATTTGGGACCTTTTATTTCTCATGCAACTGCTCCTATTCCCCAGTCAGCTATTAATCTTCGAGTTCACCACTATGTGGATAATGTAGGTAATTGGAAGTGGGATGCTTTCTAATCTCTGCTCCCTTCTTCGATTTGTATGTACATTGCGGGTATTTTTCCTCCCAAGCCCTACTTAGGGCCTGATAAGCTAATCTGGGGAATATCGAACACTAGTCAATTCACCACTACATCGACATATTCTATGATTATGGATCACGTGAGTTGTTCTTCCAATGGATTTTGGAAGGGAGTATGGCACTAGAATGGCCCTCAATGCATTCGCTCATTCCTTTGACTCCTCGCGCAAGATCTTTTACTTTTTAATCAACAACGAGTTCACATTCATTTAACTACTGATGTTACGTGCTATCATTTTCAAACAAAAGAATCCTTGTTATATGTGGTGCGTGATTGCACCAAAGCACATAGTTTGTGGTTTATGTTCCCTTCGCAAGTAGTCTCCTTGGATTTTTTTCAACCTAAACACTCATGAGTGGCTAGATATGAATCTCCAAAATCACCAAATGGTTTTGTCTTTGATTGGTCAATTACTTTTGGTACCGCTTATTGGTTCCTATGGTCCTGGAGAAATAAGGCCCTCTTTGATGAACACTTCTCTTGGTTGATTTCTCCTGCGTATTACGTACTGGAGCATATGCATCGGATCTACAAGGATTCGGTTTGGCAAGGTAGAGCAAATCTTGGCCATAGATCTCGAAGTGAGCTACTTATTGGCTAGTGTAAACCTCCTCATGGTTGGGTGAGGTTGAATACGAATGGAGCATGCAAAAGCTCGTCCTCGTCGGCCACAATAGGTGGACTTATTCGTGATAGTTCAGGCACTTGGCTCGAAGGTTTTGTGCAGAATATTGGCTGGTGCTCCTTCATTTCTGCTGAGTTTTAGGGAGTTTTTTTTCCGGTCTCAAGCTTGCTTGGGATCTTGGTTATCGTTGAGTTGAATTAGAAGTGGATTCTCTAGTAGTGACTAATATCCTGTCCTCCTCGACTAAACGGACAATATCGCACAATCCCCTAGTCATGGGTATCAACGAGTTGTTTACTCAGAATTGGATAGTTTTACCTTGTTATATTTACAGGGAGGGAAACTGGTATGCAGACTGGCTCGCCAACTTTGCTATTTATTTTGAGTTAGGGATTACTACTTTTGATATTACACTTATAAGGTGCCTCCCTATCCTATTAGAGGATATGTCTGGGGTTTACTTCCCTAGATTAGACATGTAATGTGTCTTGTTTGTCCTTTCCATTTCATTAAAAAAATTACGTAAAATAACATAAATACCTAGTTACCTAAGGTAACACAAATTAAATACATAAAAAAACTCATCTCTTGTCTAATATTAAAATATATAATTATACACAATATTTTTCAACACTCCCTCTTAAGTTAGAGCAGAGAGATTTTGAATTGCGAACTTCCAAAGTAAGTATTCAAACTAATACTTCCTAAAAACTTTGGTCAAAATATCAACTTACATATTGTAAGTATGAGCATGAACAGTCATTATAATATGATTTTGAATTTCATCACGTACAAAGTGACAGTCAACTACTATATGCTTGATATGTTCATGAAATACCAAATTAGATGTAATATGAATTACAGTCTGACTGTAATAGTAGAGACACATTAGTTGTGGATGTGCAACTCCCCTATCATAAAGTCGGCTTTTGAGCCACTTCAACTCACAAGTAGTGGTAGTCTTGGACTAGTAATCGGCTTCAATAGACGAGTAGGAGACAATTTGTTGTTTCTTAATATTTTAATAAATGATTGATTGACCTAACATGATAAAATATCCAATGAATGAGCATCAAGTAAAGGGTGTCTTGCCCAATCATAATCACAATTTGCATATAGTTAAAGATCATTGTCAGCTCGTAAAAAATTCCTTGTCAAAGACTTTCCTTCAGATAGTGAAAAACTTTCAAGGTAGCTTCCCAATGGTCCGCACACGAATGTAGTAAGTGCTAAAATATGAACTGAATAATTGAGCTTAGCCTGAGAAATAGTCAAATAAGTCAATCCATTAATAAGATGATGATATATCTCAGGATCATTAAGGAATACCCCTCTATAAGAGTTAGGTGCTAATTTTGGCTTTCCCCAAAGTAATCTTGTTTCAACAATAATATCAATTACATATTTTTTCTAGCAAAGAAATATCCCTTTCGGTCCTTGAGCAATTTCAACACTCAAAAAAAAACTTCAACTACCTTATATCCCTCACTTGAAAATATTGACTCAAATACTACTTGAATTTCCTTAGCACGTCCTTATTGTTGCCAACCAATGTTAAGTCATCAATATAAATAAGGACACTTTGGTTGTAAATGAGTCCTTTGCACGTATACTTTGGTTGTTTAGTATGTATACTTTGGTTGTTTAGTATGACTCCTAAACTCTTCCCACATGCTCTTCAATTTATTATGATACAACTTACATCTAAACCCTTGTGTTTGTAGTTTGCAATTTTGAACTTTAATTAATAAATTCGCATGTCATTGTCGATCAAGAAGCATTTTTATAGATTGTCTTATTTTCCTTGACAATCTCCATATAAAAGATCGTGGATTGTAAGGCAGGATCTATATTGTTGAACATCCATACAATCAATGAAGGATTTACTACACACTAGTATTTAAATTCATCAGTCATTTATGGGTTTAGAGATCATCCCTTTAACAAATCTTAATTTTTCCTTTGCTTGAAGTACATTTCGCATTACCTTAGCCCATTCATCATAATTATACCCTTCAAAACCACATGTTTAATCACCAGACCTAATTTATTGATATAGAATATGTAATATGATTATTTCGGGTCCATTATCGGTGGCTTGTTGCTGACAATTTTATCACCATCTTCGTTCTTATCTTTGTCAATCATGGTGACTAAAAATCAATTGTTCATTTTGAGTTAAAGACTAAGTTGCTCTAATACCATGAATAAATTTGGGAAATTTGTATCTTACCTATTATTTCTAAAAGTGATTAATATATATACAACTCGTATGATGTAGCCTATTCTACTTGTATGGAAAGGCAATACCAAGTTACCTAAACTAACACAAACTAATTATATACAAAACTCATCTCCTGCCTAATATTGACATATACAATCATACGAAATATTTCCCAATAGAATCTTTTCCTAACCTGCCCATCAGATCTCTACAAAGTTAATATAAACATAGTATTAGCATTAGCAACTGCCTAACACTTTCATTAATGTTAATGAATAATGGAGGTGAAATATTTTATATAACTAATATTCAAAATGGAAAATGAAGATATACCCTATTGAGTTCAAATTTATCAGTATACAATTGTCTTAGCAGCCAATTCCAAGTTGTACAATAAAAAACCAGTTGTAAATGAGTCAAATTTGATATTCCAAGGTCATGTTATTTACTAGATTATATCATTCTTTTTTAATTTTTTTGCTCATTGAAATTTTAGTGCAATCTTAAGGTTATAGCTCACAGATTGCTGAAAAGGTCTTTCCGTGAATTAGAATTAACATTGTTACGTACTCATAACTTGTGACATGGAAACTTGGGATAAATAGGAATGTTGTTTTATATGGCATGTTCCATGAAGGAAAGAAAAGAATTGGGATGAAACATTGTATTTGTTTCAGACATATGAGGCAGTACTCACTCATATCATAAATTTAAGTTGACTAATATTCTTAATCATTAATATTTATTAACAATAAAATAATAATACATATAAATATTAGAATATGATAATCAATATAATATAATGATATATGATAAGTACTACAAGATTTTAATTAGAAGTTTAACAATTCTTTTAGACAAAATAATAGATAAATTTTCACACATAATATTTCATTGAAAAAGAAAAGAAATAATTATTTTTTTGAATTCCAAGTGAAATTAGACTCGGTAGAAAGGGTAAAGGGTTTCCCAAGAAGGCTCCTTGCACGTTCTAAGCCATAAATTGAAACAATCAAAGATCTTCCCTCAGGTGTTGGTATATTGACACCCTCTTCCAACAACTTCTTTACTTTAACTAAATTTGCAATAAATACAGTGAATGATTTCCTAGATACAGTATGGATCACTATATTAGATAAACCACATGTACCATACATTTCACCTAATAAGCAAATAGTATAGAATAATCAAAGCTAAATCAAACGATATAAGGAATCCAATTTTGAACATATGCATACCCGATTGAATGACTCCATCATCGTCACAATGAACAAACATAGTTTTTGCAATCGAGGATACTACTCCAAAACAGCTGATTTCCCTAATCCTGTATGGACCATCGGGACGTCGCCATCGCCTCCATTTCCATCTATGTTCTCTTAAACATTCGAGGAAGTTTTACACAACATACATATATTATATACAATCAGATGTTCTTATAATAGCTTCGCAAGAAAAAATGAGAAAAATATAATAAAGAAAGAGAGGTAGTTCAGATGATGTTAAAATTTGTTCTGGATCGATTTGTTCTTCATTAAGTAGAATTTTCCCACATTCCTCATAGCGGAATTCATTTCTGCCATTAGAAACTAGTCACCACTTCGACATTCTGCGATGAATTAATGTTAATAGTTTTATTTTGAAATGTCAATTTAGCATAAATATGTTTAATTAAATTATTTTATTAATCAAATCCTATAAATTCTCAGGTCAGGAATGAACTGATCCAAAATTGAATGTAACTTTACCATACAAATCCTAACAATAAAAAGAAAAGGTCATTCCTTTTCAATGATGCTAAAACAACTTTGTCCTCAACAACTTGTTATTTATTATGATCAAAAACAACATAACTTAAGTCCAACATTAGATTTGAACCAATTCTCTTGTTGATGATACACTTGATCCCATGTTGGTGAATAATGGAAAAATACAGTGGTTTTGTTATTAGTTAGGGATGAATTTGTGAAGCCTATAAAGTGTTCAATGAAATGTTTCTTAGGGATAGTTTGGACTATTTTGCTAGATATTTGTGAGACTTGGTTAATTGATACTTATACTTACTCTCTCTTTTTTGCCCCTACCGGCTGCTATTATTGATTGATACTTATATTTACGGATGAAAATAAGTAAAAATAATGTTGTTATTGATCCATTCCCAAGTGAGTTGAATATCATGGTTCCAACTTATATGTTTTTTGCCTATAAATGTTTCGATGCGTTGCTAATATATTTGGTTTTGATCATTTTACTTTTAATTATTATGTTTAATGACAAGCAAACATTAAAATAAAGTCCTTATGATGGATACATGTTTATACTATAAGTGGTATAGATTTGGTGTAAAAGCAGTCATATGGTAAATATGTGCATAAACATTCGTTGCAGAAGTACCCTTGATTCTTTAATAGACCTTTCATCAAACAGTTAGTAGGGTTTCGTCAAACAAGCATGGAAGGTGGAAAAAAATGTCAACCTATACACATCCAACACAGAAACACAATTCACCATCTTCCAAACACAAGCACAAAGAAAAACCCATATACCATGTCCATAACACAAAACTCACATAAACTCCAAAACGTAGTAGAAAAATAGAGCATGAAAAGGAGGGTTCTTGAAAATAGAAAAGAGAAAAGTAGAACCATACCAACACAGGACATGATGCTCGTTTGATGTTGACAACCACAACACACGAAATAACGACCATAAAGGAGATAATGCTTCTTCAAAAACACGATAGCTAACACGAAAACAAAGAAAGCTTTATTTTCGTGTTTATAATAACCTAGTAGAAAAAGACATTATTTGTTGTTAAACAAAATGACGTCGTTTATTGTTAAGCAAAAAGACATAGTTTTTTATTAATTAGAATATATCATAAGGTGACGATTTAGATTAATTCACAATGATTGTAAGTCTAAAACTATAAGGCGACAATTAAAATTAATTCACAATAATTGTAAGTCTAAAAATAAATTTAGTTAACGACAAGGTCATTTACAAAATTTATAAAACTAAAAACACAAAATTATTTTATATTACATTTATTTATACTTGTTATTAATCTCTTATAATATATATGATTTGAAAATTATATGTGGTATCACAAAACTTTACTTATTATATATAAGTTCTATACTATTTTATAGAAATAATATATTACAAAAAAATTTCAAATTGAAAATTATATGCGTGTGTGTGTGTGTGTGTGTGTAGTGTTGGTGACGATTTTTGAAAATTGTCACCTATTGTTTAACATTTTGTGACAAGTTTGGAAAATCATCATCTATTTAATATTTGGTGATGATATTCGAAAATTGTTGCCAAATGTTACAACATTTAAAATAATAATATAAAAATAATGTCATTTGTTTAATGACAAATGACGTCTTTTTCGCTTCAACTAAAAGTAAAACACCTGAGCCCCCCATCCCCAAACCTTCTACATGCCTCTTTTCTCTTCGTTAAAATTTTTCTTCTCCATGACATCTGTCAAGGTTAGTTGTACATGCTTTGGTCTTGGTTTTTGTCCTGCATTCATCGTTGTTGTTATATGCTTTGATGTTAATCGATTTTATGAATTTTTTGAGTTTTTGGGTTTATTTGGACTATTAATGGTTGAATATTTGTTTTAATATGTTAATGTTGGTGAAGAAAGGGAAAAGACATGATTTTTGTAGTTAGTTAGGGGTGAATTTTTGAAGTCTATAAAGTGTTCAATGAAAGTTCTCTTAGGGATGAAATCAAATTAAAAGGTTAATTAAGTTCATTTATCATAAAAACTAGGTCAATGGAATGAATTTATGTAATTTCTTCATATACATATTTAATTAATTTGAGTATGTATATGAAAAAAATAGATTCTTTAGCTAAAAAATTTGATCATATCAATGTGCATTCTATGGGATAGTATAATGTTTCATGTGACATTTATGAATGTTTAAGAAATTGATTGTCAATTAGTGAACTCTTTTCTTTAAGATTTATCTGCTGAACAGGATAAACCTATTAATCAATCTTGTTCTTAAGTGTAATGTTAGACAACCTGGTAGTTTTTAACTAAAGCCCTTTAACCCTTACCCTCCTAAAAATTCTATTTTAGAGTCTTTATTTAAGAAATTTTTATCTTATTCAAGGAACGATATATAAAATATAAAGAATTTTTATGAACTCTCATATATATTACGACAAGGTTTTCTATTATACGAAATGTTGATGTTTAAGTTATATTAATGCAAAATGTTGATGTTTGAGTTATGTTTATGCGTATTGTTGATGTTTGACTTATGTTTATGCGTAATGTTGATATTTTTGTTATAGATATTCATTATAATGGCACCTGGTAGAAACAAATAAAAGAAGGTGGCAAGTATCGAAGTTGTCCCTACTCAACAACAACCACATCAATCAGATCCTACTTAATAACAACCACATCAATCAGATCCTAGCCAACAATAACAATCAACCTCATCCATCAATGAACCAACTTAATAACAGCCTCCATTTGCCTCAACAATACAGAATGATCTGTAGGTTTGTTAATCATTAACACTTACAAAGAGACTTATACTCAAATATATATTTACATGTTTAATATGTATTTTCTTATCATTATTCATCAAGTTCCAATATTACCATCAGAAAAAGTGGTAGAGGTGTAACTAAAAGTTGTGAGTTTCAATAAATGAATGTTGCAATGAACAACTGTTCATACATATTGATACCTTGCAAAGTCATCCTGTAGACAAGGTTCAATTGACAAAATTATCTGGTGAGTTGGAGGTAATTGCCAGAATTGAATTGTCTTGTCTTAAGCATGCAAGCATTTAAAAGAAAACAACTTGCTAGAAAATGCTTTGGATAAAGTTTTGATAAAATTTTAATTTAGTTAATTATATGCAATATTATTTTACTTATTTAAAGATTAATTTCATGTTTACTTGTTCACAAATGAAGTTGAATAGCATCAATATCGAAACCATGATGTTTCAAACTGTCACTTTACTTTTGAAACAAAGGACCAAGGATTGTCATTATTGGCTGCATAAATATTACAAATATTTTCCTTCACATGAGGAGACAAGAAAACATGTTTCAAAACAGTTATTTCAAAAAAACTGGAACAATTTGTGTGATTATTGGGCTTCTTCCAACATTCAAGTTTATTAGCCACAATTTTTGGGCTTTTAGCAACGATTTTTTTCGCCGCTAAAAGTCCATTATGTTGTAGTGTCTTCACTTGATCTAGATTGCATTTTTCAGGTAGCTTCTTGTGATGGTGATTTCCTAAAGGCCATTAGGTTTGTGGCTCAATGGCTTGTCCAAGGCCTTTTTTCAGAGCAAGTCCATCATGCCTGACAAGAGGCCCATATAAATCCATTGACAAGTAGACTGAAGACCTAATTATTCATGTTTTCATTTATGCAGTACTAAATCCTGTCCCGGTTGGTAATTAACTAATTATATTCAAAAGAAGTATTTCTTTGTTTTTGTTTAAATTTGAAAATGGTACTTCTTACTTCTTAGTCAAAGGGAAAAGGCATTGAAATTCTCAAAACACTATCGCTGTAGATTTCTATTTATCTGTTCAAATACGAGATTAATTGCAAAACTTGTAAAGAGAAAAAGAAAGAACCATCAAATCGTGAGCGAACCACGCACATGAATCCCTTATGGACCACAAGTTCTCAATTGCCTAAGCTAAACCTCAGAGTATGTTCGTCAAATGATTTCTTATATAAGTTCAGTAGGAACGTCTAATAATTGTGAGAGTGAAAATTCAGCATTAGATATGTAATAAACTCTTGTTCATTTCCATTCATGGTTTGCTCGATTTAAAAGAAAAAATAAAGAAACTGGTGTCTGGTGTATCCCTGGAGTTTCCGTTGAGAATCGAAGTTCTAGTCTAGCAGCATTTAAGAATTTGTATAACTTTGAGCCTAACAATGAATTGATCCTACCTTTCGTTACTATTTTAAGCATAAATTGAAAGCTATATTCCCTACTCACATGAGCTTAATGAGAATGCCTTGAACCAAATCTCCTCAACTCCATTAATCCATCATCAAAAGAGAATGTGGCGACCCCATTAGTCATCTTGAACAATAATCAACCCCTCTAAAGCTACTCAGCTAACCTTCTTAATCTTATATTTAACTGAAAGCTAACCTTCATTGGTATTTGTTTATTCTAAAGAAGAGAATGTTTTAGATTCAATGATACATCATTGTCAATCATGCTTGTCTGTTTCTTTCTTAGCAATGTTGGATCCCAAGTGCATGCTTGGCTATAATGCCTCACAATTCTTGTACCTTTTCTTAACCTGCTCTCTTAATATGATTGTTAGATGGGCAAATGTGGTGGCCCTGGACAGCTCTAGCAAGAAATTCAAGGTCACTTCACCATAAAGAGAAAAAACCAACTCTTCAGGCTTAGCTTAAATTTACGGTTTCCATTTAAAGATACCAAATAAGGGGCCTCTTGCTCCCCTTTATGATTTTCTTCCACCTAGTTTCCATGCTCCTATAATGGTTTGCATGTGTTTTCTTTCTTATCAATCAAAAACTATGCATCTTGAACCCTCTTCAATCAAAATCTATTTCTGTATCAACTCTTCTAATATCTGGTAGGTCCTTATTTTATCCAAACTCTGCATGCCTGTATATTTTTAAACATTTTGTTACACTTTCCACCTATTACCCTCCTCTGTCCACATAGCCTTTTTGAGCTGCACTGAAGGGGCAGGAACAAGCTGTACCTAAGTGCAATGTTACCCTTTTAACGCCTGACCAACAATCCTAATCACAGCTATTTGAATCTCATCTGCAATGTGGGTCAACCAACTGATGGAAATGATTCAATGACACTTTATTCCCTGCTAGCAACCCCAATCTAGCCAATGCAATTGCCTAGATGTGCACGGACCATAAGTTTGGTACCCACATCATACTGTTGCAATCACTATAATGAACCATGGCTAGCTATTTATTAGTTACACTTCAACTTTAGTGTTATATGATCTGAAGCTAAGTCTACACTTTTCTCACTCTATTATACGTTCGTCAAAAGTAAGAAGATAGTTAGCTCCTAATTGCATGGAATCAAATATGAAGCTATCACCATCAGAAGCATATCCGGAGTCCATGGATTTTCTTTCGCGTACTTGGTGCAACTTCGCAGTTCAGACTCTGCAACCAGAACTGCAAGACCATCAGTCCATTTTCCTCCTGGATAATCAAATAACGAAATTGGGTTGCAAAGTTAAGACTTCGTTCTCGGTGAGTCAATCCATGCTTAGCATTCCAATATATTATTCTTGTATTGGTAAGAGATATAGGAGTTAAACAATGAAAGTGACATGATGTCCTCACTTGGTGAAGGTCGAAAAGAGTGTGAAAATGGATGAAGCAGACTTCAAGCCTCTGCCGCCATGGAAATCCAATGATGTGAAGGTATTACATAGAGTTAAACAAATACATGATCAGAGCATACATATCTGCATACTATCTGAAACAAAAAAGGTTTTTGTTGAATCAGTCTTCTTAATTCTTTCTTGCAGTCATGGATATGGATGCAACAGGCAATGCATCCTGAAGTCAATTACAACAGTTGTTTCCGTAGGAAATGGGTAAGTAGCTAGATAGTGATCATTTGGTTATGCTATGTTAGAATAGTAATATATGACTAGTTTGTAAACAAAGTTGATGTGGAGATATTCGTGACCCAGTTGCCATGGAAAATAATACCCCTTAAGGCCTTATCAATCAAGAAATGGTTGAAAGAAATAAAGCAAAGGAGAAAAGAAGAAGAGAGGCTACAAAGAGCTGAAGTTCATGCAGCCATATCAGTGGCAGGGGTGGCTGCTGCTTTAGCTGCAATTGCCGCTGAGAGCTCGAAGAAAGAAGATATGTTGATGAGCTCAAACAAGGAGGCTGCAGTGGCCTCCGCGGTGGCTCTGGTGGCTGCTCAATGTGCACAAGTCGCCGAAGCCATGGGAGCAAAGAGAGAGCAGCTTAGTAGTGTGATAGGTTCAGCCATGAGTGGTACAAGTGCAAGTGACGTATTAACACTCACTGCTGCTGCTGCTACTTGTAATAACTCATTCCTTGACTCTAATTATTTTCAACTTCCTGAATTCCCACACGGTAACGTGGCTTAAAATTGCTTGCTCAAACAGTTAAATTTATATTATGTTTTGTCTTCAGAAGAACCTCATATCAGCTAATTATTGTTTGTTACAGTGTCACCATAACAATAAACAGTGTTGACTACAATTTTGCCAGGCATAAGCAACGTTTTCTAGCCTATCGAATGGCTCCTATGTTGTTTCAAATGATGCCTCCTAATAAAATAGCTCCTTTAACGATCATGGTTGGTTCTGAGATGAGAAAAGTGACAGTAGTAGGGTCATGACCTCACCCTTTGCTGAAATCTTTAAGTTTACCAACTGAATAAAGCCCATGAATCATATGCCGAGTGAATTGCTTCAGCTAATTGTGTATATTATGTTTTAACAAGCAGCTTTGAGAGGAGCTGCCACACTTAAAGCTAGAACAGAATGCAAGAACAGGTTAAATGGAAGTGCACCGGTGCTTCCTATTATTGATCAGGACAAGGAAGACTTAGACTTCAACTTGGAGGAATGTAGGTCTATCCTTGCCAATGGTGCGGAGCTCCATGTTGAAACCCCAGATGGTATGTAAACATACATAATAGATGATGAGCCCAAGGTTCCAAACATCTGCTAACAACATTCGTCGCCCTTTGGTTTCGTGCTTCTAACTTTGTTCCTGTCGTGTCTGCTTGTCATAAATTTTTCTCATGCAAACAGGAAATTTTAGAGTGAGATCAGTGTCTATCATCCTAAACAGCCAGGCCAAGGTTAGACTAAGCTACACACTAATTAATTTCCCCTATGAATATTTTACCATGTTATGTGGCCAATTTGAGTGAAATGAGGTGAAGAAAGATCTTTGAAACTTGATTTTAACTTTACAGGTTATACTTAGAATGAGGAAGCTCAACCTTTTGAAAAGCAAGAAGGAAAGTAAGTTCTGCTGTTGAAGTTAATTTTGATGAATCAAGGCGAGGACAGAAATCAAGTCGCGTCTAATTATGAATTTTGGTGTAGGTATAATACTGGACATGCATGCTGAGTTGTACAAAGATTCAGATTCAGAGGCTGATACATGCTATCTGATTGTGTTAACCACAAATCAGGGTGTCATCAAGCTGGACATGGGTGATGATTATCATTTCTACAAGACATGGGCCACAACCATTAGTCATATGCTCACGCTCTCTAGTTCCTTGAATAAATATGATCTTCCATTTTACAAGAAATGAATCCACTCAGCTCCCATGTACTGCATACATTTGCTTATCAGTGTGTACTTTAATTATGTAATTATAATGTGTCATATTGTAACTTTTTGTTTATTAAGTGAATATGGTATGAACTGTTCAATAAACTTATGGCTTAAGGTACTAGTTACAAAATTTCCAGGAACTCAGAAAGGAAGCCAGGTATCTCATCAGATTAAGAGAAGGCTAACAATTTTCTAGCATAAGGAATATTAATGAGAAGCATCAATCATATTGTAAAAGAACAGGATTAATGAATCTCAATTTCGAAACGAGGATGATAATGATTGCGGTGAAGGTAATCTCCCACTAAGCACGATTAGTAGGGCATCATTTGGACTTAAGGCTAAGCCATTTACACTTAAAGAACTGATTTAGGAACGGATAAGATATTGAAAAGAAAGGCTTAAGATGGTACAAGGTAGTCAGAACTCATACGAAGCAACAAGACTTCTTTTTAGCCCCTGAGATTACTAATATTAGTCTTTGGTTAAATGTACCAATAACGGAAAAGGAGGTCAATACCATTGAAATGGTCGATGATTATTGCTTGAAATATAGAAAATAGGTCATTTTAGCAGGGCTAGGTACACAGAATCCACAGAATAACCAAAGTGGTTGAGAACTATAGGTAAAGGGCCTTTTGGACTTAATAACACTACGTATGTGAACATGGTTGATCCTTGCATGCTTTAAATATGGGAAGATGGTGTGGCATTAAATTGGTATAATTTTAACTCCTGGCAACCTGGAATCATCCTCCTCAGGGTCGCCACATTTCACTGCATTGCAAATATTTCCGGCTTCACTTTATTTTTTGCTATCAAACAACCGATTTTCTTTGTCTTGGTGAGATTTCTTCTGTTCATGGAGATTGAAACTTTAAGAGAAACTCAGAAATTGTCAAGAGCAATTTTGGGAAGTTTATAGAACTGAAGCTGACAATGGAGGTTTATATTTAGCTACAGCACACTCGAAGACAATTTTACAAAGCAATATGGGGAACATATAGACCAGCCAAAGGTTGTCTGGCGGTCCTTTTCAGTCTGTCAGAAATGATTCTCTTGCAGATTTAAGTTCCCCCAAGTTTTATGGGCAGGCATTCGGAACTTGTCATAGTAACTCAAAAAGTCAACAGTATAATTGATCTTAAGAACTAAGCCTTCCCACATTTGGATGGCCAATGCTTTCCAGATAATTTTTACTTAGATGAACTTGGAATGAGAATATACATTTTTTATCATGTTCAATTCACCTTTACCAAGTTTGGTTTATCTGCCTCTCTAGCTATGATGTGATAATTCACCATGTCGTTTCTGAACTCAGAACTCTTTCTCTGCTTTTGTGTAGTATGCTTATTTACCACGCTTTAAAAACTACATTGAATTTTAGGAACATATGGAGAGACCAAGCCTCGAGGAATTTATCGTCTAGCATTTGTTTTCTTATTCATCTTCACTGTCACATTTATCAGTTCCGTTTCGTAGGATCAGAAACAAAACAAATGGTTTAAACTTGGAAACTTAGTAGTTAACAGCATACATGATCCTTCTGTAGCAACATGTGGTCCTTGGAACATCTTTTGCTTTACATTGCAGGAACCTAATCTTGGTGCAGCTAGTGGAGTCGAGTTCATTTATCCAACAACCAACAGCTGTTTAAAAGCATAACAATATCTTCCCAGAGGATCTGGCAACTCCAGTGGGCTATGTCTATAGATAAGCTGGTCATGCACTGCTCATTATGGGCATGCAATGCAAGGCACAAGTATTGGAACTTTAACTCTCCAAGACCCAATGTGGCGGAGATTCAGAGAATGCATCCTGTTGATCAGTCAAGTAGGCCAACTTGCAGACACCGCATGACACTTCTCAGAAAGCTTCCCTGGAGTTCACTGTATCAAGATTGAAAAGTTAATGTAAAAAGTGCACCGATTTCCATCTTTTTAGTTTGATGTTGATCAGACGCATACAACTGTTGTCAGCTTTAAATCTATTCCCTGTCCCCCTTGCCTATGTAGTCTTTACACATTCTCAGGTAGTCTTACTTAACTCGTGAATCATCCTCTTCACTCAGTCTAAAATCTCGCAATAAAGCAGAGTTTAAGAAGATCCGATAATACGCAACTTTATTCCTACATAATAGAGAGACTATTTTCGATAGACCCATATACAAATGAGACAATAAAATAATGATGCAGGATACATCACTCTGAATGACAGACCTGAAATACTTAAAATTTGTCATTTGTAGTATGATGTCGGTACCAATTGTTACCTCCACCGTATGCGCCATCTGGTTTCCTGAAAAGTTACATTCTAAATACTCCATCTTAGACCTGCTAATTCTAAAACTTTTCGACTTTAACGCATCTCTTCAGCAGTTTAATTTAACATTAACTCCCTCTTTGGTCTCATCCACCAGAATAATATTGTTTGCAAATAACATACACGAAGGTACCTCACCTTGAATATGTTTCATCTAACACTAATGTGAATAACAAAGGACTTAATGCAGATCTTTGGTGGAGACAAACACCGATAAAAAACACTTCCGTGTCCCCTCCTATTGTCCTTACGCTAATCAATGTTGTTTCACTCATGCATGTATACAAATAAATGCCATATTCTTCCCTTCTTTTTCTTTTTCCAATAAAATAATTTCTCTTATTCAAGAGAAGTTTGGTCTTAAGCTCATGTTTTTGACAGGATGACCAATCGTTTCAAGCCTTTTATAAGTATTTAATTTTTTGAAAACGCAGGTTTCCTTATTTTAACCTAATTTTCAATCCTAACAGAAGAACCAACATAAAAGAAAAGAAAGCTTTATTTTGTGATAGATTGAACCAAACATTATGAAAAAAAATTATCTAAAAAGGAAAAAAGACAAAAATTGATGGTTTCTCAAACAAAAATGAATACTTCTTGTTTAACACATCTACCAAACGATTGTACAAATCGTACAAGAATGCATAACGGAATAATTGAAATTCCAAAAAGTTAGTGAAGTGACAAGTGGCCCAATAAGCCAATGGAAAGCTCAAAGATGTTGAGGGACTTGTAAAGAACACTCCTTTTCAGCAACCGAAGTGGCATGTATCAAGTCCATTTCCTACTTCGGTTATCCATATTAATCCTCTCAAAACTCTGAAGAAAGCTGCAAGCCAACTGTGTTGTCTCGCTATAAAGAATTGCCACTACATAGTGGAGGCATATACAACAACTGAAGCTTGCAAACCACGATCCACTTTGAAATGAGCATGGAAGAACCTTCTTATCTGCCAATACAATTCAAAATGACAAATGCATAGCAAAGGACGTGAATGTCGAATGCAGAAAATAGTTAGCCTAACCTTTACCTACCTCTTTGAAGGAATGTGAAACCAGAAAATCTTTCAACAATTTCTCTTCTGATTCGAATAAGACAATGTGACTAGGTTCAGACCAGTTTCTTCTCAGTTCCGATGCAAATCCAACAGGATCCATCATGAACCTGTCCGACTCATCTGGAATTCCTCTCACTTCACTGCCAGAAGAGAAGTGAGAAAGGAAAAATGATGATTTGAAGCAACTAGAGATCCAGGCAGCATGAAAAATGCAACTCACAGCAATCAAATCTGAAAGTTCAAACCTTGGTGTGCAATCCAAAAATCGCATGGGTAGACTGGAATGCAAAGTGGAGTAGTAAGGCGTTGCATGACAGGGCATTAGGAAGAGAATACTTTTTACTTTCTCATTGCGTGCTTCCTTTGATAGATAGATCATCACATCTTCAGTTCCTCTCTGTTGTGAAGGTTTAGCAGTAAGAAACAGTAAAAGGTTAATAAAAAAGGAAATCAGAGGATTTTTCTCATCATAGGTCACCGATAAAAGGAATTTTAATGAAGTCTGGGTGTAGACTGAAGGACAGAAGAAGAAAAAAACAACTTATATCACTTTTCTCAAATGTTTGGAATTCACCGCTAAAACCAGTTAACTTGTGACACTCAAGAAGAAAAAGCTTGTACTAAACTCCAGTATTACTGACTCCTTTTCTACCTGATGTACCAGGCTCATGTACAAGGCCATTGGAATATTCGTGGCAAGCAAGAAGAAGACTGCAAACCCACTTTTAGATGGCCCTTTCAGAAGAGTGTTTGAAGAGCCTTTTCTTTTGACTGATGAAGTATCAAATCTAGCCATCACCGCTAGTGAATATCCAGAAAATATTAAAGCTATTGGAAGTACAGGCAAGACGAACCTGCAGTTCAGCAGCCCAATTAGACGTTGATGACAGGACCAAAAAAAGGTCAAATCTACGCTTCAAGTAGATACCAAGAATATAAGAAAACATAGCAAAAAAAAAATACCTAAATTCTTTGTGACCTAATAGACTGTAAAGAGTTAAAACCCAAAAAATCAGGCCAGAAAGCTTCCAATGTTTACATCTGATGATGCCAGCAATTGCAAATGGCAAAAAGGTGAAAAGCATGACTGAAAATCCTTGAGAGAAGTACCAGTGCCACTTATGAGTTCCATAGTAATCCCCGCCAGAGGAAAGAAAATTGAACTTCAGAAAATTGAGTTGCACTAAGACCCATGAACCATACATCAAACGATCCAACAAACATAACAGCCCAAGCACCAAAAACCTGATACACAAGCGAAACAGTAAGAATTCCAAATACAATAACAAATGGAACCTAAAAGAAAGAGTCCACAGAAATTTCCTTTGCTTCTGTTTTCCATATTATTTGAGGAAAGATTTCTTTTGTTAACAGGTGTAATCAATCAGATGCAGTTCAGAGAAATTTTATTTTCTTCCTCCTCAAAGTCAATTGGTAGACTCAATCCAGTCAAGAAAGTTTGCATCAAAGGGGATTCGATATCCTCTCAACTGACAATCCGTACCATATAAAGCCAAGAATCTGAAAAGAACATCCAACTACCACAATCACTTGATGCAGTGAAAGCAGCAAAGGATACATGTAATTTTATATAAAATGTCTCCAAATAACTAAAAAGTATCATAATCTTGCCAATAACCAGATAAAAAGGCAAAAATTTGAAGACACAAGAAGCTATAGAAAAACAATTAGTATAAACCAGCAGGTCTTAAGTCATTGGAGAGGTCATAGTGATCATAGCACTTTAGCAGAAAAAGAGAAGCACTTATAACTTCTTATAATCAGTGAACCTAGGATTTCATTTCAAAAGGTATAGTAGGAAGGAAGCAGAGCATTGCCCATAACAATCCAGTAATAGTGGCCGTTAGCAAAGAGAAGTAAGGAAATTTCACTCTTTTTACATGAATTTGCTTATAAGGCTCAAATCAACAACAAACTTTAACTTAGGTATTTAGTATAAAACTTTGCTGAAGATCAGGAAGCTATCCTGAAATATCTCAAAAAGATTTGTGCATAAAAACATGGTGAAGGGTGAGATTTCCTTCGACATAAAATATGTCCAGAGCAACAACATGAAAACTTTGAGTACTCACAAGAAGAGACAAATCCTCTTGACAACAACAACAATAACCACAACACCCAATATGAATCCCGCTGGCCTGCGGGATTTGGGAGACAAATCCTCTTGACAGACTTTCACAATTAACATACCATCGCACTATAAACAAGAATTTAAGAAGTATTTGGAGGCCAGCTATGCTGACGTGGTGATGATCCAAACTTTTTAACATGCCTTTTCTTTTGTTTTAGTACCTAAAATAAATTTGAGTTCACTTAAAAGGTTATGGCAGGAATCAATCTACGTCTTTTTGAATGTCCAATCATCAGACAGTAGCATCAGAATACTTTTCACTTGATTTGAAGCCATTTGATTATGCAAGGTCATGTCATTTAATTCGAAAGAAATATTATTTGTTCTAATGCAGTTTATTAAATTCAACAAGTAGATAATGCTGAAAATACTTTGATGAAGATAGAGTAAATTGTATAATCGCTTACCCAATGGGGAACACCTCCAGGAAAATGAATCTCAACCTATCACGTGCAAGGTAAAGCTCAACAAGGCCAACATATATCCATGTAATAGCACTTGTTGGTCGAATTGCGCAAGCAAGTGCTGCTATAACCAAACCCCATTTCCTTGAAACCAACACAACTTTGCTAGGAGAATGTCTCAATCGCATAGATGGCCAGCAGTATAGACCCACCAATGTAAGAACAGTTTCCATACTATTTGACAGCGTACGATTAAAGCAGAAAAACATGAACCAATTGCACAACTGAGAAAAGAGCTAATAAAGTTAAGTGCATCACATTAGGCAAAAGTTATTGATCATTAGAAGCAATAAACACAGATAAGTTGATTATATGGAGAAAGAGACGGAATAAAGCAAATGATACCTCAACCCAAGCAAGGGCTGGGTTAAAGTAATAAATAACTTAAGGATACTGTCCATTGTGCAACACATTCACCAAAAACTACATAAGCCAGCTTGTACATATACAAATCACCAACGGCTGAGAACAGGGCTTGCAGCAACCGTGGAGCTCTTGTCTACAAAACAAGGGACATAATAACCAAAACTTTGAAAGCCAGCATTCCAAGCATATAAATATGCGCTTAACTAAGCAATCATTTCAGATTTGACTTGAAGCAATATGATTTTTCCTGTGCCTGAAGAAACTTATGTGCAATAAGAATGGAATAAAACTCAATAGTACGTAAGTAGCAGATAAAAAAATGCATCAATATTATTATGGACTGAAAACTAAAGGAAGTTCACAGATCTCTGTAATTTTTAGAATAAAGTAAAAGACATGACCAGGTCACTGGTGCATAAGCATTTCTTCTTATCTTCTCATCTGACGTATTGTAAAGGATGAACCACAAATCGCTGCATTGTTGTTTTGTAGTTAGCATATCCATCTTATGCTTCTTTTTAGTTTTGCTTAGATGGACATTAGCGGTATACGAAAAGGAGCTACTCTGGAATTCTGTGAACCGTGAATCGGCACAGTCCAATAACAATAGCATTATATATATAGCACCATAGCAAGCCGTGTCAGATTTAACACAAAATTTACCATGAATAAAGGAGTATCAAGACCGAACAATGCAAGAACTTTGTAGAGCAGCGAAAACACCAACGGGTGCAAATAGCTACGAATCCCCTTCTTCCACTCCCACGTCAAATGCCCATACCTGCCATCTAAGGAACTACTAGTGATCACGTTGAAAAAATGTTCACTTCTTCCTGAATGAAATATCTTCTAAAATGGCTTCAAACTGAAGACTAAAAAGTTAACGATTTGAAATCAATTAAACGAACCAATGTTGTGCTTCAAAAAAGAAAACGGTAATTCTAAAATCGATTTGCACTTGACACAACAAAGAAGCTCGAATAGTTTCTTCCATGAAAAAATACAACTTGGAATTTTTATTTTTTTTCCCAAGGTAGAAAGAAGAAAGTAGGTAGTTTCCAAAAATCCAGTGCCAAATGTAAAACACTTCTAACTAAATGTAATAAGAAAATGAAAATTGGTAGAGATATTTCTAACAAAAACAAGAGGGCATTTTCAAAATCCAACAGCACTCACCCGAACACAATCCGATGGGCGACTTCAAGGGCTTGCCAGTGCTCATCGGGGTTGAAATAGGTTTGAATAAGCAGAGAATTAGCAATTCGAAATGTTAAACAGAGTAGAAAAACACGTTTTTGAGAAGAAAAGAAGCTTGATTTCTGGGATTTATTTGCTGATTCTTCTTGTTTGGTAAGGTGGGAGCTTTCTTCAGCTGCTTTAGCACCATCTAGCCTCTGCCTCATATTTTTCTCTCTGGAAACAGAATATGTTAACAAACCACAATGTTCTTTTCTTATTTCGTTTTTCACTCTGCTGCTATTAGATCAGCGGACGGGGACTGTACGTACTTATAGAAAGTGTTAACGGAAGGGGTCGATAATCTATAATGAATAGTAATATAGCTAAAAGTTGCTTGGAAGTACCGAAGTTTTTTATAACGTAATGTATAGAAATATTAGTTAGAACATGCATAGAATGAAGTCTAATATATAATAAATAATTATGATATTCTTAAAATAATTATTATAAAAGATTTAACGCTATAATTTTAAAGTAAAAATTATGTTTAATTAAAAAATCATGATTTAATTTACAATCTATAATTTTAAAGTAAAAATTATGTTTAATTTACAATCGCAACAAATCTTTTTTTTATATATTTGTATTTTAAAATAATAAAAGTTTTATCATTAATTATATAAAATCTATCATTAATTATATAAATTTATCATTAATTATATAAAATATTATTATTAATTATTAATTAATTTTTATTTTATTTATATTTTAAAATAATTTCTTTATATTTTATTTATATAAAATATATACAAACAATTAAAGAATAATTTTTATATATTTTTTATTTTTATTAATAAAAATTATGTTAATTTTTTATTTTATTATTAATTATATATAATTTATTATTAAAAATATAAAAATATTATTAATAGGGTAAGGAGAAATAATATACAAATATTATTAAATATATCCAATTTTTATGGACCGTAATAAATAAGTATGAAGAAAAAGAAGTAAAGATTAGAAAAATAATTAATATTAAAAAAATTATTGAGAGTATATTAAATAATATATATTTATTATTTTACGTTCCATATTAAACTTTTCAAATCGAAAGTTTTTTATTTTTACTATTTAAGATGAAGTTAAAAGTAGCATAAAATTCTTTGTATATAAGATTTCTTACTTTTACTGTTTAGCGTAACATAAAATTGTCCACTTTTATCATATTATTAAATATTTAACAAACGCGTTACATTCTGTCCCGTTTCATTATCAACTTGTAAACGGGGCCTAAAATAACGTAAACAGTTTCTCCCATAACATGGTTCCCTATTGAATAGCAAATGAAATCACCTGTTCCATAATTGCTGTGCCAATGCTATTCTATTGCAACTGTTTTATATATTTTTGTGGGTCCTATATAAATATATGGACCAGATATAATGGAACAGCATTGGCACAATATGTATAATGTACGCCTCCTAACCCTTAAGTTGCAGTCACCACCTGCTCGATAGAATTCCTCAACCAAGATCAAAAGTTCAATAACACCCACCTCCTACAGCCTAAATCATCAATTCTCTGCTCGATTGCTGTTAGACCCAAAGCTTTGACGTGTGGCTCGTGCAAGCCTGGTGTCACTTTTCTTCCGTTTTATTATACTTTATTGCGGTAAAGAATAACATGGATAATTTGCCCTTATAAACGCTTGCGTGCTTTGCTATCTCGGTTATTCAAGGTTTGTGGCTTGCAATTTAGTGATCGTTAAAACTTGGATGTTCATGTTTTCGATGCTTTCTCCTACTACAGTTTCTTTTATGACAGAATGCAGGGTGACGACTGCAAAGAACGAGCTGAGATGAAAGAGAAGATTTTCCATATTTTTAAAAATTTTATGACCAGGTAATGTTTCTAAGATTCACAACTTTGACCTTTGATGTAACAAGGTATATCTTCATTATTGTAATGATTTTAACACCTAAAAAACCATGTCTTTCATTTGTTGCGAAACATAGGACCACCTTATTGATGCGAATATGAATTATAAGATCAAAACCAGTAAATAACCTTGATAGCATTAAGAACCTTGACTTATCTGTTAATGGATCTGCTGCAATTATAGGTTCACAATGCTTGACGAACTTGGTACTGTTGGAAGTAGACTTCTCAGTGGCTTTCAGCAAGGGCTTGGTTGGTTATATAAGCATAACTTATCATTTGTTGAAACTATTATTATACTACAACTCTTTTTTTACCCTTTTACTGATTTTACTTGTAGATTAATACATTTTAATCTTGTTGGTAGAATTTCTCCGAAGACCTGCTATAAACACAGAATCTGAGTTGATTCGAAGCATCATAAAGTCCAATGAAACAAAGAGAATTAAGTTATACATAGAAGCTGGTTGCACCAACAATTATGACAGCGTACAAAACTCAACCAAGTGTAAGTGAAATAGCAAATTCCTGTGATGCATTGCATTTCTCTATATTTTTGCTGCATGTTTAGTTATTAGCCTTGGTTGTACGGGTTGGATCTCTAGGACAGTTCTTTTTTTTCTGTTTCTTGTTTATTGAAATTGAGGGTTTCCATTTTCTTGTAAAACAGCATGGGCTTATTTCCTTTTGCTCTTCCTGTGTATATCAGTGTATATTATTGTTTGTATTTTTATAGAGTTAATGCATTTATTCCCCATCCCATGCTTGTAGTTTCAGCAGTAAATACTC
>JANVCL010000213.1:15668798-15687161 GCA_026546855.1 Erythroxylum incrassatum | reverse complement strand
GTCACTGAGCACTTTTAGTAACAACCCTGTTGTAACCACCTGTGACCAACCCGATTTTGGTCGCTATAACTTTTAACAACCATTTTCTTATTTTTAGCAACCATTAATAATAGTTGCTGAAACTAATTTTTCTTGTAGTGATTATATTATTTTCAAACTTATGATAAATTCATGTTCATAAAAAGATGATGAGAGCAACTTTCCCAAATTTCAAAAACTTGTGTGAATGAGTGATATCTTATAAGGATATGTTAAATTAAAGTAATTTAAACTTTGTGAATAGGTAGATTTTTTTTTTGAAAAATGAAAGGAAATTTTATTAAACTAGCAAAAGCTACTTCACAACATTACAATGAGTCATATTATCTATCTACAAAATAGCATAAGTAACATTTACAAAAAAAAATACAATAGATAGAATTACAAGATCCAATGTCTTCTCATTACTTGACTAATTGAACTTTGTTTGTAATTGGCAATAAAGGTTGCTCAAATCCAATTCACTATCTAGTTTGCTAACTGATGTTAGCCTTCTTTAACTCCCATATATATTATCTTGTTCCTTTCCCTCTATATGGAATAGATGACAATGATAAAGGTTGTCTTTATGATCAAACCATCCACTTAGCCATGCTTAGCCACCCGATGATCAGATCCATTGTCTCCCTCCACTTAAATGTGTAGCTAGATAGGTGTAACATAAACATAATTCTGCTCCAATTTACTTTGGTGTAGCTGAAATGAAAGTATAAATGATACATGCTCTCATTGAATTGCTTACAAACGGCATGTATAGGATTATGTACCCCAAACCATCTATCTTTGGTTTGAAGTCTATTTTTAATCACTAGCCAAGTGACAAATACAACTTTAGGATTTAGTTTGTTTCCAAAGCATTTCAAACCAAGGTGCAACTTCAGTAGTGTTTACAAGCATCTTATGGCAAGATCTGTTATTAAAAATACCCCTGGAATATAAAGTCCAAATGATACTATACTTCCTTAACTCTTCAAAGATACTTGGCAAAATAATTTGCAAGCAAGGAAAAGCCTTTAAAGTTTCCAACCTAAGTTCCCTTTTGGATAAATGAAGAGACTCTAGCATTACAAGGAATTATGTTTCTGGGTTAAGCTAGATTTGCTTTGTGGATGAAAGGATTGAAATTGGTCTAGTTATCAAACCAGAACTATATATCCTCTCCATCTCCCAACCAATGCTTGATATGAGGATAGATCATGCCTCTCAAACTAAGCGTATTGTTGAATATCCATAAAAAGTCCCTAAAATTATGTAGCTGCCAAAAATTCTTGTCTTTCAGATGATATTCATTCACCCATTTGATCCATAGTGCTTTGTTATTAGTGAATAGTCTATAAATCCTCGTACAAAGTAAGACTTTTTGCATTTGTGAAATTAAGATGATCCCTAGTCCTCCTTACGTTTTTGGTATAGTGATGTCACAACATTTCACTTTGGCCTGCTTACAATTTTCTATTTTCTTAAACCACAATAAGGCTTTTAATAATCTATCAATTTTTTTAATGACTCTCAATGGCAGAACCATATGTGCAAATTAGTGGATATGCATATTGCTCAATACTGAATTGATGAGATTCAATCTAGCTACAATGGACAGAAACTTATGTTGCAAAGAATTAATTCATTCTTTAAGTTTCTCAATCAAAGGAATGAAATATGCAAATTTAGGCTTAGTGGTAGTAATTGGAACTCCTAGATATTTCAATGGAAGATATTGTAATGCAAAACCAACCATACTACTGATTTGTTCTTAATTTTTAACATCGGAGGAGAGATATAAGACATTTTTCTCCATATTTAGATTGAATGATTATCTGCACTATCGAGAAGCGTTAAGTCATCTACATATAGTTTAATATATCTAAATTTGTGATTATACTGAAATTTTCCATTGCAATCAACAAGTCTGGAAATAAGTTTAGATACCTTTCCATTGCTAAGGTGAATAAGTATGTGGACGGGAGGTACCCTTGTCTAATGCCTCTAGCATTTTTAAAAGGTAGTGATGGGGTACCATCTAATAGAATACTGAAGGAAGTGAATTGGAAGCATTGTACAATCTAATTATGAATCTTAATGGCAGGCCAATAGCTTCCAAACACTCTTGCAAGTAATGCCAACTAATGGTGTCATAAGCCTTGAAAATTTCAATCTTCATCAATCAACTTTTAATATTCTTACCTGATTTGTATAGCATCAGAAGCTTGTGGAGGATGAGTATGTTGTCACCAATATTTCTCCCAGGCAAGAATGCCCCTTGAGCTATGTTATTCACTTATGTTGTAACTATTTTCATCCTTGAAGCAAGAAGTTTTGCAATGAATTTATAAAATGTTGTGTAGCAAGAGATGGGTCAGAATTCAGAGATAGAAGAAGGGTTTTTGTTCTTAGGTATAAGATATATGAAGGTATGGTTTACTTCTTTGAGCATCTTAACAAAGGAGAAAACTCCAAAACTGCTTTAGTAAAAAGGCTACCTAGGTTTTCTTAAAAAAATATGGATACGAAGCCATCTGAACCAGGTGATTTGGAAGGATAGAGGCTAAACAATAATTCCTTGTCTCCTTGAGGAGTAAAGGAAGTAATGAGTATGTTATGATGAACCTAGATAGGGGTAAAATCAAGCACATCATTGACACTGAAGCCCTAATGATGGCTATCAACATTTCCTATTAGCCGCTAGAAATACTACCTGATGAATATAATCAGATCATGCTATTTTTGAAATCACATTTCCATAAATATCCTTGAATTTAGATATTGTATTTGTGTTCCTTTGGGCAAGAAGAGATGCAAGAAAAAATTTTGTGTTAGAATCACCATCTTTTAGCCAATTCAATCTAGCTTTTTGCTTTAAAGTATCATTATGAAATATCAACCCCTCTTGGTATTCTTTTAGCTTCTGTATTTCATTATTCTTGAATGCAAAATTATAAGGATCCTTATAATAGGCATCTTGTTCTTTAACTAACTTCAACTTAATGTCACCAAGGCTTTGATATGCTTTAACAAATTGTTTGATGGCTCGTTTGATAATTTTGAGTTTTTAAATCAATTGAAAGGCCTTATATCCCAAAACCTCTAATCTCCAACATTTACTGATAACTTCTATAAAACCCTCCAGCTCTGTGACTCCATTGAAAAATCTTAATGAACCTCCAACTCTGACAGGTTCTTTCATCTTCTGAATCTGTATAAACGAGTGGTTTGAAAGCAAATTATCTCTAAAGTGCGCATAAGAATGTGGGAATCTATAAAGCTAAGATTGGTTCACCAACATTCTATCTAGCTTCTTCCTTGTCAATATATCTACTTGTTGCTTATTTGTCCAGGTAAACAATCTTCCTATTGCCCTTAGGTCTAACGGATCATCATTTTGGCAAAGTTGAGAAAGTTATCTACTAGAGCCCATTTTGTACCTAGCTCCTCCTTCTATTTCACTAGAATTCCAAGAACAATTAAAATCTCCAACTACTAAGCAAGGATTTTGCATACTTAAGTGAATAAGTTGCATATCAGTCCATAATTGCACCCTTTGGAATATAAAAATGGAAGCATAGATTAAAGTAACTTTAAAGGGAGGATAATTGTCTCTCAGCTGATAATAGAGATGTACCAACTAGTCATTAAGGTTGCTAGCTATTACCATAATGCAATTTGAATTGTATAAACAAATAATACAACCATTATAGTGACATGAATGATTAGTAATTATCTTCCATTGAACACCCAAAAAAGGACGGTCTAGATTGAATAAGTGGACTCTTTATTTTAGTCTTTAGGAGGCTTATCAAAACAAGTTTCCTATCCATCACTAACTCCTTCACTATGGACTGTTTAAAAGGGTCATTTAACCCTCTAGTATTCCACACCAATATTGTCATCTATGGGGAAACCCCTTTTGTTTAGCTATCCTCCTAGTGGATCTTCTTCTGGAGTTAGTAGGAGTCCCCTGGGAAGTATCAGTTACCCCGTCAATACCAGTATTCTCTTTGTGTATCAGACTCTGAGTATTAATAGTTGTATCATCTGATTGTTCCTCCTACAAATTATTTGAAACTTCTATATTTGTAACCTATTGAACAGCCACTGCATTCTTTCCTACACCTTGTTTGTATTGTGATTACTTGAGAAATATTATATGTTTAGAATTTTGCAATTCAATTGAGATGAAAATTTATATATTTTATGTTATTAATTATGAAGTTAATTAATGATTTTAGGTCAATGTTATTAGGTAACACTAAAGGAATCTCTTAGGAACCATAACTCCTCTATTAGGGACACTAAGGGGTTTAAAGGTTTATGATACATGCTAGATGTCACCATACACAAACTAAAGTGGAATTTTTATGTTTAGTTAGGTAAGTCTAGCTTAGTAGTTATGGTTCATTGTTCTTAATTGCTTGAGGATAAGTAATTACTTAAATGTGTGAGAATTTGTTAGGCCTATATTTAATATATTATTTAGGATTAACTTACTTAATATTTTATACATTTATAGTTGTTTACATGGATAATATGTTGTTTTCCTATATTTAGTTCTTTATCATATAGGTGATGATCTTAAGGATAAAATACAAAAATTGACCATAACTTTCTCCATTTTTTGAATTCATATAGGAGATACTAAGGTGGACAACAACTTTGAAGAGGATATTAAATGTTATTTCTTGTTTGAAGATGTAAAAAAAATGGAGAAATTGGTTAAAAAAAGATCATAATAGGCATCATATTTACCAAGGAGATAAACACCTATCTTTCAGGTAAGTTTAGAGAGGTTGAGAAGAAAAACAAAATGGACTCTAGACTCATTATGGTTTTGTAACTAAATTTGTAGAAAAACAAATGACACAAGTTATAATTTGGTGTCAAATGCAAGCTACACTCTAATTTATGATACGTAAAAGTTTCGTAACAAAATTGCCATCAATATCGATACTATTTGTTACAAGTTCTCATACATAAATTACAAAGACATTTTAATTGTCAAGTTTAAGCATTTTATGACTCTACATCAATAACCCTAAGTATAAATACTTGTATTATGTTTCACCTAGAAGAATTTTGGAAGATGTTTAAGAGACATCTTGCATTTTTTCATAGTTTCATTCTTTCTAAACATTAAAGGATTCAAAGCAAGATTAGAGGAGATTCTCAATAGTTTCTCATCCAATTTTTCTTCTATTCTTCCCTCTATATTGAGATTTATTTATTTATGATTAGTTTTTGTTATGTTTATTGGCTAAAAACGTTAGTTAAGGTTAGGGATATAACT
Organism: Erythroxylum incrassatum; assembly: GCA_026546855.1. NCBI lineage: Eukaryota > Viridiplantae > Streptophyta > Magnoliopsida > Malpighiales > Erythroxylaceae > Erythroxylum > Erythroxylum incrassatum. Next base: position 15,681,844 of record JANVCL010000213.1, on the reverse strand, counting down.
TCTAGTAATATTTCAATTATTAATGCATAATATGATTATTTTATTATTAAATTTATTATTTTCAATTTTAATTAGTTTATTCTTGGTCATCATGGATTCAATATTAAGGATTGTGTGAATGATGAAAAAGTGGAATATGATATGTGCACTAAGCAAATTAACACTTTAGCTTTAGAAATTGGAAGTATTCTATACTAAATGAATTTAAATAAGTTAAATTGCGTATTAAGAGTTAGTAATTAACTAGTTAGATATACGTGTGTACTTTAAGATAAAACATAGGTACTTTAGTTTAATTACTGTTTCAACCTTCTTATATAAAACTAGAATTTTATATAAGTAACATTTGAATCCCTAACATTTACTACTTTGAATTTTCCTCCAATAGTTTATTTGCATATATGTGTTACTTTAAATGATTTCATTATCTTTAGTAATCATCCAGTTTATTTAGTTTATTTTTTAACTAACACTAATAGAAACAATAATATAGTTTATGTGAGATTGATACTCTAGATTTATTTTAGTCTTAATTATTTACTATAATTGACTTAATATGCTAGTAGATTCAGTCGATCAATATGCAACTAACCTAGTTTTTAGAGGAGCATGTTGTGGAATGACATCAAGAATATTTACGTCAATAACCAAAATCCCAATTTAATTTTGAGAAATTGTAACTAAATAATAAGCTCACATTAGGTAGAAGGAAAGAAATTGAACACTATACAAATAAATGATGAGATCATTTGTTGCACCTTTCAATTAAGGGTCACATACTTAACATTTTAGGGTGACTTCTTCACCTAAACTTACAAGCATAATGGAGATTAGTTCAAAAGAAAGAAACTAGACAAATTTTTGGTAAACTTAGATTAGCTAGGTAACTTCCCATCAAGTTGAGCTCATTTCGGAAATTCCTAATGTTCAAAACATCTTTCATATAAGTTCTCAATATTAACATTAAAAATTTACCTTATCAATGCCAGTGGATTTGAAGAGGATGTTATGAAAGGTTTGGTTGTACCTATTGAAGGCTACAAAGCTTACTAACTTCTGAAACAACTAAGAGTTGTAAAATAAGAAAAAACTTTCTAATATTGAGGAGAATATCAAAATGTAAGAGAAGCTCCAAATTCAATATAGGACGAGTTTTATAGAAACTTTCCAAATTAAGAATAAATTAAGTATTCTATGGAACAAAGAGAGAGATAAGAATACTTAATTCTTCCATAACTTAATCTTTGAAAGAAGGAATTGTAACAAAATTATTGTTTTTTTAGATTTAGAAGGAAATTATATCTACAATCAAGAGGAGCTCAAGAGTTAGACTTGTAACTACTTTAAAAACATACTATGAAAGACTTCTAATTATTCTCTCTATTTAAGAACTCAAACGATTTATCTTTACTAAACTGGATTCCTTATAAAATAAGTCCCCTATAAGACCTTTATCTAAATTTGATATAAAAGTAGCTTTTTTTAACCTTAATCCAAAAAATTTAAAGGTGTTGATGGCTTTAACGCCTTGTTCTTTCAGAAACATATAGTTTCACTGGTGATCTAATAGTTGAAATTATTTCAAACCAATTTGATAATATGAGAAGGATGAGGGAATTAAATAAGACTTATGTCTACCTAGTTTTTAAACTAGCAAATCCTAATTCCTTGCAAGATTTTGGTCATATATCCTACCGTAATACGAGATACAAGATTTATATCAAAGTTGCTTGCTCAAGGCTAATAAGGATCTAAAAGTATCTAATTAACCCCTATCAAAGTGCCTTCATCCAAGAAGAAATATAGGAGAGAACATTCTCCTAGTTCAAGAATTCTTCATATGTAATCATGACAAATCATTAATTAAAAGCTCCTCCTTGAAGGTTGACTTTCAAGATGCCTTTGACTTAATTGATTAGAGTATCATTTTTTAATGCCTCAAAGTCTTTAGCTTCCTTAGTCTCTTATGGATCTAGAATTGTATCTCTTCAACATGTTTTAGCATCCTAGTAGATGGTGAAGCTACAAGACTTTTCTAAGGAGCTATAGATCTTTGGTAAAGGGACCTCTTATCCCTTACTTGTTCACTATATTTGTTAATATTCTAGTAAGGATTATATCCTATAATATTAAGTTAAAAGGCAAGTTCAAATATCACTACCAATGCAAAGACTTTAAGCTATTTAACTTGGCATATTCTGTTCATTTGATCCTCTCTAGTAGAAAATACTCTTATCTAATGCAAATTTCTATGAACTCACTCTATTATTTTTCAAAGCTTTTGGTCTTGACTATTTAATCTAGCGAAAGCAAGCTTTTTATCTTTGTAGTAGGTGTCAACAAATCTACTTTTAAAAATGTTAAATGATAATATTTATTATCCAAGAAATGAAAGGGGTTTGGAGTTTGTCCCTATAAAGGATATGAACAAACTGCCAACTTTTGAAAGGATATGAAATGGATGAATGCTTACTACTTAGGAGACATGAGCTTTTGGAGCATAAAAAACAAACAAGATTATTTTTAGACTCTATAACAAATTATGAGAATGAGAGGCCTGAATATTTAATATATTAATAAATAAGGACTATGGTTCTAGTATGATAACTAGTATAAATTAGGGACATTAAAATCAGGCCAAAGATTGGTCAATTATGGTTGAGCTTAAATGTCATTACTTATTTACATGAGCTAATAAAAACACTTATATAGGTGTAAAACATACATCATATAGCACACTACAACTTTCAAACATTATCAAAGGCCAATTTTAAGTTTTAAAACTTTTAGACTAATTAAGTCCTTTTGGTTAAAATTAAGGTTAACAAATTTAATTCATGTAACATAAAAGAGACATTAAATAAAATTTTCTTACTTTATATATATGTGTGTGTGTGTGTGTGTGTGTGTGTGTGTGTGTGTGTGTGTGTGTGTGGAAATGAAAATTAGTTAATTAATATAAATTTTGATTTATTTTTATGTCATTAATAAAATTAGTAAATGTTATTTTACTACAGAGTAGCCACTACATCTTTAGTTTTAAGACAATTTCATAAATATTATTAAATCTGTTAACGACAACATACAATAATTGTAATTAAATTAGTTCAACAATACTTTTCCTCCAAGGAGATATTTAATTTTTAATTATTTTAATTATAAGAAGATGATAAATCAAATTTTGAGGCCCACTTGTATGTAATTTATTTTTGTCTTCTTAATTAAGCGTAATTTGTATAAATTAAATGTATAATGATGACCTTTGTCAACTGAATTTATATATGTAAATGTATTAATGTTACTATTATCTTACATTATTTTTATACCTAAATTGCTTTGATTTACTCAATTTATGCTATGTTCCTAGTTAATAGAGAACATAACATAAAGGCATTACTTGGAGCCTTAATCATCACACTGGAAAACCTAGCAGAGGAATTCTTATCCAAATATGTTCTACCAGAAAAAATAATAAAATTAAGGAACAATATATTTGCTGCCTACAATTTGACAACAAAATATTATTTGAAATGTGGAAGAGATATAAAGTTTTGCAAAAGAATTCTCCTATTCTAGCCAATCGACATAGCTTTAAGTTCAAATATTATACAATAGTCCAACCTATTAGGAAAAGTAGACGATTAAAGTAGTCATTAGTGGGACATTTAATAGTAAGACTATGGAGGCTACCCTTGAGCCTATAAAAAAGAAAGTTATGAATAATTATAAGTGAAAATTAGGAAGAAACATAATTAATAAACCAGAAGGTATGCAAAATATGGATGCTATGACCACATTAACAACCATGTAAAGGCCTTAAAAAAATATTGACAGTCTGAATATGCTAGCAAAATCAACTTAATTTATGAGTTATATAAGGAAGGACATCAAAGTAATCATTGTTAAAGAGGAAATATTATGGTTAAAACAGTAGAGTAAGTGGACTATATGGGAGCTTCAAACGAAAGGGTAACTGATAAAATAAGAATACAACTTGGGATAAAGGAATAACCCAAATTTCTCTTGGAGCAATCAAATTACCTATGCACAACAGCCAATAGGGTATCGATAACCTCGGTAGGAAAATCGAATCTAAAGGACTTAATAGGAAACTTTATATCTACATTTAAAGCGTGGATTCTAAATCATGAAGCTTAATTTTAGAATTAAGATGCTTCAATTAAAAACCTTGAAATCCAAATGGTTCAATTAATAAAGATTGTAAATAAAAGAAATCAAAGGACATTTCCTAGTGACACAGTGCTTAATCTTAGATAACATGCTAATAGTGCTAGGTTGCATAATGTTTTAGTGGGTAGTTTGGTTTATGTTTAGTTGTTAAATTAAATTATTAGTTCATGTTTAGTTTAGGATTGTGTTATTTAGTTAGACATTTTTGTTTTGAGTGTTTTGTAGGTTAGAGCATGCTATTGACCTTAAATTTTATGTATTTGAGGTGCCTTGGTGTGTTTGTTAGTGTTTCAGATCAAATATCGAAGAACAGAAAGAATTCGAAGGAAGCCCAGAATAAGACTTAGGGCCATGATCGTGATAGAGGGATGAAGGCTCCTTTTGTCACGATCATGACAGAGGGAAAAAATCAAGTGCCACGATCATGGCCTGTGCTACAAACAACGTGAACAACCTCCTAAACGTGACTTACCAAGGGACATTTGAGACTTTTTAGACCTAGGAAAAACCTAGAGTTTACCTAAAATGGAAAAGACTATATAAAGAAAGAAAGAGAACCCTAGGGGTAGCTCTAGCTTCGGCCACTTTGAGAAAGATCCAAGGAGAGAGGAAGAAGAAGAGAGAAGTAGGGGAAAGGAAGAAGGAGAAGAAGGGCTGCTGTGTTACTATCTTCCTAATCTATTATGCCTTCTAAGTGACATTTCATTTCATCTTTATTATTCTTTCTTTTGCATATATAAGATGAATTTGATAGTGATGGACTTGGGCTTGATGATGATGTTCTAAACTTCTTTAGGGATTTATTCTTGAATCAATGTTAATGTGATTTCTTTTGATGTTAATACAATGGGTGTTGTGATTATTTGTTGTATTTGCATGCTTCGGTAACAAATCGGGAGAGTGAACTGATAGCAAAACGATTAGATTGGGTAATGAGAGTTAAATAATCTAATAGGTCACGTAAATAATCAAATCGGGAATTTAGAAGAAAAGAGATCTCAGTAGTCTATTAGAGGGCTTAAGATCTGATTGGATTTGTGGGTATTTTGTTAATTGAGATATTGTAAATTCCATAATTTAATTAGGGTTATGATTTAGGGTTTAATGATTATAACTCGAGAGATAGTCATCCACTCTTCGAAAGTTTAGGACCGATACCGTATTAACTCAAAAGTAATCATGTTAGCATTTGATGATAGGATAAATCCTCCTTCTCATAATCGGCCAATCTTCCTTGTGATTTCCATTGTTAATTTGATGGTGTTTAATTTGATTCTTTGTGTGTTAATTTTATATTTTAATTCCAATAAGTCATCTTCACGTGTTTACTTTTCTGTGTAGTTTTTATTTTCATGTTAATAATTCTTTAGGCCTTAGGTAACTTAGAATTAGATTAGTTCGACAACTTTCGATAGATCGACACCTCACATACTACACCCATGACCTATGCTCTTGTAGTATATTGAAGGTTTTAAATAAATTAAAACTTGTTCAACAGTGTCTATTAAGTAAATCATTTAATGTATATAATATTTTATAACTGTATGTATTATAAATAAATAATTTACTGATTGAAAACAAAATAATGAATTCAATTTAGTAGTTTGGATAACTGGCTGGTATCGGTCATACTAGCAAAAAATTAGTTAAAAATAAGAAAGTTTCATATTAGACTTTGGTACTATCTCTTTTGGTTGGCATCGACTAATATTGGCTAGTAACCAATATATCGATCAAATACATGTCAAATACTGGTCAAATTCTAATTTTAAAAAAGGTTTAATACTAAATTAAAAATTTTAAAATTTCTCCTATATATAATAATAATTCTCTATACATAAAAAGAAATATGATAAAATAGTCTACAATTTATTTAATAAATAGTAAAGATATAAATAAGAATGCATTACATAATTTTTTTTTGCAATTAGACTTATATAAAATGATTATAGATTATATAAATAAATATATTAGTTTAACATCATTCAAATATTTTAATAAATATTTTTAAAATTTTTTATTTCATATTAATATTATATATAATTTTTAGTGCATACATGTGAAAATTATTTGAATAACTTTTGAAATTAACTTTACTTATCATAAATGCAATTTATTACTTTGTATTATTCTTAATGTTATATTTATATAAGAGTTAAACAATCTTTTTTTTAATCTCAATCTCCTTAAACAGAATTTTCCTAGATATGTAATTTAATAGCATAATAATTCACTATAATTATACCCGATAATAGCTATTAAATAGATATTTAAAGAATACTAGAATTTAACGAAGTTCGACCAATTATGCCTATGTCCTCGAACATTAATATTTCACTATTTCAAGGAAATAATATAAGTGAAATATTACAAAGAGAGAGAGAGAATTTTTGCCTTAAGAAAAGATAGGCAATTTTGAGATAATTAAAACTAAAGGAGGGGGGTTTATTTTACAAGGGAAGCAACCTCCCACAAATCCATATTTTCTCGATGTGGGATTTACAATTGTGGGATGAGCCACAATTATTGACAGTTCAACAAATCTCCACCTTGGAAAATTCCACATCTTCAAATCTCTCACAAAACTCATCTTTAGTAGTGTCTTCAAATGCACTTCAAAGCACCCATCTTCAATTTTTAGTAATATTGATCATGTCCAAACAATATTGGAACTTGACTGCAGTCACCACCTTTGTCAACATATTAGTAGGATTTTCAGTGGTCTTAATCTTCTGAATTGTTACTCTACCTTCTTTATGAAACTCTCGTACAAAGTGATAACGGACATCGATGTGCTTTGTCCTTGCATGGTAAACCTGGTTATTTGTTAAAAGGATATCACTCTGACTATCACAATGCAATTTGATGTACTTCTGTTGAACCCCTAATTCACTAACCAATCTTTGAAGCCAAATTACCTATTTCACAGCCTCTATAGCTGCCATATACTCTGCCTCTATAGTCGACAAAGCAATTGTTAATTGTAAGGTAGACCTCCAATTGACTAGTTCCTTCGCAAGAGTAAACACATAGCCAGTAGTTGATCAACACCTTTCCAAATCACCAGTATAGTTAGAATCATAATATCTAACTACACATTGTTCATCTTACTTATCCCTCTGAAATACCAAATTAAAATATGCGGTGTTCAAAATGTATTGTAGAATCTATTTCACAGCTTGCTAATGTTTGCTTCCAAGATCATGCATATACCTGCTCACAACCCTAACTACCTGTGACATGTTGGGCCTTCTACACACCATAACATACATCAAGCTACCAACAATATTTGCACGCGGTACTTATGACATGTATTCTATTTGTGAAACTTAGTTAATAGACCTATAACTTAGCTAATGTCAGGTCGTGTACACAACATGGAATACATTAGACTTCCAATGGCACTTAAGTATGGGACCCTTTTCATTTCCTCCTTTTCTTGAGTGCTACGAGGACACAAATCTTTCCCAAGCTTACAACCATATGTAAGTGGTGTACTCATTGGTTTTGAGTTTTTCAAGTTGAGCCTTGCAAGAATCATATAAATATAAGGTTATTGAGACAAGCCAAAATCTTAGCTTCCCTATCTCTTAGGATCTTAACACTAAGGATATAAGCAGTTTCTCCCATATCCTTCATGTCGAAGGTGGATGACAACCTTCCTTTGATGGCTTTCGTAAACTCAACCCATTACTTGCTATCGATATGTCATCCACATATACAGTTATAATGACAAATTTGGACCCAAAAGTGTACACATAATCACAATGGTCTTCATGCATCATCACAAAACCAAAGTTTGTGATTACATCATGAAACTTCAAGTATCACTGTCTTGAAGCTTGCTTAAGACCGTATATAGACTTATTAAGTCTACATACTTTGTGCTCTTGACCCTTTTCAACAAACCTCTTGAGTTTTTGCATGTAAATCTCCTCTCTCAAATCACCATTGAGAAAGGTGGTCTTCACATCTATTTGATGCAATTCCAAGTCCAAATAAGCCAAAATAGTAAGTAATAATATGATGGAATTGAATTTCACAACAGGAGAGAAGATATCCTTAAGATCTATACCCTCCTTCTATGTGAATCCCTTGGCCACCAATCGGGCGGGCCTTGTGCTTTTTAATAGTACCATCAAAATTCAATTTTATCTTGAAAATGCACTTGTTCCTAATAGCCCTTCAGCCAGGAGGTAATTTAACTAAGTTCCAAACCTTATTGAGATGTATCGAATTCATCTCATCTTGCATTGTCATTAGCCACATCTCTTTGTGAGTACCTTCAAGAGCTTCTTGAACATTACTTGGTTCATCAATTTTAGATGATATCAAGTTTGCCTAACTTACCTCCAAAATCCACCATTCTTTTTGTGGTCCAAATTGCCTATTTGAACATCTCAAATTAGGCATAGGAGGAGGCTCATCATGATCTTGCGCTATAGCCTGATCATATGGCTCTTGAGCTCCCTCAACTCCTTTCTTGAACTTGTTCATCAAGAACTTCTTCTTGTTGTTCATTAATAAGTGGGGATCTAGGAGGCACTTGAATAATCTCTTATTGAAGAACTTCCACTACGGAAGGTGTAGTTAATATTGCTTCCAAAGCACTAGACTGACCTTGCATAAAAGTCTCAACCAATGCATCTAAATCACAACATTCACCAACTTTAGGGAACTCATCCTTAATAAAGTTGGCATTTTTTTTATTCAAAGACATTTCTAATCTTGTGACTTACGTCCATGAACACATACCCCTTTGAATGCTCAAAATAACCAAGAAAGACACACTTCCTCACTTTAGGGCCTAATTTCCCAAGAGGGTGATCTGTAGCATATACATAAGCTGCACATTCCCAAGGACAAAGATAGCTTAAGTTAGGGGTTTTCTTTATCCATAACTCATATGGCGTAGAATCAACAAACTTAGAGGGCACTTTATTCAAAATATGTGTTGCACTAAGCAATGCATTGCCCTAATAGGCAATATCCAAATTTGCCTTAGCCATCATGGATCGCACCATATCTATAAGAGTCCTATTCTTCCATCTGGCTACTCCATTTTGTTGTAGAGTCCAAGGAAGTGTGAGTTGTCTCACAATGCTTTTTGGTCACAAAATGTCTTAAAATCATTTGACATGTACTCACCACTATGATCAGTCCTCAATGACTTGATCTTCTTACCCAATTGATTCACGCCACTAAGTGCAAATATGTTTCAAAGCACCTCAATGCTTCACACTTATGCTTTAGTAAGAACATATAGGTAAATCGAGTACAATCAATGAATTCGATAAAGTATCGAAACCTAAGTCTAGATATAATTCTCATTGGTCCATAAAGATCAAAGTGAACTAATTATAAAGCTTATTGATTTCTAGTTGCCTTGCTAAAAGGTTTTCTTGTGGCCTTACCAACAAGACATGATTGACAACTTGGTATAGAGACCTTGGATAATGATCCAAGTAAGCCATGTGTGGCCAACTTAGTCATACTTTCTTGTCCAATATATCCTAAAAACTCATGTCATCTCAGTAGTAACCTCAGTTATATAGCAACTAGAAGTAGCAACACTTGCATTCAATTCAAACAATCCGTTGTTTACTAAACAAGAATACATGACTGCATTATATTTAATAATATCCACATATTTATTAAAGAAATTCAAGCCATATTTGAACTTTAACAAGAAACTTACAGAAACCAAGTTTCTACAAATCTTAGGTACATATAAAACATCAATTAATAACAAATGTCCATTATTCAAATGAACTCTACATGTTCCTATCCTTTCTACTTCAAGGCTTGCAATGTTCCCTACATAAACATGATTTTCTCCCTTTGGCAACTTCCTAAAGGCCACAAACCAAGACTTTTCTTTGGCTATGTGGTTCGTTGCTCCCGAATCTATAATCGACAAAGAGTCAGATTCAGTTAAGCAAGTGCATGACATAACATGCACAAATGAAGTAAAAAAGGGATGATGTACCTTAGGAGATGCTTTGCACTCGTTTGCAAAGTGCCCCTTATTGCCACAATTGAAGCACTTCAACTTGGCTTTATTGCGCTTCTTCTTGAACTTTTTCAAGGTGGCACCGTTCCTATGGCCTTGATCATCCTTTCTTTTCTTCTTCCTTTTGAACTTATTCTTGTGGGGAAAGGATGTTCTAGCAACATATGCCTTTGAATGGTTCTTGATGGCAACAGAAAACGCCTTGCAATGTCATCAAATGACTTAATTTGAGAGTTGCGGCATAAATTGACCTTCATCAATTGCCACTCCTCATCAAGTAAGGAACAAATTATTGCTTGAACTTGTTGCTCATCAGTGAGCACATGACCAGCGGATTTGAGTTGATGAATTATGCATGACATCTCACGTAAGTGGGTGCTTATGATATGATCAGCCCTCTTACTATAATTCTCAACCTTGAGAATCATAGCTCTTTGTTTATCCAAAGAAACATCTCCATACTTAGTCTTGGTTGAATCCCATATGGCTTTGGATGACTCAAGCATAGAGAAATCCACTATGAGTTCATCAACCATAATACTCAAGAGAGTTATATAGGCCATAGAATCTTTCTTCTTATATGCCCCATAGGCATTAGAGTTTCTACTCACCACTGGTGGCTCAACCGTATGGAAGAGCACATCAAGTGTGTCTTGCTCAATTAAGATGAATTGAACATTTTTGTTGCCAAATGGAGTAATTATCTCCATCAAGCTTGAGGTATTTATTTAATTCAACAACAATATTCTTACATGCCATCTAAATTGATGCAATTATCATATTTATATGCATTTATACCACAACAAGACTTAATCAAGCAACATGCATGAGAAACAACTATTTCATGCTAAAAAATAGCAAAAGAAATGCATATAACATTCAATTAGAAATATTTCAACATGCTTTCATTGTTTCACAAAACATGTTCTCAATAAAGCCTTCAATTTAGCAGGGAAACTAACACATATAGAACATATATCAACAAATACATTCATATGACATTCAAATTAGCATAGAAATTATCATTCATAAAACATACGGCAATGCATACACATACATTCACATGCCATTATCAAGATTACATAAAAAAATATACCAACATATTATCATGTCAATTTTATGATCATAAAATCATTTCAAATCATGCTTTCAACCAAGCTTTGACACCATTTGTTGATTTTAGATCATAACTCAAACAAGAATCTCATGATTTCATAAGCATACAAGTTCCTTTGCATGCAATTAAGAAGGGTAGGATGATATACTAACTTGAAACACAACGGAATAACTCAGTGCTTCATGTTTTGCCTCCCTTGTGGAGATCCACTATGACTTCTCCTTCTTCTCCAACTCATCGTGGTTGGAATGGATGGAGTAAAACGATCTCTTCACAACACATTAAGGTCGAAAAAGTAGCTAACTTGCGAAATTAGCAATCCTTACGGTTCACCCACAATGCTCTTAATAAGCTTAACAACTATTTTATGGGAGAGTGTTTCGTCGCATGAAGACTTGAAAGAAGGGAGTGTTTTTGGCTCAAAGATAGGAGAAGAGTGTAGTATTTGGCCAAAGAAAAAACTCTATTAAAGGAACTACCAAATTCCCTTTATAGGACACCAAAAGGTGTCTTTGAAGAGTTATGATTCTTCCAAGAGTTATGTCTCTTGACAAAATACCATAACTCTTGGCCAAGGGACACATCTTTTGACAAAGAGTCATGAATCTTTTAAGAGTTATATCTCTTGGCGAAACATCATGAATCTTGGCCAAGGGACACATCCTGTAGAAAAGAGTCATGACTCTTCCAAGAGTTATGTCTCTTGGCGAAACATCATGACTCTTAACTAAGGAATACATCCTTTGGCAAAGAGTCATAACTCTTCCAAGAGTTATATCTCTTGGAAAAACATCATGACTCTTAGCCAAGGGATACATCCTTTGGCAAAGAGTCATGACTCTTTCAAGAGTTATGTTTCTTAGCAAAACATCATGACTCTTGGCCAAGGGACACATCGTTTGGTAAAGAGTCATGCATCTTCACTTAAAGTCATGATGATACACTCATAACTATTCATTCTTTTACATAAACCCCTTTTTAGTCGAATGGTCACAACTATTGGCCGAAACAACACATCCTTTCATCCAAAGTACATATAACTTGGTGAAAGAGCGTCATGTATGTTCATTATAAGGCAAGGTACATAATGAAGTTTTCTCATTGGTTGAATTCAACCCCTTGGCCGAATTCATCCTTTCTTGGCTGAATTCAAATATCCATGTGAAGACAATAAACTTGCACTCTAAGTGCATGCATAGGAAGATGCATTATAACATGCTACAACTCATGGTATACCATAGTATTCATTATGTACTGAAGCATGCTAGATTCCTTCATCTAGCACCATCAATTTTGCCTATTAAGCCTTGGGTTTTAATTAGCTCTTCTAGATTAACTAGTGTGAACACATTTATAGCTAGCTTCAATTCCCAATAACCAAAGATGAGCTGGGGTAATCTCAATTGAATCCAATTGAGCTTATCCCAGCTTTCTAGCTATTAGCTTATAGCGCCCCCTTATTGTAAGGTACACACTAGGACGCGCGGAGGTCATTCCAGTATATAACCTATGATAAGGGCGAGCTACGTTCGATTACTACATTCACTTCACATGGCATCATATTAATAATCATTTATAAAGAATCAATAAAAAAACCATAAAATTTTAAAACCAACTTTTTCCTCGTTTCATTTCACAAAATCGAAAGTCTACATTGTGTCTTTCAACATTTTCTATACGTACATCAACAAAACCTAATACAAAAATACTACATGAAAGAGGAAA
>JANVCL010000213.1:15622688-15634009 GCA_026546855.1 Erythroxylum incrassatum | reverse complement strand
GGATGAAATGCTGTACTGAAATTCAACTTGGTACCCATAGCAGAATGCAAACTCTTCCAAAACCTCGAAGTAAATCTGGGATCCCTATCTGATACTATAGGCACTGGAACCCCATGCAGTCTCACTACCTCAATCACGTACTTCTGGGCCAATTGATCGAGTGAATTATTCTCCCTCACTGGTAAGAAAGGGGCCGATTTAGTTAACCGGTCCACTATAACCCAGATAACATCATGTTGCCTCGGAGTCTTAGGCAATCCTATGATGAATCCATAGTGATTCGTTCCCATTTCCACTTGGGAATAGGCAACGAATGGAGCTTCCCTACTGGAGCCTGGTGCTCAGCTTTAACTTGCTGGCATGTCATGCACCTGGATACATACCCTGCCACCTGCTTCTTCATGCCAGGCCACTAGAATTGTTACTTTAGAGTGTTATACATCTTGGTAGTACCAGGATGCATAGCATAGGCAGCCATATGAGTTTCCTCCAAAATCTCCCTTCTCAGATCATCCACATCAGGCACACATAGCCTCTGTCTCAACCATAATGCCTCATCACTCAATTCAAACTCAGAATTCGAATTTGCCTTTACTTTCTCCATAAGCTTCACTATAGCAGGATCTTTGACCTGGATAATTTACCTCATGATCAATGAATATCTGAAAAGGTTGAAGAGCTAGCAAGGGAGAAGAAGATAGAAAAGATGAGCAAACAAAGTCAAGAAGAAGAGAGGGAGAAGAGAGGGAGAAAATGGGGGAGGAAAGCCAAAAATAAATCACCAAACCCTTTTAAAATGAGAAGTGCCGTGAAAGACTCCAAAAGAGGTGTTTTAATTTAAAAGATGACTAACATGGTGGCATGTTAGGCAAGTGACAAGTGTCACTTGCCACATGTCACATGCTTAGGCCCTCTTTTATTTCCTTTCCAAAAACAATTCAATTTCTACTCCAATTTTTTTCTCCAAAATTCCAATGGCTCAAAATAATAATTCCTAAATTCATGTATCTAATTTCCAGTGCCATTGGACAATAATTTTTTCTACCAGTAATCAATCAGTCGGCCACTTGACATTTTTCTTAGTCCAAAAATTACACCGAAATTTCAGAAAAACAATTTTTAAAATTCTCCAAAAATTCAAAACTCACAATGACCCTCTCCAACTCAATTTTTCATACACACAAATCACATTTTCATAAACAATCACATTTTTTTTACAATTATACCGGGATGTAAACAATCATTGCAATTAGTTTACAATGATTTTATACCGGGATGTAAAAAACTCACAATGACCTTCTCTAAAAATACCATATTGATTGATAAACAATTAGTTTACAATCACATTTTTTTACAATTAATGGTTCAAATTGATTGATATTAGTGGCAATGATATGACTAATTGTTTATCAATATTATGGTATAAAAGAATAAGAAAATAATGCAAACTAATCATATTATAAACCCATAAGTAGTGTGCAAAGAATTGGAAAACCATTTCTAACCAGCATATTACCATGGAAAATTTTTTATTGCATGTAACCTAGTTGAATTCAACTAGACCATCATACATTCATTGACTAGAACGTCATTGCTAAGTAATAATAGACCATCATTCATTTGTACATATCATCTTAATCTTCGACCTAGATATATTACTTAGTTACACAAAGTTATAAATAGTGTAAAGTACCATTAGTATAATTTCCCAGGGAGGCAAAAGAAGTAAAGTATGTCAAAAGCAGAAGATAGTAGGTCACAAATATGATTATTGCATAAAGTTTAGAAAGTATTTCAAGGAATGTATTAATACGCTTTATTAGGTCTTTTATTAGGTCCTGCAGTTTAAAAGCCCACTGTATGGACGAATAACCTAAGTAAACAACCGAACAGGGTAGCTAGTGGAGAACTTGGTAATAGACAAACACAATATTTAATAATTATGTCAATTTTTTTCCCATAAGGAGATGGTGAAACTCTTTGAAAAGTCAATTTCTTAGATTAAGAAAAAAAATTAAATAAATAACAATAATCTTATAGCTCATTTCATATGGATACACTAGATTTGTCATCCTCCAAGATTACCTTGAATTCTTTGATGCAATTGTGGGAAAAAGATGAATTCTTTGTTATATACAGCGATTGCTGCATAGGTTGTGATAGAAAATCTGGAAAACATCGAAATGGAAAGAGAACTGGCTTGTAAGTTGTAATCCAGTAGTATTTAATAGAAGAAAAAAATAATTGAAAATAGAAAAGGAAAGCTCTAGAATGAATTTATAGCAAGCAACTTTCTCACCCATCAAAGTCAAAATATTCCAAGGTTTGGCAGTTTGAGTATTGCTGTATCTAAGCTATCCTAGAATCTTTGGCAAGTGAAATGTATTAATGTCTGCTGTTTCTCGTATTGTTGTGTTGCTTGAACAATATATAATATTCGATCCAATTTGGTGTTTTTATCTTCAAATCTTTGGTCATGAATTGAGATCATTCGAGAAAACTGCCGTGTTGAGTGAACTAAGGAGAACCCTGGAGCTCTAGTTGATAACCCCTTTATTTGATTTATTTTCAATCTTCTCATGTTTTTATCTAATACATCAGATCTGCCTTGCTTGACTGTATATCTATATAAAATTGAGATTATTTTCAGATGATTAATAGTAGTAATTCATGTAACTGATATTGCCAAAATTTTAACAATGTTCTTCCAGTGTAAGCCAACAGAGAGCTTTGCTAGTGATATCTAAGGTGTATGACATATATTCTTCCGTCAGCGCCCGAAGCATAAGAGAATGGTAGTTCACTACTTTTTAACACTTATTTCATTGGAAGATAAGCATTTAAAAGTATGGAAAGAATGTGACATCTGTTGTTCAATGAGACCTAAAAATACAGTTACTACTTCCTTTAAACGTTTCCTTCCAAGTTAAAATTTCTACATTACCGTGTATAAACGCATTCTTCCTTGACAAACGTTTGTAATCGAAATCTTCTTATCCATTGCCATTTTCAGACATCAAAAGTAGGACTTCCCAAGTGAATTGGTAATATTTTTCATGTTTTATCTCTTTTTTCGTAAATAAAATTTGCTGCTTTCTTCTCAGATGTCGTCGAGCTTTGACTTATACTGTCATGTTTTTTAGTCGAAGTTGAGTTTTGTGTCCCCAACTACAGAAACCAAACTAAAACCTTAACATAAGTCCCCAAGTTCCCACATCAATCTACAGCATATTACTGTTGCTTCTGCATTTCCATTTTTAAGGATTTCAAAATAGCCCGGAGTTGTTGTGAAGAAGCTATTGGGTATGCTGTGGTTTATCTAAAGATCGGACTTTTTATTCGACCTTCTTCTTGGTATGGAGCTGAAGAAGGATAATTTTGTGAGGTAAGTTTATGCTCGTTGTATTATGTCCATGGAAAGTTGACCGGAACTTTTATTTTTTCATTTTGTGGGCGATGGGGGGTGGTGCGTGGGGGGGTGGTGCCTTTTCCCGTTCAAATGTGTTTTCTTGGTCTAATGAATTTCCATGTACTTGAACCCTGTCCTGTCCAGCTCTTTGTGTCTGGAAATTATTTTATTCGGAAGGAGAAGGAAGATGATGATTTTTGGTTGAGATGATGGTGACGTTTAACAATGTGTTTAGTTGTTCGAGTAAATTGCAGTTTTAGTGTTCTTGGTTTTCTTAATGTGGTCATTTTCTGGTAACGAGACCTGTTGGTTTCCAAATCTGAAGTTGTGAGAAAATTTGGAATTTTTAGTAAAAAGCAAACATTTTTAAGCAAGTGGGTGCTGAATGGAAATCTCAAAGTTTAGCTTCTAGGAAAAAACGAACAACATGGACCATGAAGGATAATATACTTTATAAAACAGTTTCTGGACCATCTTCTCCTTAGATTAGAAGGTTACTGAGTACACATTGCTGGAATTGTATCACCTAATTAAAAACCTTGCTAATTACCAAGTACAATATTCGGGATTTCCTAGAAACTTGCCAGTATATTCATGACCAAACTCTTGAAGACTCTTGATATGCATGACAGCTACCTTTTTTGAATTTTCTGTTGGGCCATTTTGGGCCTGCAATTAACTATGAATTCTGTCATCATGTTTTTCCCTCATTTTCATAAAGCAATGTATCTGTTTGCATTATTTCTTCTTGTTGGGAATTGTTATGGACTACCTTGGAAAGAGGATTGTATCAACAATTTGTTGGTATTTTGATCTGTTAGGTTCTACTTTGATGGTAAACACCAGAAGACAAGTCCCTGGGGAAAAAATGACCAAATACATCTTAAGAATTCATCTTCCACAGATAAAATTTCAACTTCGTTGGTGAAAGCAGATGATGGGATGGATGGTGGTAGAAACAGGCTTCCTGAAACTTGCAAAGTTGGTAAATCAAAGACTTTTCGGGACCATAGTGCACCGTGGCAAAATAGAATACTTGATCCAGGAAGTTATATTGTTCTCCGGTGGAACAGGATCTTCCTTGTTACCTGCTTGATGGCACTTTTTGTTGATCCCCTTTACTTTTACTTACCTACTGTTGGAGGGGATGCAAATTCTTCATGTGTGGATACAGACTTTACATTGCGAATTGTACTGACCTTTTTCCGCACTGTTGCAGATATCTTTTATTTGTTACATGTGTTCATAAAATTTAGAACAGCTTATATTGCACCAAGTTCCCGTGTGTTTGGGAGGGGTGAACTTGTAATGGACCCAAAGAAGATTGCTAGGAGGTACTTTAAAACAGACTTCTTCATTGATCTCACAGCCACTCTGCCTCTCCCCCAGGTACGATTCTTTGACATCTTGATGTTCTAGAACCCAAAATCTGCCCTTTTTCAAACATGAATCTTTGTATGATCTGGCCATTCATAAGGAACTCACAGTTTCTTCTTATTCTCTCCAGGTAGTCATCTGGTTTATAATACCAGCAGAAAGAAGTGCTCTGACTGATTACAACAACAATGCTCTTGCTTTGATTGTTCTGATCCAATATGTCCCTAGATTGTATCTGATTTCCCCATTGAGCAGTCAAATTGTTAAGGCAACTGGAGTGGTGACTAGGACAGCTTGGGCAGGGGCTGCATATAATTTGCTTCTCTACATGTTGGCTAGTCATGTATGTTTTGTTAGTGCTTTTCGTTTGCTTGCCGTATACTGTTCCAGTGCTACAAGTTAAAAGTTCCCCCCTCTTATTTTAGGTTTTAGGTGCAGCATGGTATCTATTATCACTTGATAGATATACGTCTTGTTGGAAATCAACATGTAAAAATGAGAATGAACCAGTCAGATGTCTCCCCAGATATCTAGTTTGTAATGCTTTTGATCATAGTGATCGCAAGATGTGGGCAAACAGTACCAATGTTTTCAACAACTGCAATCCCAATAACAATATAAATTTCGACTATGGCATATTTGAACTTGCAGTGATGAAAAATGCCGTCTCATTGGACTTTATAGAGAAGTATTTCTATTGCTTGTGGTGGGGTCTACAGCAACTAAGGTATTCTTTGATTTCCAGTCAGTGGAATAATCAACCCTTGCAATGGGATTTCCATCAATGCCCTTTTCTTTGTTTTATGTACATGCAACAAAATTAACAAAGATATTATTGCTGTAACCATATGCCATCAGTCAAGATTCTTTGATTGTAGGGTCATTTTGGAAGAGTCTAATATAACAAATATCCAATGCACAATTGAATGCACTTTTTCAATTGGTATAAATTTACAGGAAAGTATCATGTCTTTTTATGTTTTGGCCAATTGTAGCTACTAATATATGATATGAGCGATTTGCTCTATCTCTTTTGGTCAGTTGTAGAACAGTTGTTATTAATTCATTTTAGGACTTTCACTGCATTCATAGGTGTAACAACAAAAGGAATTCACAGTCTGAATGCTAGCCAACTGATTCAGAATGCGGAGAAACATAATATCAGATGAAACTATTTGAAATTAAAAGTTGGTATAATGAATGCATATTTGAGTAGCTGGTACCATCAACTTAATTATTGCTGACAGTATATGTGCAATCTTTTCATTAGGATCTGTGAGGCCTATCTATGATACTGCTTTATGTTGTTATGCTTTAAATGGTTTTGAACACGCTGATGTATGCCATTGGTGAAAAATAGCAGCTTTTGATTTGCTGACAGTTGACAGGACTTAACTATGTGCCTGAAATTTGAAAGCCATAGAGATTATAGAAACATCTAAGTATCGCTAACAATTCATATCTTTGCTGCCTCATTTTCAGTTCATATGGGCAGAATTTGGTGACCAGCACATTCATTGAGGAGACATTATTTGCTATTCTCATTTGCATCTTGGGTCTGGTTCTCTTTGCCCATTTGATTGGTAATATGCAGGTATTATACAATATACTTTGCTGAAAATCAAAGGCTTCTACGTCCTTTCTTTTGTTTTCTGTTGAAAAATAAACAGTTAGTATGAAGTTTCGTGCTTTAAAACAATAAAATCGTTTTGGTAGACATACCTTCAATCTCTTACTGTGAGACTTGAGGAATGGAGACTTAAGAGAAGAGATACAGAGGAGTGGATGAGACATCGTCAACTTCCTGAAGATCTCAAAAGACGAGTTCGACGATTTGTTCAATATAAGTGGCTTGCTACTCGTGGAGTGGATGAGGAATCTATCCTACGTGGGTTGCCTGCTGATCTACGTCGTGATATCCAACGCCACCTTTGTTTGGACCTTGTCCGACGTGTACATTTCTACTCTACCATTTAAACCTTTTTCTTACTATTGTTTAATGCTTCAGAAATCAGAAGCCCTTGAAGATTTTTAGCTTAGGCAACTAGGTATTCCATGTTCCTTTTGTTGCAATTTACACGAGTTCTATGACCTTATCAATTAAGGATAAATAACAATGATAAGCAGGGAGTTCTATCAATACATGCCGACCATCTATACCGAGCACCAAATAAAGTCAACCAAATTGAACTTGGGGTAATTGGACTAGTCCTTTAATATACATTAAAGTCTTGTACTAGTGGACAATCTTGCATGTGTTGTTTAGTTGTCAAAATACATTGGCTGCCTTTTGAAAAATTCTGTTCATGTATCCAATCATGACTGGTTTCATGTTCAATTATGATTGACAGTCTAATTAAGACTTATGCTGCCATCCAAGCAGTTTGATGGAGCTTTTGGATTCTGAACTTTGAATCAGATGCTACTGGGTACTCGGTAGTATATAATTAAGGATCTAGTTTACCATCCTTGAGAATACGTGAAAAAGTTTCAGGAATACTAGTTCCTTTTGATTCAACTTCAAATCTTGTCATCAAACTGATCTATCTTTGCTCAGGGTGTTCTATATATGAAAAGCAGGTTCTCCACCATTCTGATTGAGATAACACCTCCGTGTAATTTTTGGATAACATTCTTAATTCTCCTCTTATGCAGGTCCCCTTCTTTTCTCAAATGGATGATCAGCTACTTGATGCAATATGCGAGCGTCTAGTATCTTCTCTACGCACCGAAGGTACATATATTGTTCGAGAGGGGGACCCAGTAACCGAAATGCTCTTTATAATCAGAGGCAGATTGGAGAGTTCTACTACAAATGGAGGCCGGACTGGTTTTTTCAACTCCATTACATTGAAACCTGGGGACTTTTGTGGGGAAGAGCTATTATCATGGGCTTTACATCCAAAATCCTCTCTCAACTTGCCTTCATCAACTAGAACAGTCAAAGCCTTGAATGAAGCTGAAGCTTTCGCATTGAGAGCAGAAGATCTGAAGTTTGTTGCAAACCAATTCAGACGCCTTCACAGTAAAAAGCTGCAGCATACTTTCCGCTATCACTCTCATCACTGGAGGACATGGGCAGCATGCTTCATACAGGCTGCTTGGCGTCGGCACAGAAAAAAAGTAATGGAACATAGTCTGACCACATCCGAATCCATCAACTATGATGACAATGAGGCTGACGAGAAAAGGGAACAAGAAGGGGATAACAAGGTTTCAGATGGTGGCTCAGGTTATTCTCAGAGAAGAACGAATTTTGGGGTGACAATTCTAGCGTCAAGATTTGCTGCGACCACAAGAAGAGGAGCTCAAAAGATCAAAGATATGGAGATGCCAAAGTTACGAAAGCCTGAGGAGCCTGATTTCTCTGTTGATGATGAGTAGTTTTGTTAATGAGAATCGGGTATATATGGCTACAGCTATACCATGTCACTTGCTTATCAGAAAACCTAACTAGAATATCATCTCATTTAACTACATGCTAAGAACTTAAGGGAAAAAAGATTTCTAGGGTCAACATTCTTGTTGAGAAAAGAGGGGAGAATGGGTTTGACAAATTTTTGTCTTATCAAGAAATATTATTTACGATGCTATATCTTTGCAAGCGTCGCAAATATTGATGTGAGCAATCAGCTGCAGCGCGCATTTATCCCCTTCAAGTTAAGGTTTTAGATTCATTTAGTTAGTCTATCCCTTGTGTAATCACCAAGTATGGTTGCATTTTTACATGTTAAATTGAAGTTACCGTATACGTTGATGCCGTTAAATTTATGTATAGCGTTTCTGTGTTTTGTATAGTTACGTGTAATGTTTATTTTAGGTAAAGTGAGGTTGTTTTGTATTGAGAAGTTGGCCTTTGTTTTTTTTTTTTAGTTGTTTGTATATAAGCATAAACTATCTTGCGTAAGACCTGAAGTGAGATAAATAGAAGGCAGTCCTTATTTAGCTTCTCTCTTCACCTACGACGAAATCTTTCATGGTATTAGAGCAAGGCGACAAAATTGCGATCGATCGTCGTTCTTGATCGATCGGCTTGGGGTTATTGCAGGCAGTCGATTGTTGATCATCATCAGCAGTTATATTTTTGGTTTTGGTCCTGAGGGAGCAACTGGATCAAGGGATTCATTTGCTAGATCGACTCTTAATTCCAAATTGACGGTTTCACATGAAGAAACTCCAATATACCTTCAAGGATCTGATTATCTAGGTATGATTTTAGTTACTGTAGTCTTAACTGGAAATAACTTTCTGAGCTGGAGTAAATCAGTTAAAATAACTCTAGGAGCTAAGATGAAATTAGGATTTGTCGATGGTACTTGTTAGAAACCTAGTCCAGGATATGTTGACTTTGATAAATGGATTAGGACAGATTACATGGTTAGATCATGAATTTTGAACTCTATGTCAAATGATATAGTCGAAGCCTTCATTTATACAAATTATGCCCGAGAACTTTGGTCAGATTTGGAAGAAATGTTTGGAGAAAGTAATAGTCCATTGTTGTATCACTTACAAAGACAAATTAGTGCAGCATTACAAAGAACTATGTCTGTAGCTAAGTACTTTGCTAGTTTTAAGAAATTGTGGGATGAACTCTAATGTCTCATGCTTGTCCTGCGGTATATACAGCAGCACAGTGTGTTTGTGGAGCACCTAGGGCTCTAACTGATTTGACTTCCTTAAATCAGCTGATGCAATTTCTCATAGGTCTAAATGAGAGCTATGATTATATTAGGAATCAAATCTTGGTTATGGAATCTTTGTCATTTTTTTGTTCATATTTTGAAATGGAAAAATGTTCCTTTGAAATTATAATTCTACCAAATCTTGTATCTCTTTCTACATATAAAATTCTTGAAGATATAAACATTCTAGAAGGTATTTTAAGATCGAAAGAGTACCATTGAATGAGACGAAGATGGAGCCTTATGAAGCTAATTGTTTCCATTAGTCTAGAGTAGACATAGACACTCAACTTGTTGGATCTCGAACTTTTCTTGGAAGTTAGAATTATTAAATGAAATTAAATGAGGAATTGGTGGCGATTTATTCATGTGTAAAGAAAAGGAAAATTCTTGAATTTGAAATAATATACAAGATTAAGGTAGTGAATGTAGTAAGTTGATGAAGAGTGAATAATTAATTTTGGTTTTTTATGATTATGAGATTTTTGAGTAAAATTGTAAGTTTAAGGGTACTATAAAATTTATGATGAATAAGTTGGTAGAAATGGAGTGAAAATGACTAGAATAAAAAGTTAAAATGTTGTTTTTGTTTTTCAAACTTTGAAGTCTGAAATTTTGGAAATGAATAGTATGAGAGTTGAAAAATTGGTCTGAACTTGCATAAATTTTCTGGGTTGATCTAGGTGGAAATAGCTAAAATTTTCTCTATAAAAGTTGTAGCTTATCTTTCCAGCTTTCTAACTCTATAAAGTATGACAATTTTCGATATCAGGGCTGGAAGTTAAGATCATTTGAAGTTTGGATATTATTTAGGGTGAACTTTCGGGACAACCACTTTGATTGGAATTTTGACCGTTATAGAGGTAGAAATTGTTCTTAAGGTCTTCATGAAAGTTATAGATTGTCTTTTTATCTTTCTGTTTATATAAAGCATGAAATTTTTGGACAATGGAGTAGAAAGATATGAGTTTTAGAAGTTCTGATGCTGTTTAGGATGAAATTGTCGGATAGCCACTTTGTCATGGACTTTTGACCCTTTTAGAGACTGAACTGGTTTTTTTGTCCTTCATGGAAGTTGTAGAGCTTTCGTTAAGCTTTCCAGTGATACCAAGTTTGTAAAATTTGGAGTTCTGAGTCAAACGATATGGGTTTTGGAAATTAGGATGTCGGAGAAGATGAGACTAAGGGGCAGGTCGCGAGGGTGACACAGCGCGAGGGCGACGCGGGGCGCATGTGCAATCCTTGCGGCTGGCGACATCGAGCAGCGCCGTCGCTTGGGCTCGTCGCGAGTGCGACGTGTCGCGACTGCAATGCGGCCGGATCATTTTTTTCTAACTCGACCTCTCTCCACTTGTTTGGTCATAACTTTTTCGTCCGATCTCTGATTAACCTGATTTTTTAAGCATTTAATTACTAAGACATTTCTTTACATCTCCACAAAAATTTAGAGCTTTTGGTATAATTGTAAAAATATGGATTGAATCAAAGTGAGAGGATCGGTTGAAAAAGTCTGAACATGCTTCAGTATTTTGGTGATATCTCGATCTGTAGAGATCCGAATGAGGTGATTCTTGTTCCTAATTAAACTAGAGACATGGAGCTACAAGTTATCTGAAGGAATCAAATGTCAATTTAGCCCCTAAGATTTTCAATTTCTAAAGCGAAGTTGGTGATAGTTTTCAGTCTCGGATTAGTATGAGCCAAAAGTTTTTGACCATAACTTTTAAATTACTGAACCAAATTAAATAATTTTGGTTTCATTGGAAAATTGAAACAATGAGGAACATTTCTCTAGAAGGAAGTATTAGCAAATTCCTTCAATTTGATGATTAGAAAAAGGTCTTGTTTTG
>JANVCL010000213.1:15586858-15606692 GCA_026546855.1 Erythroxylum incrassatum | reverse complement strand
ATGCTAACATGATGCATGAACAAGAAAATGCATTGTCTTAGTTTCTCTTTAAGCTCGCTTGTATTGAAATTTTGGGTCTTAACCCTTAATATAGGGACGGGATGTTACAGCACATCTCAAAATCTCATGTAAGGTCAACACTTGTGGGCAGAATAACCAAACATGAGACCAAAGATATGTCCTAACGTGTAAGCAAAACAATTCAAAATAATGACTCGAAAGGACACTGTGGTGACTACATTCTCATCAGCACTCAAAAAGTTCACAAACACAAGGGATACATCTTTATGTTATCCTCACATTCTTTATGGGCATATGGTATGTGACAATGTACCATCAATAAATGCAAAAATTTGAATGCACCGTTTCATTGTCACACGCTCGTTCTGAAGACATTCTCTAAAAACTTCATTTGAGACTTTTGTAAAGGAAAAATCTCATTAGAGCAACTATCGTGTGTCACTGGACATTGAACCGACCATCTGAGATACAAAAACCTTATGTATCTCCCTTATGGCAAGTTCGTTGCAGTAAAATTCACAAAAAAGTGGCTTCAGAATGTCTTAATTCTTTTTTTGAGCAACTATCATGCAATCCTGAACACTGAGCATGAGACCCGAGATATAAAAACTTGAAGTATCTCCCTCATGTAATGTCCGAAGCATGAAAATTTACTTGAAATCAGATTCAGAATACCTTAATTCCTTTTCTAGAGCTAAACTTTAATGTATTACAATGTAATAAATCCAAAAAATGGAAAAACTCACTTTATGGATTTCCTAGACTTGGAAACTGACCCAAAACACCCCGAGGCACCCTTACAAAAAATCTGAAATTTTTGTGTTTTGTTTTATAAAATACTATAGAAATTATGTACAGTTTACGTCAGCGCATTGTAGCGCTGATGTCATCTATGACGTTAACTGAGTGGAGAGTACAGTGGGCGTGTACTGCATGTGCCACTCAGCGACGTGCCTCATTAGTGAATGTTGCATGCGTAGCACGTGCCAGAGCTGCCCCCACGCGAGCTTAGCCGATGGCATATGTGTGGTAAACGCCAACACTTGACGCAACATGATCCACCCACGTGTTGACCCGTGTCTAGAGCGTGCATCACACACGCCAGACGTACTGCCCCTCGGGGTTGTACTGTGCATAATCGGGCGCGTGCAGTCTCCGTTGTTCCCATCAGAAAATGACAATTTTTGTCAAGTTTCATGTCAATTTTCGCAATCTAGGGCTCGTTTTCACCCTGTTTCTCAAGTTTAAACACATGTATACTACTATGCAATAAAAAGCAAGAAAAAGTCGAAAAACATAAGTTAAATCTCTGAAAAACTTATGGAGAGAAAATAAAAAATCTCTTTTTAACCGTTCGATCACGTCACTGCTCTGATACCACGTGTAATACGTAACAGTACCTTAGTTACATATCCTGGATCGAACGTGAATGAGCAAGAAGTGAAGAAATGCAGACAATACCTGATTTCGATCTTTGTAATTTCAAATGAGCTTTTTGAAGCCAAACGAGTGCGAATCCACTATCGTCTTCAAGGGAACTGCTCTCTAGGAAGCAAGTAAGGTCTTTCTATAGTTTTCTCAAAATGTAACCTCTCTTAACAGGTCAGAAAATTCTTATGCTTACGATTGATATAAGAAACTATATGATACCTTAACTTTTATATATAACATCCATATTAGGCTTCCCCATCACAAGATCTATATAGGTCTGATTCATACTGATTGGGATTTATTTTTCACACAGACTTCGCCCCATTGATTTAGATCATTTATTGGGCCACTTTATTTTCTTTATCTAAATCAAATTACGTAACTTAACGGATAAGTTATTAAAAAGCCAAAAATGCAATTAATAGTTGTCCAACTTTATGAAAAAGGAAAAAATTGTCTAACAGTCGAGCCCATCAGTATGATATGTGTTCTATATGATATTGATGTCCCATACAAAGGGAAAAAATATATATATAAAAAGAGCTACATCAATAATTATGAAACATCGAACTAGTGAAATTCAAATTAGATTAAGAGCTTTGTTAATTACAGATTCTAATTTTGAAGCGTTATGATTCTTTTTATATCCCTAAAATTTTTATGGTCTAACCTGTATTTAGTGCAAATATTAAGGTTTAAAAAGAAGTTTTTACATCTTGTACATTGACAAAAGTTAAGACATAAAATGGATCTTCAACTACATTTTATATTAAAATTATTATTAATTACAAATTAAATTAACTTATTAAATAGTTTGTTTAAAATATATGATTATAGAACTTTCTAAAATTGAGTAATATGCATCCAAAAAATAATGATTGAAAATTCTCAATCATATAAGTATTTAGTTGCTCAATACTTAAAGGAATGAATATAAAATGCCTCTTCTCATACGAAATAAAAGCCTATAGTGATAACCACATTATGTTAGTTTATACCCTACAACATTTTAATAGTTTTAGTCTTAGTTTTAAATTTAGTAACATGATTATTTAGAAACTTCTTTATCTTATTTATATTCACATATATTTGGTAAAGTCTATAATATAAATGTATATGAAAAATAAAATTAAGTTGATATCATAATTATCATATTCATACTACATTTATGTATTATCTTTAAATTGTTTATAGTAATTATTCTATTAACATTGGATATTAATAAAGTAAAAAAATAGCAAACATTACGTTTATTCTTTATGAATGAAATAGTCGATTTCATAGATTAAAGTACAAAAATACTTAAATAAATGTGTGAGTGCTTGTTAGAGAGCAAATTCACTAAACTAGTCCCAAATGAGAATTTCATTTAGAACATTACTTGTACCATCATTATCATAAATACCTAGTTGAATACTGGACCAATGCTAGGTCTGAGGAGGTCTGATAGTATGCAGCCTTACCTTTACATAGTAGAGAGGCTGTCTTTAATAGATCCACATGCAAATGTGACATGAAGATTTAAAAAAATGTAATAAAATAACTAAATACATAATAAATAAATAATTAGAATAAAGTAATGATAAATAAGTAAAATAGAATAATAACATCTTAAAAAAGGCTACAAATCTTCATTTAGGTTATACAATTTTATAAGACAAAGTTATGAAGAAAATAGTAGGACATATATACCTAATATGTTGTAAAGTTCTGCTTATACTTGATACATTGCAAAGTTCTACTCACCATTTCTCAAGTTGTGCATGTCATCCTTTTTACAGGGCCATGCTAACTTGCTTTGTAGCATTCCAATTTTATCAGATGTCCTCGAAGGGACAACTAGCAGCTCTTACGTCATAATAAATAAAGGCTAGTTTGCTACTATAAGCTAACGATGTGGTTTTATTTAAGTTACTAAAATGAAACGACGAACCACTTCATCGTTTAATTAAATACTAAACCAAACACGTGGTATTTGGGCTAAAGAGTAACAAACATAACTAATCACACACAATTTGGACAAACTCATATTTAATCAATCAACAATATGGAAACCACCATGAAGTTACCAGCAATCATGCGTCCATAAAACAACCAAAGACACATTTTTCATGATTTTCATTTTCAGGCATAAAATAGGAAAACTACCTATTGTAAAAAAATACATTTACCTATTACGCAATCCAAAAATAATATACAAACAATCGAAAGAACTGGGGGAAATAGGAAGCTCAACTATCATATCCCAGATCCAAAACAGCAAGATCAGACCAAAAAATGAATTGGTCTCCTCATAAGCAGAAGTTAAAACACACAAATGTATGTACGAATGTGTTAGCGTTAACAGATATCTTAAATTAAATCGGAAGACATCAACAATTCAAAAGAGAATATGAGGAGGAGACCTTACCGCTCCCTGAAATGATGGCAGTGATTGATTAGGAACTCAAAATTGTCGACCACGTGCAATAGTAAGAAAAGAACTCACAGACAATGGAAGACCCAAAATTTCAACAAAAAAATTATAGAATAAACTCCTTTAACCATATACGGAAGAGAAATATGCACCAATCAACATTTACAAGAAGTGATCCAAAGAGAAAGGCACAAATGTTCATAAAAATAGGGCCAATCGAGTAAGTAAGCAGAAATCCCAATCAAAAAAGGAAAAAAAACTTTAACCATAGCAGCGAGACATAACAATAAGATCTCAGACCCACTTGCAAAAATATTGGCAAGCACCAAGGATCAGTACACATACCAATTCCCAAAGTCAAAATTTACAAATAGGGAAGAGAAACCAAAATAGAAAGAAGAACCTTTTGTTAGAATACACGTAAACATGAAGCTAATCCAAAAAATCCAACCAAAGGACAATCAAAACAAGAAATGAAACAAAAAGCACAAATCAAGCAATAGGACGAAATCAAAAAAAGAGAAAGCAAAAACAGCAATCAAAGGTAAGAATAGAAGAATAAAAGTTATGGCTAAAACACTGAAGCATACTCAATGAACATATCTCAATTACATTTTTCCAACTTTTAACTACCAACCTTTCATATATAACCCATCTTATATCTAAATCATCTTTTCTATTTCATTTCAAATTCAAGAATTATTATTTTCTTTACACATGAATAAACGTCAATGATTTCTCATTTAATAGGAAAGTTCGGGGTCCAATAGTATAAGTTAGTGCTTCTTGGTGTTTTTCAAGAACTTGGAGTTTTAGCAAATACGTAACATGTTAATTCTCATGAGTTGTATGAATATGAAACAATATGGTGATTAATTGATATTAAATGATCATGAGAATAGTGGTCGTTATACATGTGCATCATGGATGAAGAATAAGAATATTGATGTCTTGTTTTTTTGAGTGTATGATGAGTAATAATAAAGAGATCATGTTTTAAATTTTGGTATGATAGTTTAGAAATTAAATGAATGTGATAATGGAGTAAGATATGTGTGCAGAAAGTATGATGAATGTGTGTATATGATATGTTCTGTTTTCGGTATTATGATCAAACATAGAATATGAATTTTTTGGGATTGACATTGAGCTGAAATGAAGGTAGGAATGAAGAGGAAATAATAGGGATATAAACTAGAAATGATATACTAAGCAAAAGAGATGGACTAGGATGAAAATGATGATGAAGTGTGCTAGAACATATAGATGTAGTGTTTCCGCTAAACATGCATCTTTATTTTACTCATATCTTAATCTGTAGACATCTAAATGGGATTATTTTAGGTTTGGATTAAAATAGAGATAAAGAGATATATTTTTTATTAAATAATTGAATTTGAATTCTATCTATAAGAGTTTTAAATTTTGGCTTGAAGTTGAGTACCGGGTGTTGTTGCAGTTTGAGAATAGTTGGTAATATTTTGTTTATAACTTGCAGAATACTGAACCAAATTATTATGACCTTGGTGTCGTTAGAAACTTAAGACATGTAGGAACAATTTTTTAGAAGAATGTATTGCCTACATGCTTCTTTTTCCTTATCAAAATGGCAATGAAAATTGACTCAAAAATCTGTTAAGAAAAGCCGTCAGGTAGTGCACGATCGTGCTTGAATCCTCAAAGGAGCTGCACGATCGTGCTTACAGAGAGGGAACCTCAGGGGAGTTGCATGATCATGCACAAGCACGATTGTGACAGAAGGGAGAGGTCCGATAGTGCACGATCATGAATAAGTACGATCGTGACAGAGAGGATTCAACTGGCAATTCCCAATCGTGCACAAGCATGATCGTGACAACGAGAGTGCAGTGATTTTTGACAGTTTTGAACACCCTTTGCTCTTTTGACCATAACTTCTTCTCCGGACCTCCGATTGACTTGAAATTGAAACCATAAACTCCTTACACATTTTCCTTCCTCTCCACCAAATTTGATGGTCATCTGAATTCATTAGAAAAGGATTGATAATGATTGATTGATGGTGTTTCTATAATCAAGTGTATTGAGTGATGAACTTATAATAAGTTTGTATTATTGGGGTGTGATCCTAAGTTCAAATTAGAAATTTATGAGTTTTGATTTGTTAATGATCATGAGATGTGAATAAAGGAAATATACCTAGGATTGTCATTGAGCAAGCATTGTACATAATCCATATACACATTTGCGCATAAATGAATACTTATATAATTGTGCAAATTTGTGATGTATGTAAATGTATGTTGCATGATATAAAAGAGCATTTAGAGCGACAACTTCTAGATGTTGCTAGGACTTCGAGGCAATAGCTATCTGGAGCAAACTGTGAGTAACCTAGAAGGTCTCACTTAATAAATTGTTTGTTTTAAATTTTGTATTGAATTATTATGTGAATGTGATTGTGTTGATTCCGGACATTAAATGTCTGAAGCGTTTGATGCATGAATGAGATATTGGAAGTACTCCTTGTATGTGAATTTGAGGAAATACTTGATACTCAACATAATGATATAAAGTATTTTGGACAAATTTTAACTAATTTAGGATATCAGTTAATAAGATTTAATAAAAAGGATTATAATAAACTTAATAAATCCCTTCCCTACGCTTTAAATTGCACATTATCTCCAATGTATACAATATAAACACATCGAGTAATAAGAATTACAAAGTTTTAAATTTGATGAAGATTCCATCCGATATTAAATACAATCATCTTTGCAAAATATAAATGAAAAGATAAAAGAAAATAAATAAGAAACATGAAATAAAAACAACATAAATAACATTACATTAATGTTTAGACATAATAAAATAACAAAGGGAATAAAAATACACAAATAATTAGAAAAAGAAAAGAGAAAACTAAATTTAAGTAGCCTTTCATCCTGTTGTGATTTTTACATATCAGTCGATAGAGGGTCCTCGGGTCTTACAGCCTCAAAATTGGCAGGGGCTGAAGACTATGTAGCCACTCTAGATGGTGGAGGTTGAAAAGTCATTCCCAAATAGCTCTCCATTTGCATCAATAGTCCCCCATCCATCTATTATAGGCCTCAAGCTACCCTATTCGCTTTACAATCTCTACCTGTTGTACTCAAATAGTATGTTGAGTACCGAGGATTTGCCAAATGAATTTCTTTAGTCGAGTTATCTTCAGCTGGTCCTAGTGTGGTGGTTGCACCTTAGGTACTCCTGCACTAGCCTCCTCATATGTGACTCCTCTCATCTGGGATGGAAGTGAACTCGGATGCAGTGGATGCTCAATTATGTGTGGTTCCATGTCTCCTCCTAATGTAGTCGACTTGTCAGGAAACCCAATCAGGCCGTAGATGTCACACATAAGTCCCCGTTGTTTGCTTACCATATGTATTTTTTCCATCATATGCAGATTTAGTGCCACTATGGTGTCAACTAGTTGCACTCCTAATATTCTATCGAAGAAGCTCATCCTCCATGTAAGTTTATAAGGTCTAATGAATATCATCCCGAGCTTCTTCTCCTCACTCTGACGTTGGTTGAACTAGGCTAATGCATGCCCCAGATGTATTGATATCCTCTCACTCATGCTCCATGGGTAGAACTTGTTTAAATTTACAAAAACTTTATGGTTGTCAACCTGCCCACCCAACGTGTGACTTAGAACTTGATGTATATGTCTGAGTGTCAAATGTTGTAAAAATGATGCCTTGGATCTGCTATGTTCATAGTCACCATCCTCACAGATAGAGTTCCAAACTTGGTGAGAAGAAATTTCATATAGGAAGTCTATCTATAAGGCTATATATTCTGGCATTCCCACAAACTCTCGATCGTATATCCTCATTGTGATAGAGAACTCCGAGTAGCTTATGTGAATCATCTTCTTTAATAGCTAAAACCATATCGTGTTTGGTTGGTCCCAGTCGTGACTTCTTTTCTCCATAAAGAACGTGTAGAACACCTCGAGTGTTAGCTCTCATTACAAGGGCTCCACGATCTTAAAAAGTTAAGACCATACTCCAATGTTGATAAGGTCTCGAACTTGTTGGACCAAACTGATCTAGCCCAGCACCTCTCAATCATTGCTTCGACCTGCCTTGAAATTCTTCTCCTTGAGCCATTGATATTGTTCTTCATGTGTCGTAGCATTGAAGAGTAACATCGAAGGTCGCTCTGTGACTGGACTACGCAAGCTCCCCTTGAGTCTCTGAAGGACCCTTCTCCTCATTGTTTATTCCTTACCTCTTTCGCTCGCCGTGATCTCTTCATTGGGCCTAAAATTTTAAATAAATGTGAGAAAATAATAAAGTATGAACAAATAACTGTCGCTCCACAATTATTTTTTATGCTCATTAAATTGTTAAACGTGAAAATTAACTAGAAAAAGGAAAATTAAACACATAGCAAATTCACAAACAAATAATCTAACGCAAATAAATAAATAAAATAATTATAAATTAACTAATAACCTAATTAATCACAAAATTGAAATTA
Source organism: Erythroxylum incrassatum (assembly GCA_026546855.1). Lineage (NCBI taxonomy): Eukaryota > Viridiplantae > Streptophyta > Magnoliopsida > Malpighiales > Erythroxylaceae > Erythroxylum > Erythroxylum incrassatum. The sequence continues at coordinate 15,598,309 of JANVCL010000213.1, read as the reverse complement.
ACAAAATTGCAATTAACAAATAAAACTAATCTAATTAGTCAATTACAAAATTAAACCTAAATTTGAAATTAATAAACCAAATACAACAATAACCTAAAATTAGCAAAATTAAACATTGAATTTATCTAAAAATAAAAATTAAATTAAATTAAATAAGAAAACATCTTCAATTAACTATAAAAACAAGTAATTAATCCTAATTTCACATAAAATCATAATAATTTAACAATTAGTGAGCAAAATCACATAAATTTGCAATTCCAATCGAAATTTCATCCAATTCGCATGCAATTCATCAATTTAAATCAATAAATCATATGATAAGGATAAAGCTCAATTAGTAATCCACAATTACCCACAACATTAAGCAAATTTATACAAAATCACAAAACCTTAACCCTAGCATTTTTTAGGCCAAAAATCCCTAAAAATTGCATAAACCTAAGTATTAATGCATAAACAAGTGCAATCAAAGATAATACTTACTTGGGTGTTGCAAATTGGAAAGAAAATGCTAAAAATTGGGTTAGAGAGGGAGAGTGGTGATGACAAGGTAGAGAGAGAGAAAAAAAAGAAGAGAATGGAAGAGGTAAGGTAATTTAAGGGTTATCACAGATTTACACTCAAACTCTTGAAAATCCAAGATAGGCACATAAAGTATTGTGAACTTACACGGTTTATTTCACAGTCGTTTATTTGCTCGTGTAAGTCTCTATAAATGTGTACAATATGAAAAATAGTTGGAAAAACTTAAAAATTGGTTATTAATGCGCACACCCTAATATGATAAATATGCATGGTCGTTTTAGGATGCTTAATGTATAGGGATGGCAATGGGCCAAGACGTTGTTTTACCCAAAACGACATCATTTTTTCATTACCTGTCTACCCTTAGACTAGGCTTAAGGCCTAGTTGAGTCTAGAAAATTAGGCTTGACCTAGCCTAGCCCATTAATTTCCTCCCAGGCTCGGGCCCAATTGCCAATCCTATTAATATCTTAACCTCAAACACTTCAACACTCAATTAAATTATATGCTAACATCAAATATAAATAAATTGAAATTGAAAAAAAAATAAACCTATCATAATTCATAGGTTGACTCCTATTTGATGTTTGTTTAATGTGATTAACTCGATGTACCTTTCATATTTACTATCAACCTGGGTTTATAATTAATGGCTTGCTTTCACCAGTTTCTACATGGCGATTTCATAGCTTGTGACTAAGCCACATTTTGTAAGATAATAATAAGGACATAATTTATCAAATTAAGAAACGTAATTGATTTTATTAATGCCCTTTTCAATAACAAACTATTAATAAAATAAGGAATAATTAAATTCCCTAAATCATTAGTTGACTTAAACATTTTGTCTTGTAGGAAATGAGAATTTTTCATGCTTAAGGTGACTACCAATGATTCATCAATAGTTTCCTTATTTGGCTCCTCCTTTTGTTCTTCCTCAATCACCTTTTTCCATTCTTCTAGTTCCTCTTCTTGGATAGAGGCTTCCTCGTCTTCTTCTTCTTCAATCATCTTTTACTACTTTTCCGCTTTTTCTTCTTAGATAGAGGCTTCCTCTTCTTCTTTTTTCTCTTATAAAGCAGCAGTTACCTCCTGATCCTCATGAAATGCAACTTCATTCATAAAGTTGACCTTTATATCTTCTTTACTCTGAGGCATTAATAATCTCAACTAATATGTTATATTTAACTCAATTTATTCAGGTGAAGAAAATCTCTCTTCAAATTTATGTTGGTTCACTTCACTTTTGGCAACGTATTGTGTTATTATATTTGTAAGTCGTTCTTCTTGCTGTTGTTGTAAAGATTCAGCTTAAGCATAAACATTCCATCCATCGACGTAAGGGTTGCTCCAATCTGAATTATAAGTACTCATATGGTGTACTAGGAGATCGATTTTATATGCAATATGGTTGCTCCTATACATAGTTTGGTCCTTGACATTCATGATCGCAATGGTTACCCCTAAAAATGTTACAACACAATATGGATATCGGTTAAGCTTCTGAATACATGTCAAACTACCTTTCATTCCACGTTTGTGATGTTCCCATATGCGATGGCATATTATAACTCCCATGAGAATATTGTCCTCTCCATCCTTCTATTGTGGGTTATATCTATGATGATAAATCTTAAATCCTAACAACAAGCTACAAATACAAAGTCAAAATAGAGAATATCAAAAGATAAAAAAAATGAACAAGTTAATAATATAGTATAAATATATAAATAATGGTTAAATTAATAAAAGATATGCATTCCTAATATTAAAATCCCTAGCAATGGTACCAAAAACTTGATTGATGGTTTATTATGCTTATAAAGGTTTATCAATTTTTACTGTGAGTGCACAGCGTAGTTATAGCTACCATTAGCAAGTATAAGTCGATCCCATAAGGATTGTAAGTACTAGAATTCACCTTTTTCCTATTATCTAACTGTCGAAACAAGTTGTGGATTTAATTAAAATTAAATAAAATAACTAAACAAAGATTGAAACAATAACGAACTCAGACAAAGGAAAATAATATGAAAAGAATTAAATTATTAATTATTGAACTGTCAAAATTCCTATCTTATGTTAATATATTTCTCTAAACTATTAACAACTAACCTTCAGTTGATTAACTGAAATCTCTTTCGATTTAAAACCACTAAGATTGTATTATCAATTTGTGACTTTTACTATTAGATTTGACCCTAAGCTAGAGGATTTATGTTGACCTATCGCTAAGTTTACATGCAACTCGTTCGAATTATGAATTTCTCAATCTCAATCATATGAAATCAAATAATGAACTAATATTCCAAATATATTAGATCAAGAATATAACACATAATTGAATCACAATAAATCAGTTAATAAAACTACATTAAATAAAAGATTAAATCTTATTTTCATCACAACATAGGGTTCCTCACACACCTAGGCACTAAATAATTTATTTCCTACCCATAGAAAGCAAAAACAATAACAAATATTTGAAAGAACAAATAGAAATCAAAGAAATCAAATTTTAAATATCTTTTTGTCTTTAATGAATCTTCTTGCAATTTGGATTTAATGGTGCTATCTATTGGATTTTGTTAAATAATCTTCATGTTTTCCTCATCCTCTATTCAAAACTACCTCTTCTTTTCATTTTTTATGACTTTAAAATGCTTTAAAACTCAACTCCTTTTCTGCCTTTGACAGCGTCCTTTTATAGTAAAAAATAGGATTTTGGAATATACATGGCTACTTACACGCTCATGTAGGTAATCGTGTATCTCTAAAAACATCTGAATTCATAATTCTACAAGGGCAGAGAGACTTACGCAGGCAACATACACTGCTAGAAATAATATTTTCAAATCTCCACACATTTATAGAGACCCACACAGTTACCGTACATAGCTCTGTATCTCCAAATTATTTCAAATATTCATTTTATGCCACAATTTCATTCGAATCCTTCTCATTTTGTTCTAAAAAGGCAATTATGACCTAAAAATACACGTGAAGCATATTAAGTACCAAAAATACTATAAAACTATTAAATAACAAGCAAAACACATTAAATATGGGTATATAAATATAGTCAAGTAATCATTTATCAAAACTCAAGATCTACTAAATTTTGGGATCTTAGCCCACTAGAAAGATTAATCTTTTCAAATAGTAGTAAGGGCTATTATTTCAAATAAAATAGTAGAAGTAATTAAACACATGATTAAAGTATTAGTCATTGCCTATAATCAATTACTTGCTTTTCTTATATATATATATATATAACTCTTAGTATCAATTATATTAATTAATAATAATTTATACTAAAATATATATATAAATAAGTATAATTGATACTAATAGTTCTAAATTTCTTAGATATAGTTTATACTTAAGAAGAGTTCTCAAGGTTAGATAAAAAAACAATTGTATGTCCCTTATGCAATATTGCTATTAATCCTTGTTGAAGATTCAATGACAAAGTTTTTATAGATATGTCAATACCATATATATTTAAAAAAATGGTGATGGCATTTTGAGTTGATTAATGTCTTATAAACTTTGATGACAATAGTTAAGATGTATTTCAACATCATGATAGCAAGATGTAAGAGGTTGCATGGAGTAGAGCTAAAAGGTATAGTACCTTGATGGAATTGTTCCACTTAATTTAGCATACTAAAAGCATAAACATGGACATAAATTAAAGGCTTTGCTATATTATGATAATATTTTTCATAAGAACAAAATTATTGCGTGACTTTTCTTGCCTATACGTGATATGATAGAGATCATATGTATTTCTAGTTCATGCCTATAAGTATTTGATACTAAATTTAGATTTAACATTATTACAATGTTTAAGGCATGATATGAATAGATTGTTGAGAAAAAGTAGTTGATCCAAGTTTATAAAAATAGTTTGTATGTGTTGGATCAAATGAGACTTACACTTAACATAAGTGGTAATAATACAGAGTTGGTTATCTGAAACTATCATTTTATGCAATGTTGGTTAAATCAAGATGATGAGAATCTTAAATTTCCATATTAGCATATATGTATCCTATTAATTATGAATCGTATGAAAATTGTGAAACTTGTTGAATTAAAGAATAACCAAATCAACCCTTTGGTGAAAGGATGATAAGGGTAATGAATTGTTAAATCTTACACATATGATGTGTTTGATGTGATAGAAATTCATAAATAGATGATACTTATATGTCATTAGATTATTAATGAATTTATGTGATATACTCATATTTACTAAATGAAATATTAATTTAAAATTTTGAACAATTCGAAGTGTTTAAATCTTAGTAGAAATTAAGTATTAAGAATGATGAAGCACTTTGATGAGATCAATGTGGTGGGATATAAATTTTTCAATTATCTACAGCGAAAGAGATTCTCTAATGAATATTTTCATAACTAACATAAAAGTATGGATTTATGTAAGGAGGACAATACAATATGAGATATTATATGATGCAGTATTTATTTTTCATAGTTATATCTAGTACAATGACTTACCTTCAATAGTTCCAATCAAATCAATTAACAAGATTTCATATTAGATATGAAATGCTAATTCTTTGAAAGAGTTAAAATTAATGATTTATGGACGTGATGCTTAGTTGAAGCATATATTAACTATCAAGTTTAGAACTAAATTAGATAACAAAAGGAGATAAGATACACTAAAGGTTAGATATAATCTTATAGACCTATTGAACAAATTGTTTATTTCAATGTATATTTAGAGGAGGATGGTTCTTAAGATAAATAGTAAGAGTAGGATGAAATTTGTAAAAAATTCAAATATGATAACAATACATTCAATTGGAACCAATGCCTTTATTGATACATTAAAAGTATAGCTGAAAGGCTATGAGATGTTAAAAGATTCACTTTCATGATGAGTTCAAAGATTTTGTACTAGAGATGATTGTGAAATTAGCATGTTTACAAGAAGGTTAGTGGGAATATACTTGTCCTCTGCAATAGGAATATACAGAGACATATTTCTCATAAAGAGAATAATAATTCATATTTTCAATTTTTGAAAATATATTTATCCAAGAAAATTTTATATTAGCTATGAAAAGGTAACAACTTTATTCTAGAAATTAGATCTATAAAGAAAGATTTGAAGTTCTTAACCTATTCTAGTCCAAGTACGTAGATAATGTACTAAAGGTGTTTAGTATTTGAGATATCTGATACTTACGAATTATTGAAGATATCTATTATTCTATGTATGAGTTGATATTTGAGTTCAAGGTTATATGGATCTTAAATTTAGAAGTAAGTCTCAATTAAGGTAAATTTTACTTAGAATAATATTATTTTAAGATTAGAAAGGCTCCACTTTAGTAATGGTTGTTAATTAAGCCATAATACATTTTTCATTTGCTAGAAATGATTAATTAAGCCATAATCTTTAATGAACTTGATATACTTCCTTACTTTGTTCATATAGTAATATAGTATAGAACATTAGAACCACTGGGCATAAAAAGGGATGTCTCATTAAATATTCAAGGATATATTTAGGCAATTTCTCTTAATTATAATGATAATGAAGATGAAACTTGTAATATTTAAGCAAACGCACACTATAGAGAATTTTGCAAAATTCTCTCACTAAACCAATGTCTTCGTAAAAACTTGGTCATCATATATTGATACAGTATAAGATATTTAAACGACTGGCTTATTGCAAGTGAGATAGTGTTAGTTTATACCTTACAACCAATCAGTTAGTTGTAGTCCAATAACAAAATAATTTAAATGAATTCTTTATCTTTTACATATTTAGATATATATGATAAATTTTATAAGATAATTGTACATTGCAAATGAAATTATGATGAGATTATAATTATGAGATTCATATTTTATTTATGTATTATCCCTAAATTATTTCTAGTTATTGTTCTATTAAGACTGGACATTAATAGAAGATAAAAAAAATTAGCACATGTTATGTCTTTTCTTATTAAAGAAGTAATTGATCTCATAGACTAAAGTATGGAGATATTTAAACAAACATGTGGTGCTTATTAGAGAATAAGTTCACTAAACAAACCTTATATGAGAAATCACTTTACAATATTACTTATATGTTTATGGAAATACTCATTGTGATGATTGCATTAGTGGTCTTTTGATTTGAGTTCTCCAGAGTTATCATATATAGGAATTTCCATGTTTTGATACTACTTATGAAAAGTTCTAGTTAAGGATAACTCAACCAAGCCAAATTCCTCACCAACTTAAAACTGTGGAGGAAGGAGCAAATGATTACACTAAATATCTTATTATGTCATTTCATTAGAAGAGATGCTATCTCTATCATCTTATTTCTTATCACTGAATTAATTGTCTATTGAGAAACCTAATATGTCAATGCGTATCTCATTCTATGATTTTATTTTCCAAACAATTTTCATACAATTATTACTTCTCTATATGAAGAAAATAGTAATGTGTGGACTATAACACACAAATAATCTAATACCAATTTTCATAATTGGCAAACGATAAACGTTATATAACAACTTTCACTAAACATACAACAAAAAAAGTGATTTTAATGACTAGAAAGTGACTATATGAAGCTTTCAAGCATGAACAAGCAACAACTAAAAGTCAGAGGTGTAGACATTGTTGGTTTATACCCTACAGTCAATTAGTTAGTTGTAGTTTAGTGACAAAATAATTTAAAGATCTTCTTTATCTTGTACATATTTAAATTTATATGATAAAGTTTACGGGATAATTATAAATTACAAATGAAATTATAATGAGATTATAATTATGAGATTCATATTTAATTTATGTATTATCCCTAAATTGCTCCTAATTATTGTTTATTAATACTGGACATTAATAGAATTTAAAAGGTCGAGCATGCATTATGTTTTCTCTTATGAAGGAAGTAGTTCATCTCATAGATTAAAGTATGGAGATATTTAAACAAACATATGGTGTTTGTTAGAGAACAAGTCACTGAACTGAACCTATATAAGAAATCCATTGGAAACATTACTTGTATGTGTATAGAAATTCTCATTGTGATGATTATATGTAATGATCCAAATTTTTGTTAATTATGGCCAATAAGGAGAAAAACTTATAAAAGTATAAGTTGAGTTTAACAAAACTTAAGTTCATTTCTCTCTTAAACTATTTTCCCCATAGTTAGTATTCTCTTCCAACTTCCGACACTCATTCCTTCACCATTTGGTCACCATTTCTAATAATCTAGGGTTTTGCAAAAAGCCCTCGAGACATTCTACAAAACCATAAACTTGTTTCTTTAAAAACGACTCAGATTTGGAGGAATCACGACTGGAAGTTTCGATTCATTTAGGTAAGTCACTAATCTCCTATTTTTAGTCATTTTTTGGTGAAACTAACACTACCATCATGTCTAACAACTCTAAAAACGTAGGGAAGGAGGGAAACCTAACATCAATCGGCCCATTTTGCCAATGAATAGAAATGGGTCACCTTTGAGATTTAAGCCTTCAATTCTTACAAACCGGGATGAGTTTCAACACGAGACTAGTGTCATTGGATTCTTGGAGATAAGCTCGTCATTATTGGGTAGGTAGTGAAGTTCACTGCCACTTCGACACCATTGCGTGTACCCCACACTCCAGTGACGATGATGATTTTTCAACAGCACAAAAATGGTCAAAAATAATTTTAAAAAATTTCAAATATTATGTAGATCAATTTTCATAAAAGTAATGTATTAAAATTCTTCATAATTTTGAGAGATAAAAATTTAAAAAGGGTTATGTTCTTATAGAAATGCATGAAATTGATTAAATTGAGTTGTTTTTATTAGAGTTGAGAATATCTTGATGTATTGAGTATAAATGAGGGTGTAAGGATTAGAATTTGGTATCCTTGAATTATGATTGGATTTATTATGAATTTTTACGATGTAAATATGGACTCAATTGGGCATGGACATGTAGTTTGAAGGCTCAAATTAAGCTGTGATTATTGGGGATTATTGAAGTATCTTTTCATTGTAGGAATGGCCATTCTTTCAAAGGGGGATGTCCGTTTTATAGGGAAAATTTTGCCAAATTTTCAATAGGCTCCTCATAAAACATGTCATCGTCTTTTTATAAATAGAAAATAAAGCTCCTTAATATTAAGTCATGGTCTTATTCTCGGGGTGTCTAAAATTGGCTTAGGTTTTAAATCCCAAAGGTCATTCCCACTTTTCTTTATATAGATCAATCAGGAGCAGAACCCTCTACTTCGAGACACTAGGTTCAATGCGAAGGAGCACATTCTACCTGGGAATTAATATTCATGATTATGAACATGCATTAGAATTCATTCTCATATTCATCATGAAAATCACCATCATTATTATATGCGCGCATGACATTCATACATATGGATTGACATATGTATACGTATTTTGCTGTGAAAGGTTGTAATCATTTTGATAGGTGATGATGTGGAGGATTGTTATAGTATGAGTTACCTAGTGGGTGTCACTAGGTCATTTGCATAGTGAATCATCAGTCGGGTATAGATTTGGGTTAGTATTGGGTCTATAGATTTAGATATGACGCAGTTAGGGAGGTTTGGTCAGGCTTGCTCTCTAACGCCAACCGATATATGGTACATAAGAAGTAGTATGATTGTAGCGATTCAGTCAAGCTTGCTCTCGAACAATAATCATGTTATAGTGAGGTTGTGGCAGTTCGGTTGAGTGTGGCTCTCAGACGGTAGTTCACTTGTAATAGCTCAGACCACCCGCCCATAGATATTGTCCGCTTTGGGCTCCAAGACCCTCACGGTTTTGCTCGTCCTACCCTTAGAAAGACGTGTCATATGGTAGAGAGGTATCCATACCCTTATAAGGCATATTTCATTCTCCTCTCTAACTGATGTGAGATCTCACACTCTCCACCACCCCTTAGGGCCCAGCCCTCTTTTAGGGCCCAGTCTAGCTAGCACAACTGTTTGGGAACTGGCTCTGATACCATTTGTAACAGCCCAAACTACCCTTCCATAGATATTGTTTACTTTGGATTGCCTCTCGGGCCAAACCCCTCACGATTTTGCTCTTCCTACCCCTGGGAAAACGCGTCTTGTGGGGGGAGAGGTATGCATACCCTTATAAGGAGGATGCTGGGCCTTAGAGGGTGGATGATGAGATCCCACATCGGCTAGAGAGGGAAACAAAGTATGCCTTAAAAGGGTATGCATACCTCTCCCCTACAAGACGCGTTTTCCCAAGGGTTGGAAGAGCAAAACCATGAGGGGTTTGGCTAGAGGGGCAATCCAAAGCGGACAATATCTGTGGGAGGGTAGTTTGGGTTATTACAAATGGTATCAGAGCCGGTTCTCGATTCATTGTGCCAGCTAGGCTGTGCCCTAAGGGGGTGGAGAGTGTGAGATCCCACATTGGTTGGAGAGGAGAACGAAGTATGCCTTATAAGAGTATGGATAACTCTCCCCCATAAGACGCATTTTTTCAGGGGTGGGAAGAGCAAAATCGTGAGGGGTTTGGCCCGAGGAGCACCCCAAAGCGGATAATATCCCTAAAGGGGTGGAGAGTGTGAGATTTCACATCGGTTGGAGAGGAGAACGAAGTATGCCTTATAAAGGTATGGATACTTCTCCACCATAGACACGTCTTCCCAAGGGTGTGAAGAGCAAAACGTGAGGGGCTTGGAGCCCAAAACAGACAATATCTATAGGCGGGTGGTTTGGGTTGTTACAAGTGGTATCAGAGCCAGTTCCTGACCCCATGTGCCAGCATAGGACACTGGGCCCTAAGGGAGTGGTGGATGATAAAATCCCACATCAGTTGGAGAGAGAAAAGAAGTACGCCTTCTAAGGGTATGCATACCTCTCGCCCACAAGATGCGCTTTTCCAAGGATGGGAAGAGCAAAACCGTGATGGGTTTGGCCCAAGAGGTAACCCAAAGTGGACAATATCTATGGGAGGTTAGTCTGGGCTGTTACAAATGGTATCAGAGCCAGTTCGCGAACCGTTGTGCTAGTTAGGCTGGGCCCTAAGGGGGGTAGAGAGTGTGAGATCCCACATCGATTGGAGCAAAGAATGAAGTATGCCTTATAAGGGTATGGATACCTATCCACCATAGATGCATCTTCCCAAGGGTGGGAAGAGTAAAACCATGAGGGGCTTGGAGCCCAAAGCGAACAATATTTATGGACAGGTGATCTAGGCTGTTACACCACTACATTGGACCAAGTGACCCATGTGGAACAAGAGAGCCCTTATGGCTATAATATGTGGGTAAGAGGTATGTTATAGGGTTAGTCATCAATCCTCTACTATTATTTGTGATTTGTGATTTTGATGATTATGTGACATGAAATTGATATCAGAATTGTATACATGTTTATAAACAAAATCATTATGTTATGAAATTGCATTTATGGATATAATACATTATAGAAATATATGTATCATTTGAAATCCTTAGGAATGCATAACATAACCATAGTATTAATTCACTCAATGAAGTTTGACTCTCCTTAACTATTTTTCAGGATCTTCTTTACAATTCTCTTTTAACAGGGTTCTCCGTCGATCTTCTTCCTCTTCAACCATTTGATGTATGCTGTTAGTGATCTTTGACTCTAAGGCCGCAGTAGTCTTGTATGTGTTAGATTTTCCCTTGTATTAACTATCTCAATGTTTTAGCAAATTGAGGATTGTATATTGTTTGAATTGTTTTATTATTACAGCTATGAGTTTGATCATTTTGAAATTTTATTTTTATTATAAACATCAGGATTTGATAGTATTTAATGCTTGCTAAGGGTCCAGTATGTTAGAGTTATGTAAATATAGTGCCCTGGAAAGCAAGTGTATTTACATGTAACTTTATCTTCTTCAGTTACAGTTTTGTAATG
>JANVCL010000213.1:15533483-15544339 GCA_026546855.1 Erythroxylum incrassatum | reverse complement strand
ATGGACTTGAAGGAAGAATGACTTTCATGTTTTTTGGAAATACATCAACTGTCTTGACGCACATTCTTGATGCATTTTTAAAAAATACCTAGTATGCAACTCGAACAAATGAATTTATCATTAAGAAAAAAAATTATCCCATTATAAAGCTTTAGTCTTTATATCAGTTTATTTGCTCCTCAGAAGAACAATGCTCAAGCTTTAGATCTCCCTCCTTCTCATCTTCTTTTATAATATAGAATTTGATTTTAATATGCTTTATTGTCTTATGTTGAATGGAATTCCCTGTCCCTACAGTGGCTACGACAGACTTATTAACAATGTAAATAACGGTAGCTTCCTTCTATTCCAATTCAAGATTAGTTAATAATTTTTTTAGTCATATAAAATGGTTTGGAGGACCAGTAGCTACAACATAGTCAGCTTTTTGAGTAACAATTTCTTGATTTTTAAAATGTTAGATGAACACCCCATTACTAGAAGAAAAGAGATAATTAAAAGTGTTCATAGCATTACCAATAAAATCAACCTAATGACTATCAACATGCCCCATCAACTTAGTGCTCTTTTCTTTTCTTGGAAATTAATTCAAAATTTAATGTCACCCTTGTATACCTTAGAACACTCTTGACAACACTTAGGTGGATTTACTTGGTTCTTACATAAAATCTTGATTATAAATACATCAAGTTTAGTCTTGTATTTAATGAATATAATAAGCTTCCAATTAAGTTTTCATATATTGATAAATAAGCATTTTTCTCACCATATTTTATTGATAACTTCAAGTTCACTGTACGAACATAGGCCACTAAATTATCCATTTACATATTGAACTTCTTAAGGATGGATTATATATATGTTGATTGACCAATGAAGATAGAATTATTAAGTTATCAATCTCAATATCAAGAAAGTAAGGCACTTCCCTAAGATTAGACATCTTAAATTCAACTTTAGAGTTTTTTTTTTAATAAAGCCACATGCTCTTCATCATCTCCAAAGATAAAAAAATCATCCACATATAAGGAAACAATTTACTTCATTAATTTGTTTAATTAACACTTAAAGAGTAACTTTATTTTCATATCTTCTAAAATCTTTCTTAATAAGATAACCATCAATCATGCTATATCAAGCTCTTTTATTTTATAAAGAGCTCTGTGATGTGGGTATATCTTATCCTATTTTCCAAATTCGTTAAAGCCTTTGGGTTGCTCAATATATACAGTCTCCTTAATAATGTTATTCAAGACTGCTGACTTGGCATCAAGATGATATAACTTCCATCCATTTTAGTAGCCAATTCAACCAGTAATTTGATGGTATTATGTTTTGCAACTAGTGAAAAAGTATTAAAATAGTCAGTTTCATGTTGTTAGAGATAATCCCTCACAAGTAGTTTTGCCTTAAGCTTATTGATTAATCCATTATGATTAACTTTTGTTTTAAAAAACTTTTTGACTCCAAACACCTTCTGATTAAATGGTTTTTCGCCAAAGATCATGTTTTATTCTTATTTATCATGAAAATGTCCTCTTCTATGGTTGTAACCTGCTTTTCCTTGTTGATGCATTATCAAATAGAGTTGGATCAACAATTATTAAATGTGATCTTTCATGAATTTCAGTAAAGGGACTTATTTTCCTAGCTAAAGTTTTAGTGTCATGCTCATCTTGACTCTCCTCTATAAATTCTTCTTCTTTATGAAGCAATAGAGATTCATCTTTACAGTCTTCAACATATATCACCATTTAATAACTTTTTCCAATTTGGTTTTGCAACTTCATCGATTATAAGATCTTATATCACTTGAATCTTTTATATTGCAAGATTGAAGACCTTATAAACCTTATCTATGCTGCTACTCCTTATACCATGTTCACTTTTGTTGTCAAGCTTTGTTTTTTTTGGACCCTAAGAACATGTATATGGCATACATTGCCAAGCACTTCTAGATTTTTCAATAGAAGTTAAGTTGCAAAGCCATTTCTTATATGGTGTTCTACCTTCTAATGCCTCGGTAGGTAGGTTATTTTGCAAATACACCAAATTATTCACTTATTTAGCCCAACAATTTTTAGATACTACTTTTTCAACCATTATGCGTCTTGGTATTTCTATGATGCTTCTGCTCTTCCTCTATTCTACTCTATTTTATTATGGAGTATTTATGCTGCTAATTAGTGCTCAATTCCTCTTTTGACACATTAAGCTTCAAACTCTTTAAATACATATTCTGAACCATTGTCATATCTTAATTGCTTGAATGATAAGTTTATTTTCTTTTCTAATCTTACTTTTAATTTCATGAATTCAACAAGTACCTAACTCGTATGACCCAATAAGGTAACCCTACTGTATTTGTTGTAGTCATCAATAAATAACACGATGAATCTACTCTCATTCAGAGAGACATCACTCATGTCCACTTACATTAGAGTGAAGTAGTTTCAACCTCAATTTAGCTCTGTGAAAGGCATTGCTAAAAGAAAATCTTACATGCTTTCCATGCTGGCATGTTTGACATATTTCTTTAGTTTTAAACATTTTGGGAAGACGTTATATAATATAATTCTCATTCATTTTTTCAATATACTAAAACTAACACACTCCAAAGTGGAAACTTGGCCACTTGCTTATTAACCTCCTTTATCTTTTTTCATCCTTTTTTTTTGCCTTCCATTTGACTAGTACTAGCTTGGTTAGACATTATCTTCACGTTGAAGGCTCCTCCAATATGCTCTTCTTACCTTAGGGACTCTCATTTGCTCTTGAGCTTGAAAAGATTTTATAAGCTCCATCAATTTGATTAAAGTCATGCTTTTGGACTCTTTTAACGTTAACATGTTGGCTTCAAATCTCTCAAGAATGTTGATGAGGAATTTGCTAACAATCATCTTATCTTCTTTCTTTAAGTAACCTAAGCTGGTTTAGTACTTTTATAAGTCTATCACCACACTTTTTTAATGGTTTTAGACTCGCTCATTCTTATCAACTAAAAATCTCTCCATAAATTTAGAGCTTAATTTTTCTTGTCCTTTCAAACCCTTGAACTCTTTAAAATTTTCTTGTCCTTTTAGACCCTTGAACCCAGAAGCCAATTTGCTTATGTTTTTCTACTCTGCAAACCTAATGAAAACAAACACCACTTTACCTCTTTTATCTAACACCAATTATATTTTGTGACCTTACTTCTTTGTTTTTTCCTTCACTTGACCAATATTATTACCTTCAAATGGGCCTTTTGAAGTAGCAAATATTCACTCTTTGCATAAAAATCCACCCTTATATTGTTGAGAAATTATTTGACCTCCATTGCTTTGCATCTTGTCAATAGTCCTCTAATGTTCTTTAATGGATCTCCAATAACTTTTAGTGCTCCACTTAAACAATTAACCACATGTCCAAGACCTTCTTCATGCCTTCCTTACGTAGAAGCTCCTTAAGCTCATGTATATGTTTGACTTCCAACATTTTTTGAATTAATTAACTAACACTTAATAGATTTTTATTATGTCAAGGCATTAGAATTACATCAATTTATTAACTATATACCTTTTGAAGCACGTAGAATAATTGATCCCTTTTCTCTAACTTTCAAGAGAGCAATATTATATATTTTAACTTTGCTTTAGAAGATTTTATCAATGAACACAAAGTGGCATATGTACCTGCAATCCATAATCTATGAATTTGCTGGTTCAAGTAGATAAAGCAATAATAGTGAAGAGAGTTTCTTCAACTTCTTGATCATCTTTCTTTACTAAATTGGTTCTACTACGTTAGCTTATTGTGTTATCTCCTTTCCTTTGCTCTTACTCACCTTTTGACTGTGCTTCATTTGGTTGTATGCCTAACATTTTTGAATTGTTTGGTATATGGTTTGCTTTTTTTTGGTATTAAAAATAAGGTACAAACTTGCCCACTTGCCTAATGTCCTCCTTTCTTTCTTTATTATTCTTTTTTTCATCTTTTTATTGCCTCCCAATTGATTAGTACTAGCTTAATTAGGTCTTATGTTCACCATAAAGGCTCCTTCAACAAGCTCTTTTTGTCTTAGAACTCTCTTTTACTCTTGAGCTTAAGAGAGTTTGTAAGCTACATCAAATTGATTTAAGTCTTTTTTTTGGACTCTTTCAAAAGTCGAAATCTTGGCCTTAAACTTCTTAAGAATGTTGATGAGGAATTTGCTAATAATTCTCTTATCTTCTAATACTTTCTCTAAGTAAAATAAGTTGGTTCACTACTTTTATAAGTTTACCACAATTCTTTTTAATGGTTTCAAACTCACTTATTCTTAACAACTCTAATTCTAAAAAAAATTGTAAATTGAAGCTTGCTTATTCTTTTAATCCCTTGAAACACCTCTTTGATTTTATCGTGCCTCCTTACTGGTCTCACATGCCATGATCTTAACAAAACTTGCTTATGAAACTTAAGAATGTATAGCTACAAGGGTTTATACATTTTAGCTTTCTCCTTACTATGATTCTTAAATTAATTCAGTGGTTGATTGTGTGGAAGTTAAGGTAGAGTAGTATCTGTCCTAGTTACCCATAAATCAAAAGCTCTCAAGTAAGCTTTCATCTTGATTACTTATATTGTAAAATTTTCTTCGAAGAACAATAAAGGATATGATGTTAAGAAGTTAGTTAAAGTCATTCCAACAATACAAATTTGAAGGTTTTTACTTTTCTATAAAGAAGGAAATGGTATTATCACATTTTTCACTCACACATGCCTTAAGATCTTTAGGGCTCTAATACCACATTGATTCTTGACATTTCATAGTGTTTATTTCACTAAAACTTATATAAGATGCAAGTGAAGAAGTGAAGAGCAAACTAATTCATTATATTGCTTATATGGTTTAATATAAAATATGAAGTGAAAAATAAGTAAAAAGCATGCCAAGATTTAAGCAAAACTCAAATAACTTAGATACAAGCTAAGGAAAAATATATGTCAATCGTCAAGGATGGTCAATATGTCATTTAAGTACATCATCACAACTAACCCGACTAAAAGGACATATCTGTTAAAGTTATTCATCATATATATAGTTCAGGGCATGGCTGTATATCATGGTATATTTTCTTTAGTAAAGGCATAGCCTAAAACACGAGGGTAACCAAACCATACCATAAGTTGAGTTGGAAATAAAAATTTAAACGGTCTGTAACATGGGCAAATCTCAAAATGTATTTCTTGTAAGTCGGAGTTTGGTACATAGTCTTAAACATTAGTGCGATTGTTCCCTTGTATCTTTTCGAAATTTTGACAAAAGAGTACACAGACTATGAGATGGTTATGTTAGAGCTCGCTTCTTATTCAGATGTTGAAAAAACAACACTTAAATGGACTTAAAGGGAAGAATGGCACTCATGTTTCTCATAAATGTAGTAACTTTAACAAGTTACTTTTAATTTATAAGGTAAAAGACACAAGACTCTCTTGTAATTGGAGTAATTTAAAAAAAATCTTAATCTTTAAAATGATTGAAAGGATCTTTATATCTTTAATTTTTTTAAAAAGTCTTTTTTTTCTTAAACTTCCGTGTAAAAAAGGGTGAAACACATTTGGTATAGGTAACATACATCGACTAATCAAATGTTACACACATAAGGACCCAATTTAGCTCTTAAACTCAGCTTAAATTAATTAAATCTATCTCAAATTAATAACTTAAGATAATTATAATAAATTATTAGTTTAAGTTGAGTTTAATTAGTTTAAGTCAAGTCTAAAAATTGAGTTGGATTATCATATCAATAATTATTCATTATTCCACAAGTTGTGTTCATGTCACATATGTTTTATAATTGAATTTTAATAAAATTATAAAAGAATGGATTTTTCAAGAAAATAGAAATTATTTTTTGATAATTTTAAATATTAGAAAATTTTAAATTTATTTAAACCATAGAGGAGTCCCTTGTCTTTTACTTTAGTTTTTAATAATAAGAGTCATTTGGTTCCACTTCCAATTTTTATTGTGGGCTTTTGTTTTTATCTATTGTTTTTTTATTAAAATCAAAATCTTGACTAGAATATGTTGCAAAAAATTAGAGAACAAAAATATTTTTAGTTTCATCATCATTTTTTGAATTATATTAGTAAATATTAAATTAAATTAAATTAATTTATTAAGATATAACATTATATTCTTAGATTAATTAATTCTTATAATTATTAAAAATAAAAATAATGAATTTTTAATATAATTAAATAAATTTATACAATAAGAGTCTAACACAAAATGTAAGAATTACATTAACTCATTTTAAATAATTATTAAAGATGTTCATCATGCTACAATGTGTTAAAATTATTATCAAATACCAAAACGCGTAACATAACTATAAGACGTTTATATCAAATATTTAATCGAAATATTCATGCAAAACATATAATTAAGAACTATGGAATAATTTTTATATAAAAGTGCCTAAACCAATAATAGTTCAATTATTAGTAACATTGAAATATAAGTAAAGATTGGAATTCAATCCGTACTTTTTGCATCTTGTATGTCTATAAAAAATATCCTTATAAAGCAATCATATAAAACCTTCATTACCTTTTCAACTCATTACAAGAAAAATAGGTTTTAGCGACGGAGATTACCGACAGAAAATAAAGACACTTCGTTGGAAAACAAATTTGGTGACAAAAATTAATGACGGAAAGAGTCATCAGAGAAACAGATGTAGGTAAAATTTAGCGACGAATAAAATAAATTTGACACAAATTTAGTGATGGAAATTTGTATATTCGTCGGTAAATTTAGCAACAGAATTTTGTATTTTTGTCGCTAGATTAAGGTAAATTTACTAATGAATCAAAATATTTTGTCGCTAATTTACCGACAGAATCACAATATTCCGTTCGTGAATTTAGCGACAGTAAGTTTTAGGTCCGTCACTAAATTTACTGATAGACATAAAACATTCCATCGCTACATTTACCAATAGAAAATATTAATCCGTCGCTAAATATTTACCGACGGAATTTTAGCATCAGAATGATATATTCTGTCGGTGACTTACTAACGGAATATAACAATCCGTTGCTAATTAGCAACTTGTATTCTGTCAGGAAATTTAATTATGATAAATTTCAACTGCCATTTCTCTCTTCCTACCTTAGTTTCTTTTGATAATCTTATGTTTTTTTATGTTTAATTTATGTAAATAATATATAACATTGATTGATAAATGTAAGTAAACATTATTTTAAATGGTATAATAAAAAATTATAATGTACACGAATAAGTATCTTGAAATTACTGTCAATTAAGAATTTATGCAAAAACTTAAAAGTAGCGGACTATCATTACATTCATTTATCTAGAAGCTATGCGATGAGGTTTTGTCTTTACCCTTCAACTCATCCACCTCATTATAGAGCTGGGTTATGCACTCCATCGGCCTCTCTACTATGCTCTCAAGTTGAAAGACTCTCTCATTTAATGTGGACTACCTATTAGATCCAGCTGTAGTGGATGTTGAGGAATGCGAATAACATGTGTTTATAAATGAACCTAAACCAAAATCCTTCCACGGCGGTCCCTACCACCCATTGCATTAGGACACATCTAACTCTCATCAATAGTTTTAGAGTTGTGAGACTGTTCTTCAATGCTTTCTTGTATTTGGTCCTATCATTATAATTGTTTATGTTAATAAGAGATACTTTTTAAGAATTAATATTAAAGTATAGATTTTACATACATGAACTTGTTTGCATTGGGTGTTGACGAAGGTTACACCATCACGCTTCTTGGTGTGAGTGTGCAGAAACAGTTGGAGTGGTGTAGGCTTCTTGCTTGTAACTTTTTTTGCATCAGAATAAATTGTTATAAGTGAACTACAATTTACAAAAAATTTCGGTAGATTTTTCTCGATTTTTATGATATTTACCCCTGTTAGACAAAAAAATTTAACTCAACAATACAACCATTAATGGCACTAGACATTTATATCATTATTATTCACCATAACACACATATATTTTTATTTTAAATTTCACATATCAAATTACATTGAAATCAAATTTCATACATCAAAGTACAAAAATCAGAATATAAGTGTAAATTTTTTATACTTACAAGTTGAAGTGCATGTTTTGGTGGGTCAAAGATCCTCTAGTGTGTATGGGTAGACTCTCTCCATTTGATCCTCCGTATCTGCTGGTAAAATTGCACTCTGAAAAGGATATTGCCTCGAGTGATTCCCAATGCTGCTGCCAATGACTCCATATTTCTTTAGGTATATATAGTGGTCGTACATCATTCTTGTGTAACGAAGCAACAAAGTCTCTATAACTTGTACGAGCTCACCACTCCCATACATTATAAATTACAACAACAAATTTGGATCCCAAAAAAATTCTTTCTGAAAATAAGAAAAATACTATAAGTACTTATAAAGGACAATATTTATCTAATTAATATATAAAATTAGATAAAATAAAAAAGATTAAAAATATATTTGTGTACCTCAAACTCCTGATAATAAAAATCCTTCGTCTACTGAGAGACATTCTTCCATATATAACCCTCACGATCTATCCTCACCTTGAACTTGGATGAGAAATTTCTTGAGTACGTTCTAGATAGAACTAACCTAATATATAAGTTATTTTAAATCATTTCAAATTAAAACTTATAAATTCAGTAAAAACTTATGGTGTTATCATGTATTTCAAAATTTTTAGAATTTTACTTACAAATTATTGACAATTGTGATGTACGTTCTTACTTCAACTCACTTAGCTCCAGGTTAGAGGTTTCCTCCTTCATCCGTAACATGTACCCCTAATATCTCTGTTGGTATAGGGGTGGTGGATTTTGTAGGGATGGTGGATGGTGTAGCAAGGTTGTTGGATGGTATAGTAGCAGGTACAGAAGGTATGCCTTGTCTGGATATGCAGTAGCATCTGTAGAATGTGATGTTTCACCTGGAAATGCACTGGCTTCTCCAAATTGTTGTAACTTGAACCTTGGTCGCATCATATCCTATTTTGTCTTTGGTGGCATATTTTTAACCTAAAATTCACAATTTATTGAATTTTTCAGTGATAGAACAATATAAATTCAATATATAACAATATATTGTTGATGTAATAATATATTTATTCATATAATATTCTATTACAAACACAAATTAATTGCTATCAACACTTAATTGTAAATCAAAATCATCATCTTTTTTTTGAAGAATTAGAATCAAAATCAGGCTTCTCTTTAGATCTCTTGCCCTCCTCATCCTCTCCAGATGAAATCTCAACATATTCATTATTTAGATCGTTCAAAGGTTCATTCTTGTCATATGTTACACATGCACTTATTTCATAAATATCTTCCTAAAATGCTTTACTTTCAATTCTCTTATTTTCTCCTTTTTCATGCAATTAAAAAACACTTCTAGGTTTTACTTTGTATACGACCAACCAACTTGTCGTAAGCTAGGAAAAGGGACATAATACACTTATATCGTTTGCATCACTAACAAGAAAGGTTCAAATTGTCTAACTCTTCTTCGCTGGTTAATTTCAACTGGATTGTATCGGTTGTGCATTATTGTTCCAACATTAGGAGTTAGATCAAATCATTCACACGTAAATATCACACTCTATTTTATTGGCAATGCAGGGTACTCAATTTCAATATCCTAATAATTTTACCATAGTAATCCATCAATTCTCCTTATATGCAAACCCCACTATTTACTGTTGCCATGTTATGACCATAATATTCTGTATGAAATTTGTATCCATTAATAATACACCTGATATGATTTAACAGTTCGCAAACTGTTAAAGTCCTTCCACAAGATCACATATGAGGCCTACACAAATTTTTTTATCATATTAAATAGTATAATGCTATCTAATCACTTCGATCTGATAATTCAACCATTTTAATTATTACAAGTGAAAACTTACATATTTCTCGAACCATCGAGGAAAGTGTCTTTCAACTTCTTTATTGAAATTATCCTATGTTTTTTGGGCATTAGTTCACGTAACCATTCCTCGTATAATCTAAAAGCATTATTATTTATTTTAGTTGCGAACAACACTAACTTCGAAAACCCAAACGATCAATTTTAAAATCATCTTAAACTTACCGCACGAAAGGTTGAACCTGTTGACAATTCAATAAAATATAACCATAGACAACCTCTATTTCTTGTTCTCTTAATATTCTTCTTATTGACCGTCCATATGTTCGTCTAGGATACGTCAAAATGGATAAGTTACCATTAACATCACCTGTTCCTCCCCCATCATCATTACGAGGAGCTTTTCTTCTGTTGTGTGCACATGCGACACAAAATAATGTGAACAAAATGTACTTACTCCTTCCACTAAACATATCAAACCTTCAACTCTAGCTTTGTTTTTGACATTTTTCTTCAAGTGATGCAAATACCTACATTACAAATAGGATTATTACAATTTTGTGATCAAAACATACTATAACTACAATTTAAATATTAACTATAATTACCTCTCAAACAAATATATTCATCAATATTGAACTGGACTAGTAAGTTTAGCCTTGTGTGCTAAATGTATGGGTAGAAGCTCCATATAGTCAAAGAAGCTTGAAGGGAAAGTCCTTTCTAATTTGCACAAGATTATTGGAATTTCCCTTTCTAGTTTTTCCATTTTAGCCTGTAGCACCCCCACTACTATAAAGTACGAACTGGAACACCCTGAGGACATTCCAGTACATAACCTATGATAATGGTGCGCTACGTTCAATCCCAACATTCACTTAATATGGCATCATCATTCTTTATTCTCTTATAAGACATCATAAGGAAAAACACCATATTTTAAAA
>JANVCL010000213.1:15488590-15498621 GCA_026546855.1 Erythroxylum incrassatum | reverse complement strand
GCCAGGAATTTAAGATAGGGGGGCCCAAGAATTAATTTTTTAAAATTTTGGGAGGCCCAGTACACCACCAACCCTTAAATAACTCTATCTTTATATATATATATATAATAATTTTTTTAAAAAAACTTGGGGGGCCCAGTGACCCCCCCAAGTCTCTATGTAGCTCCGTCTCTGGTTACGGATCCTGTAATTGGTTGGCACTTCCCAGTTTAGCTTGATGGAACATTTATTTATGCATAAGCATCAACCGTGATGGAAGTACGATTGCCCAGACTAATTTAGATGAGTTCAATCACAATATACTAATTCATAAGACACGAGATATAGTACATTTTTATTTTGGGTCTTAGTGTTTGGTACACTTAAATATCGAAAGTTCATATTCATAAGCACAGTACTATAAATGGACCCAGGACAAGACAGAAATATATGCATGTAAATTAGGATTCCAAACATGATTGAAATATACATATCTCTGACATGCAGCTTGGATGAAAGACTGAAAGTGGATTAGAAGACAAAAGATAGACCCTTGCTGGTGTACAGAAATCCCACTTTCTTATTGTGCAAATGAAGCAAAGAGAATGTACTAATTCATTGCTATTAATTTTAACAGGAGACACTATTCACACCCAGTCTCAACCAAGGCTGTTGCAGCTAGGCACAGGTTGTCTAAATGGCATTTGTGTCAGAATTGGAGTAAATTGGAGTACGTACGGATACAGGTTACGGGCATAATATGGTAGCAGAGAGTCAAGTAAATTGTTATATGTAAAGGTGATATAATTGATGCAGGGAACATATGTATGTATAACCTCCTAACTTGAAAACTTTAAGAGATTGCAATTGGAAACATAAATGCAGACTTCCTTTCTAGTCATGTAATCGTTTAACCATACTGTACCTTGGAATTTATCGTCAAGAATATTAAGAAACTGAGGTAGAAAGAAAGGAAAGAGTTATGATTCATAGATGTCCATTGTTTATATTGGACATCAACGCAGACCCATAACTGCTGTTTCAACTGTTTAGTTTGGCAATCAAAATACGAAAGAACTTATACAACTTCCAACTCAGATGCTAAGTAAGCTGTCTGCGTCATTAAATTCTTCTAAATTAAGGTGCACCTGAATTATCATGGAATAGTCAATATTCTTCCTGATAATCTAATACGACCAAACTGAAAGAAAAACAAGAGCATTTAGGCAGCTGGTAAGCTCTGATTTGATTATGTAATGATAGTGCCTCTAAGGGCACAGAATACACAGCTCACGTCAAGAACTAACCACATATCAGCACGTGGGTTGATAAAAGATACTTGAGAACAAAAAAGGTAAGCTCCAAACGCAGAAAAGTCCATGTGCCAATGCATCTAAATCTAAACGTCTTCCCCAAGATAAACTATTAGGAAAAGATGGCCATTTCTATAAATGTATTTATTGTACTTGAAAATTGACTTCATTTGCCCAATGAGTGTTTGCAGCCAGTATTAGATACTCCAAAATTATGGAGGAATCAGACAACAAAATTGTAACCTTCATTAAGCAACAAGCGACAAAAGACTGAAACGATCAACTGTTCTAGCTTATGATCAAGTCTTGGTAAGGATAGCACCAAAACAAGAAAGGTAAGGAGCACAATAAATTGCACTGGGTGTTTGGGGAAAAGGGAGTGACCATTATTAACTACTTACCCAATTTAGTGCCCACCAGAACTACAGGGACTCCAGGGGCATAGTGCTGCAGCTCAGGAATCCACTGAAGAAGCAAAATGCATCAGGATTGCGATACAAGAAAACAACAAAATGTGTATCATGGGAGGATTAGTTCGCAGAAAAGATGCACCTTTTTCAGTACATTCTCATAACTTGCCCGACTAACAAGTGAGAAAGTTAAGACAAAGACATCTGCTCCTCTGTAGCTCAAGGGTCTTAACCTATTGTAGTCCTCTTGACCTAAAAAAAGTCATGGATAATATGTAGACATTAAAAATTCCCCAATTTGAGAGAACTCGTCTTTACCACATCAAATGTAAATGAAAGTTCAGTTCTACGAAATCATACTTAAGGTGAAAAACAAAACTTAAAACTCAAAGCTGAATACAGGAAGCAAAGAAACTAATTATCAGATTCATACCAGCTGTATCCCAGAGACCTAAGTTGACAGTGGTGCCTTCAACCACAACATTGGCACTAAAGTTATCAAACACCGTTGGAATGTAATCCTGACAGGAAAACAACGCACGGATAATTATCTAAAAACATAACCTGAAAGATAAAAATATTTTCAGTACCTAAAAGATAACGAATCAAAGGGAAAGCTAGAACATAAACCACAAAAGAGACTGTAATCCACAAAAACTAATCAGGGGATAGCAAACACATAAAAACTTGAAGATAAGAACATACAGTAGGGAATTTGTTACTTGTGTAGCAAATAAGCATGCAAGTCTTGCCCACGGCCCCATCTCCCACTGTCACACACTTGATAAACCTTGAAGCACTTGAGGCCATTGTTGGAAACTCCCCAAAAACAAAACCCAGCAAAGAAAAC
This sequence comes from Erythroxylum incrassatum, assembly GCA_026546855.1. NCBI lineage: Eukaryota > Viridiplantae > Streptophyta > Magnoliopsida > Malpighiales > Erythroxylaceae > Erythroxylum > Erythroxylum incrassatum. Next base: position 15,496,069 of record JANVCL010000213.1, on the reverse strand, counting down.
CCCTGCCTCTCTTGTAAACAAAAAAAATTACGCCTAGAACTAGAACAAACTGAGAACAACGAAGAAAGAAAATAATAACGAAAGGGTTGATTGTTGGTAGACAAATTAATTATGGTTCCTTCGTTTCAATAAAAAGAGAGAGAAAGGGCGCGAGTGGAGTGGGGTGGATCACATGATTCTCACTCATTTCCTTCGTCCTGTAGCAATTTTGCGATGCTTTTGCTCATTTTGCGCTGTTACAAACACACTGGATATGGGGTTTTGTTCTGTTGTGTACTCTGGTTATCAATTTCCTTTTTCTCTTGATGTGGAAAGCAAAATGAGACAGCTTTGCGCATTTATTGGCCCAGAATTGAAGATGGCGTTTGTTCTTTACAGCATTTAGCAGTGAGCAGTGGTGGAGCAACACAAACACACAGGCGCAGCTTTCTACCGTCTGTCATTATATGGACTGTTAAGGGCGCGTGTAATCACATGAGGCCAGACATACATTTTCTTTTCTTCAATGTTGGGTAACTTGGAAGTTTCAATCTTTATTTAAGCACCAAAGGTCCAAAAGCCAAGTTTCACTCTTTGGATTTGTCTCTGTCTTATGTTCCTCTTAATTTTCCTTCCTAACCTATTTCCACTGAAAGTGAAACCCTGCCTGTTGTTAATCCTAGCTGACAAGACATTTCATACGTGCATGTTAAGGATGTAACAAACCACCAAAACTAGGTTGGAAAATACAAGTCTCGGGAGGACAAATTTTAAGGTTAATTATTTTGAATATTTTATTAATTATTGAATATATTTTATTAATAATAAATTATTAGTAATATAATTTAATAATCATGTTCAGAATATTTTTAAGCGCCTTATAAAAATTTGATGACATTTGAATATACTTTATATTAAATTTTCATAATTAAAATATATCACTAATTGAGATATATAAATATATACTTTATATTCGCTTTTTGCGAAGTGACGTCAAAATCGTGTAGGCAAAGCTAGTTGGAGTTCATTGCTTAAATGGCTGTAAAGGAAGAAACGGAGGATTCAGAAAAGAGTAAAGAGAGTTGGGTATTTCGGTAATTCTGGAAAAAGTTGGCACCAAAAGGATAGTTCTAAAGCAACGAAACGGGGAGCCAAACCGGGAAATTATTGCAAGAATACAAAAGGGCTTGGGGAGGAATAAGTAAAGATCAAGTAACGCTTAAACACCCCACAAAGTGCACGAGACTATAATTACTACGTAAGAGCAAAGGCAAGCACTTTGTTATTAAAGAAATAATACAACTCGTCTTTCTTTTCATTTCTCCACTAAATAAACTTATCAAAGAGACAGCAAAATTTGGTTTGGTCATGCTTAATGATACTGAAATTGTAATGGTAGGATTGGATGCAGTTGGTGTGGATCGTTTGATTCTTCAAATTGAGACCATCCATGTGTTTCTAAATTATATCAAAAAAGGAAATTTTGATTTCTCTATTTAAAAAAAATCAAAATTTGTATTTTTGAGCTTCTTTCTTCCGTTTATTGGTCATCCTCTAAATTATTGCCTGTAGGTTCAATTTGAGATTTCTAGTTTTTATTTATTTTTGGAATTAATCTTCTTTACCATACAAAAGTTAACTTCTTATTCTTTGTCTTTGTTAGAAACTAAAACGTTAGTCCACTGTATAGGAAACTTACTTTAAATTCACTCCAATTAAGATCTTTTTACATTTTTCCTTGTTTTCACTATTTGTAGTCATCAATATTATTGTCAATCACTATATTGATAAGAGGCTTTATCTTAACCTTTTTGTGACTGCTTTCATTCTTACCTTTTATTATTGCTTTTTATTTCCTAGAGTTGATATTAGTATAACTTGTTTGAGTTTCTATTTATTCTATTACTTTTTTCTTTTTTCTTATCCCTTATATATGGATTTTTTATAAGTTCCAATCCTTATTTCTTTTCTAAGTATTCTTAACATCGTTTAAGGCCTTGTTAGCTTATGTTGGGTGTTAGGATAAGTGTGACCACTTTGACTTCTTATGATAGTACTAGGGCTAATCCTTCAATAAGATTTGGAGCTAAGAGGAGAGAAGATGTTGACAGATTATAGATAGGTTTTGAAACATCAAAATTCTTACAAGGAAGTCATCGGAATTAGTGGAGATTTTAGATAAATATAAGATTCACATAATATGCATCTAAAAAACAAAGTGGATGGGGGCTAAAGTGAAAAAGATAAATATGTTCAAACTTTTGCATTCATGGTGTTTGAAGAAATAAAATAATGTAGGTATTTTGGTGATCAAGGAACTCATACATTATGTTATAGGGGTAAAGAGGACTAATAATAAGATTTTGTACTTAAAGATTATAGTAAAAGATTTTTTTTCAATGTGGTGTGTGCTTATACACCCTAAATAGGGGTAGAAGAATAGCTTAGGTGTCAATTATGGGAAGAGCTATATGAGGTGATTCAATAAATTCCCCTTAACAAGAAAGTTATTATATGAGGAGACTTTAATTTTCATATAGGGACAACCTCAGACGAGTATGTTTGTACTTAGAGAGGTTTTGAGTATGAAGATAGGAATGATAGTAGGTATACTTTGTTTTGATTTTTTGGTAATATTTGATTTAGTGGTGACTAATTAACTCATTCTTTAACAAAAAAAAGAGGAGCAATGGTAATATTTAATAATAAAATTGTAAAGGCTCAAATTGAATACTTCTTTGTAAGGCAAAGTGATCAACCCAGTTATAAAGATTGCAAAGTGATATCTAACGCATGCCTGCCAAGTCAGCATAGAGTATTGGTTATATATTTTATAATTAAAGGTTAGAGAAAGAAGAAAAATTCTTAGAGGTGCATCAAAATTAGATGGTAGAATCTAAAAAGAGACACAATAGAATAACTTAGATATAAAGTAATATCTGGAAAATAATCGAAATTAGAAGGAGATGCTAACCATATATGCTTTTGGATGAAACTGACATCGAAAAAAGATGTCAAAGATACTTATATAGCCTTTTTAATAAAAATAGAGAAAAGAACTTTTTCTTAGGTGATTTTAGCACTTTTTAGAATTATCATAACTTCACTTGTTATTAGTAAATCATAAGAGAAGAAATTAAAGGAGCTTTGAGGAAGATGAGGAATGAAAGGGTTATAGGATTTGATGAGTTACCCACAAAGTTGTGAAAGAGCTTAGGAGAGGAGGGTTTTACTTGATTAGCCAGGCTTTTTAATGTTAAGCTTTTACCAGTTGTCTCCTTATCTAATATCAGCATGACCATAAGATGTTCATTAAAAAAAGGTAAGGGATAAGGCAAAATCATCGGTTTGTCCTCTTCTGTAATAATCACCTTAGACTTTAATAAGTCATTGACTATTTGGTTGAACACATTAATATGTTGTTCCATATATATTACTTCATACATCTTTAGTACACATGGTTTTTGCTTCAAATATAACTTGTTTGTGAAAGACTTTGACGTATACTGACTCTATAGTTTCTTGCATATCTCCACAGTGGATGTCTCCATTGACATGGACCATGACCTCATTTACTAGACAAAGTTGTATGGTTCTCGTTGTTCATATATGTAACTCTTTCTAGTCAAGCTCATCTATATCTTTCGACTTAATCTCCCATAAACCTTTCAACATGCCTTTTTGCATTCGTAAATCCTTCACTCTCCATTATCATAATCGAAATTTCTTAATTCCATTATACTTTTTCACTTTGAATTTTATAACCAAAGTCATTTTTATCTCAATGATACCATGGTATCACTTGCTAGGAAAACAAATAACAATAATAGAAAATAATAAAAGAAAGAAAATAAGAACATAAGAAGTTTCAACAAAATTAAGCTAATTAGTTGCGCCGATGTCTTTAAGAGTTAAAAACAAATGATTCTTTATTGAATAATTATGATAATATTTACATCAATATTTATATGTAAATTTTAGCTAGTACTAATTTTACTTAAATAACCCTTTTGCTTAGCTAAATTTAATTTAACTATAACTTTGATGAGTCCTAAAATTGTTTTAAAATTTAAAATCTATAAGAAATGTGTTTTTAAACATGACTGATTGTCACAGACATGACCTTGGACACGAGCACAACCCTATCCTAGACCTCGGGTCTTATTGTCTTTTTCCTTAATGCGACATGGTCTTTGACGCATCTATTTTTTGAAATTGTAAATCCTCCTATTTCTCTATCCACTAAGACATGACTATATTCGAGTCATGAATCTTCCTTTTTTTTGTACAAAGTTACATTACTTTGACGTATTAATTATTAATTAATTTAATTATAAAAAATGAATTTTAACAAAATATAAGAACAAAAAGATTAACAAGTATCAAATTGTTTTATAAAAACAACAAATAACTAGTTGTTGCTTTTAATTAATTAGGATGTCAAAAAGAACCTGACTCGATTTTAGTCCGAGCTAACCAGACTATAGGTTGGCCCGGTTCGTGATCTAACCATTACTTTAAAAACAATACTCCCTCCTATCCAAAATAAAAGTCGTTTTAGAGGAATGCACACTTATTAAGAAAGTTAATAAAATGTTTGATATACCCTTATTAATTGCATGTTAAAGTGCCTTGAAAATATAATCTGTGTTGTGAGAGAAATGAAAGGGTAATTTTGGAAGTAAAATCATAAACATGCATGAAAAGTCACGAACGACAGTTATTTTGAATAATTAAAATCTCTCTAAACCGACTTTTATTTTGGATAGGAGGGAGTATCATTTACCTAAAAGACTCGTTACAGTTAGAGAGAGAAAATGCTCTGAAACTTTACTGTTCACTTTTCCCTTTACACTTCAGTTGTTCTTCTCTTATGCAACTCTTACTGTACAGCTATTGTGTGCAGTTCCTCTGTACAACCAAGAAAGTATTTCAGCTAGCAGAAAGCGAACTTTGTGAGAAGAGACAGAAACCAAACTTTGTGAGAAGAGGCAGAAACCAAACTTTGAAGTTGCTTTGAACTTCTGATCTACATTTCTTTGATCACCACTGCTTGCTTGCTGCTACCAGGACCGAAGCTCACACCTTTACTAGCCTCGTTGGCCATGCCGCCAAGAAGGTCCATCTACGGGAGCGGGAAGAAGACCCCCCCTCCTCTTGCCCCTTTTGACCAGGGTTCGCCACCAAGTTATAGCGTCGTAGTGTCTGGATCGTCTAACACTAGATCAGGGGTGAAAGAGATGGAATGGCCAGCAGAGGAACTTATTGAAATCACCGAAGGCGACATCGCCAGTACACAAGGTGAATTTGGTCTAGGGATTGAGCTTTCTAACACATTAAAAGGAAAATTAGATCAAGTTTGGGAGAAAACCGTGGTGATAAAATTACTTGGCTGCTAAATCGGATTCAACTTACTCAGAACCAAATTGCACCATGCAACCCAAAGGACCCATGAAACTTATTAATGTAGAAAACGATTTTTATCTCATCAAGTTTATAGAAGAGGACGATTACGTTCGGACTTTAACACAAGGTCCATGAATCATCGCAAGGCAGGCGCTGTTGGTTCAACCTTGATACCCGGAGTTTCATCCGACCTCCAGCAAATTCACCTATGTTGTCGCGTGGATCCAATTCCCTGAGCTCTCAGTAGCCCGCTATCACCCGTCCATCCTTACCGCCCTAGGAAATTTAGTGGGACAAACTGTGAAGATTGACAATAACACCCAAAACGCATTCAGAGGCAAGTTTGCTCGAGTCGCGGTAGACATCGACCTTAGCCTACCGCTATGTTCCATGGTTGAATTAAATGGCAAACTCATCAAATTCGCCTATGAGGGTCTACCCTCCATCTGCCTTTGTTGTGGAATGGTAGGACATAGCTCGTCAACGTGCCCTCAACCCCAATCCACCCAACCTAAAGAGACGCCCTCCCTCCACCATCGCCCAACCGATGACAACACAACCTGCAAGTCCTGGCAACCCATCCCCAGGAGACCCACATCCACCAGTGTTTGGTTCGCGGATGCAGGTGCAGAGACGCCTTCGCTGTTAGCCCACCCTCCCACAGGCTAGTTGTAATTATCGGACATCAATCACCTCCAACGTCTCTCTCTACGGTTCTCGTTTCTTAGGTCTGACAGATTTAGAACTGTGGCCAGTCGCAATGGTTACTACTCCCACTTCGGTGGCTACGCTATCCACAGAGTCCCCTCAAGTATTTGAATTCCATCGAACTAGGGACAAATCCCTAACCACAATTGCAACTAAAGACCCAAGGTTCAAGCGCTCGACATTTTTGGGGAAGAAGGGCGTGGTTCACCCGCCTAGCAACACGATGTCCCAGGAAGGAAGGGCCCAACCATCCCAGGCCAAAGCCTCAGCCCGCACACCCCAAACCCATGCCCCTGTCCTCCAACTTGCTCACCCACTGCCTATCCAGCCCACTCCATAGCAGACTACCCAACCCACTACACCGCAAACTCCCAAACCACTCCCCTCACATGTGGCCCTAAAAATTTCTTCTCATGCTGAGGTGATAACCCAAGATCCATCAATCTCAATGTCCATCTAAGAGACCTCGGGATGTAAGGATGTGGAGATCGAAACTGCTAGTGACTGTAGTCATGAAGCCTCATCCTCGACCAGGCAAATTCAAATGGTCTACCCACCAAGACCACCCGACCCCACTCCAGCCTCAAATGACGTCTCGGCCATCACCCTTGAGTCTAACACGCAAATGGAAGAGGCACCTCCTGCCATATTGCCAAGCTCAAGTCGAGAGGAGACAGTTACTATAGTCCTCCCTCAGACAGAGCAGCTACCTTTTTCCACCCCGTTGTTATGACAATATTAATATGGAATTGTCAAGGGGCTAGGGGACGTACCTTCAAGCATGTTATTAAAAATTATTTTCGTATCCATAATCTGATAATTGTGGTGTTGGTGGAGCCCCGTATAAATAGGATGCACGTGTTGAAGGTCATTAGAAGCTTGGGATTTAGCAACTCTTTCAGGGTGGAAGTTGAAGGATGTTCTGGGGGTGTCTGACTTCTCTGGAAACAAGAAATAGTGGTCCGAATTTTAATCGCTCATCGCGAATTTGTGCATACCAGTATCGTTTGGGACCACAAATCTTTTGTCTTCACTGCCATTTATGCTAGCCCAATGTACTCGTTACAAAAGTATTTATGGCACTACCTCCGTAAAATTTCCAGTTTCACTTCCGAACCTTAGCTGTTAGGTGGGGACTTCAATGTAAAATTAGAAAATGGTGACAAACGTAGAGGGTCCCGCATGCATCTTGTTGGACCTCGATTTTTAAGTACAATTTGGAAATAATCAGTGAAATTAAATGACTGGTTATATATATATATATTGTGAAATAAAAGTACGTATGCTTTGAGAAAATTCATAAGAAAAAAATGATTTTGATTTTGATACCTTCGGGTTTCGAGTAGATTGGTATGGCTTATGAAAGTAAAGTGGATGAGTTGATTG
>JANVCL010000213.1:15463179-15478116 GCA_026546855.1 Erythroxylum incrassatum | reverse complement strand
GCACCGTATCTAATGCATGAGCATGAGATGTGTTGTCCCAATTTCTTTGATTGCTCTCACATATACCAAATTTTTAGGGTTCTAATCCTTTGTATGGAACCGGGATGTTACACACAGTGATCGAGCCTAGAATTGACACTGCTCTGATACCATGTTACAACCGAGTAAAAATAGAATATAGAGAAAGCATGAATCAATGATAAAAGTTGTATGACGAGATTTTCAATATTAATTCATTTACAGAGTGGTGAATTATATAGACTAGTAGTTGCTTGATTCTAAGGACACGATATGCATCACTTGTAGGATTTGATCCTGATTTTTAGGGATCAACCTTTTCCTAGTTTGTTACAACTTTATCTCTAACAACCTTTTCTTAGTTTGTTACAACTTTATCTCTAACAACATTTTCCTAGTTTGTTACAACTTCTATGTCTAAGTAAGAAAACACTCGGGGAGGTTTTAAGAAAAACCAAACGACCAAAACAATTTAATTAAGCCTTCCACGACGTTTTTTTCAATAAAATGTCGCGGTTTCCATTTCGCGACGTTTTATTGATAACACGTCGCGAAAAGTGTTACAAAACTGTGACGTTTTCATAAAATGTTGCCAAAAGTTGAAACTTTTCGTGACATTTTTTAAACTTCACGAAAACACGTTTTCATAAAATGTTGCTAAAAGTTGAAACTTTTCGTGACATTTTTTAAACTTTACGAAAAGTCTGAACATTTTGCGACGTTTTATTAAAAAAAATGTCGTGAATAGTATGTTATTCTTGTAGTGTCTCAACGGCATGACGAGATGCCTTTGCTTGAGGTTTCTCTGACTTATATTACCTTTAACAAGATTACCACGATCGCTTGGTCCTAATATGAACCTTTTGTGAGTATGCTTCAAAAAAAAGGAACAACCACGTCATACAACTCCAAGGATCAACGTTCGCGTAACAACACTGCACGAGAAGCCAAATATAGGTAACTAAACATCTGCAAGCAGAAACAATTAGAGAAATCCAAGTGGATGGCAACTTGACCACAATCCAACCTAGAAAGAAAATAGTTAAAAAAAAGGTATCTCATCAAGATACGACTACGCAAAATGTTCCTGAGGAACATATCATAGTTGACCGGAGAAGAATCTGTTCGTGTAGCAAATATTCATGGAATAGACCCTAATAAGCGCCAATAAGCAAAGATATATGGAAGAACTTTCTTTCGTGAGTTCCTTTTTTTTTCTAATTTTAGTTTTCGTTGTAAACAACTTCGAGACAGACAACTATTATTTATATGCCGGTCATGCATGGTATGGCAACTATTATTTATGTGCCGGTCATGCATCTGCTATATTGGAAACTTCAGATGGTAAATAGAGCCTCGTTTGCGTAATGTTAAAAATAGAACGAAAGATAGAACAAATATAAAAGAAAACACTCTTATCAATTATATATGTACCCCTTTCTGTTTAATTGAGGCCTGAACCTATCAAACCATAGAGTAATGCTCTAGCTTGGAACTCGTGTAATTCATGAATCTCATCCGATGAAGTAGATTTCATGAATTTGTTTAACTATAATCTGATTTTATTTGTAAATTAAATTTATTTGGTATGTAACTTTTGAAGAATGCATGTAACTACTTTACATTCATCAAATGAATTATTGAACTTGTTTTGAGACGTTTTCGAACGAAAGCTGTTCTCATAGTCAAGACTAGAGAATAAGATGACTTTGGATTAATTAGTTCTATTTGGTTCTTTATCATAATTTCAGGACGGAGATGGCCAATTTGGAAAAACCAAAATAAGGTAGAGTTAAAAAGGATAGGTTACTATCTATATGATATTTATGCAAGCTACTCAATAATAGGACAAATACATATTTTTGCATGAAACTACTCTCATTTGTTTAGATACGTTCAAACAAAAAGTTACTCTAAACTTCTGCACGCAATGCCCAGTGGAGAAATAGATTAGATCAAGTCAGAAATTGAAGGCATTACAATTAAGTGTGTCTTGGATGAATTAATTAAGAAGATGATACAAGAGAAGGTATGTAGTGTCATAATTTGTATCGCGAGAGCTCCACACGATCAAATTTTCATTAGCAAACACAAGGAAAGGAACCAAATTCTAGGAACTAAGATCACCCTCTAGAGCATTACCTTGGACTTGGGCATTTAAATGCTAATTGTCTTTTGTTTTGTTTTTTTGTTCCTTGTACAGATCCAGTAAATCTAAATGCAGTAGATAATAAGGGTAGTTCCTCTCATTCTCAATTTCAAAATTTTAAGAAATTAATTGTTCCTCCCTATCGGGGGAAAATATAATTATATTTAGTTTATAATTGTTAGCTCAAGGTTTATATTTAACAACTTTGATGATTTAATTAACGATCTAATTCTCAAAAAGAAAATAAAATCATAAGAAATATGCTTTCAATTTTGCAGGAACCTTCTTTATGAACTTACCATATTAAAAATGGTTTATCCAAAGGATCTTACTAATTATTAAAGTTATATGTTAGCTCCGTGATTATTAAAAGATTTTTGGCAAAGATGACATTAAAGTTATTCAAGGTTAACTCTGTCCAATTGACTAAAGATGCGAGTGAAACAACGACTAATTGAAGAAATTGACTATTTAAGGAAAAACAACATCACTTATGAAAAAGAAGGAACATATTAAGACTATCGAAACATTTTGAGCAGCACCTAAACTCTTGAGAATCATATCATTACTATTGTGCTTTAGAAAGTGAAATCACTCTACTAAGAGAGAAATTGTTTTTTTTTTCTGTGAGTTTTTTAAAAGCTTGTTATATACTTCAAGTGTGAAAGGTTGGATAACCTTGAAAAATAAGTACTTGTGAGCTTGGAGAGGCTCGCCAAATTTAATACTCGATTTTTATAGTGAAACACTCAAATTGGATACTTGGAGACTGGACGTAGACTTAGGTTGTAAGCCAAACCAGTATAAATCAAATACGTCTTTCTTCTCTCTCTTTTTAAATTTTAAATTTTCGCATTATATTGTGTATGTGTTGTTTTTAAGAAGCTCCTTCACCTTTATAAAAGGCTCCTTCTGTTTTCAACTTAAAAGAGGCTCCTTTCAGTTTTAACAAGAGCATACTGTTTGTACATTATTTTAACATGATTTATCATTTAGTGTGCTCCTTTTGTTTAAGCATGATCCTATCCCATAAAAGACTCCTGTTGACTAACAAGCTCTTGTCGCTTAAAAAGGCTTTATCATCTGACAGGCTCCTACTGTTTTAACTAGGATACACACAATTTGTCCCCCTCTTATGTGTGTTTGCTTTTATCACTTAGTATCAGAGTGAGGTTTCACATTTTTGTGTTGTATAGCATGTGATAGATCATGGTAAACACCTTGATTAGTTTTGAAGGACAACCCGTCTCAAAGCCTCTTTACTTCAAAGGAAACAACTACTCATACTAGAAAGAGAGAATAACCATATATCTCCAATCTGAAGATACCGAATTATAGCAAGAAATTAAAGTTGGTGCTACAATTCCCACCTCTGGTAATATAAAAGTATGGACTGATGTTGATAGGAGAAATTCACAACTAAATGCTAAGGAAAAACATCACCTGATATATGCGTTATCTCCAGAAGAATATGAAAAGATATCCCGACACTCTATAGCAAAAGAAATCTAGGACAAACTTCAAGTCTCGTTTGAAGGAACAAATGAGGTAAAGAAGTATAGAATAAGTCCTTTAGTGCATCAGTACGAAACTATTGGCATGAAATAGGGAGAGACCATAGATGAATTCTTCGAACACTTCAACAACATCATCATATCTCTAAAGAACTTGGGAAAGATATATCCTAATGACGAGCTTGTAATGAAGATTCTGAGGTCATCACCAAAGGAATGGAGGCCCAAAGTGACAGCTATAGAAACGGTAAAGGATATAGACACTATTTCACTCCACTAGCTACGAGGAAATCTAATGATCCATGAAACAGAGCTTAGGCAAGATGAAGGATCTTCCTACAAAAAAGGAATGACACTTAAAGCAACTTACAAATCAAATGGTGATGAAAGTGACAATAAGTTGCAAATAGATGGAGAAGATGAGTTCAACTTTATGGTAAAAAAATTATGTCTGCTTTTTATATTAAAAAAAAGCTAATGAAGAAAAGAGAAGGAAATAAGAAAGCCGAAAACAACAGGTTCATATCAAAAGGCAACAACAACAATAGCAATACACAAAACAATCAAATCATATGCTATCACTGTAGGAAGCCTGAACACACAATACCATAATGTACTCTTCTTCAAGACAACAAGTCAGAGAATAGAAAATTTAGAAAGCAAGCAAGGACTGTAGCTTGGTTGGATGAGGATTTTGAAAACTTTAAAGAAGAAGAACCAAAAGAAGTCAAAAAAGTTTGCTTTATGGTTAAATCAGGAGATGATGAGGTATATTACTCTGAATCTGATATTGAAGTTGATGAATTGAAAAATGCATATCATGAATTGTATGATCAGTACAACAGATTGACAGTTAAGTATTTCAAAGAAATTGGGAAGTCCAAAAACAATGATACATCTCTGAAGAGTAAGATTAAATCATTAGAATCTGTGAATGAAATTTGATGACCAAAAATATAACTCTTGAGATTGACTATAAGCAAAAGGTTTCTAAAATAAAGCTTTGGAAGAAAGAGTAGCTAAGTTAGAAAATACGCTCCTCGAAGATGATTCTGATAAGGTAAAACAGTTAGGAGAAAAAATGATTGCCTTAGAACTTGAAAAGGAGAAAAATGCTGGAAATATTTTATCTCTAAAGAAGATTTGGAAAATTTCATTGATGGAAGGAAGAATCTTGACGTATTACTTGGAAGCAGTAAATGCATTTTTGGTAAGGATAAAATGAAAATAACAATATTAGGCCATATAAAAACTTTTTTATTTAATCCAGCGGTAGTTATAGCCAAAACAGTAGGAACCAGCTAAGTGGAAAAATCATAATAACTATCATTCATCTGTTTTGTGCGATTACTATGGTAAACATGGTTACATTGGTCATTCTTTTAATTTTTGTAAAAGAAAATTATCTCAAATATATGATTGGAGATCGAAAGGTCAAAATACTAACCCAGAAGGACCCAAAAAAATTTGGGCACCTAAAATGTGATAATATTTTTTTACAGATGTGCTTCAAAATAAAGACAAGAGAAAATGAATGGATAGTTGATAACGGTTGTTTGAGATACATGATAGGAGATTCGAGTATTCCAACATGAGCATTCTATCAAAATTGTCCAAAAACAAGTTAGTAGGAGGAGGACCGACCTTAAAGTTCGAAAGCAATCAGGTTTGTGAGGCTTGTTTAAAAGGTAAACAAGTCAGAAGTAGCTTTCCTCCAAAAATATGGTGTCTACTAGCCAACCATTTAAACTTGTGCACATAGATTTATTCGGTTCCACTCTGACTCAGTTTTGATGGTAAACATTACGATTTTGTTCTAGTAGATGATTACTCCAAATTTACATGTGGTATTTGATGAAGCATTATCATCGACAACAACAGTTGACTCAGATGATGAAGAGCATCTTTTGATTCCTAAAAATACATCAGAGAGTCAAACTACACCAATAATACCCTCAGAATTACAAAATCAAAAAGATCCCTTTGAAGCTAGAACAGAGCAGGTCCCTTTATATTAGCATGAGCCTATGCAATGAAAAACATCGAAAGAATGGAGAGGTTTTGATAAACATCAATATATTATTGGAGATCCCTCCGAAAGTCTAAGAACAAGATCATCGTTCAAGAACAACTTTGTGGCTCTCATCTCACAAATAAAACCAAAGACCGTTAAAGAAGCTCCTACTGACGAAAAGTAGGTATTAACTATAGAAGACGAACTGAATCAATTTAACAAAAGCAAAGCCTGGAATCTAGTACGTCGTCCTCAAACCAAATCAATTATTGGGGCTCAGTGGGTATTTCAAAACAAACTTGAAGAAAATAGTAGGGTGGTAAGAAAGAAAGCTAGACTTGTAACTCAAGGTTACAATCAACAAGAAGGTTTTGTTTTCTATGAAACTTATGCACATGTTCCTAGATTGGAATTGATTAAAATTTTACTTGTCTTTGCATGCTATAGAAACTTTACATTGCTCCAAATGGATGTTAAAAGTACATTTTTAAATGGTTACATTAATTAAGAAGTATTTGTCAAGTAACCCCTAGGTTTTGAAGATGAAAACCATCCAGATTATGTGACGAAGATATCCAAAGCTCTGTATGGTCTAAAGCAAACTCCTTGAGCATCGTATAAGAGGTTAAGTCACTTTTGCTTGAGAATAACTTTGAAAGAGAAAAGTTTGATAAAACAATATTTATTAAAAGAAAGGAGAATGATTTACTCACAGTACAAATATATGTTGATGATATAAAATTTAGTGCTACTAATCCATCCTTTTGTGAAGAATTCTTAGCATTAATGCAAGGGGAGTTTAAAATGAGCATGATGGGAGAATTATCATTCTTTCTTGGATTACAAATAAGATAAACAGAAAAAAATTCTTCATTATCCAAGATAAATACACAAAGAAACTCATCAAGAAATATCATTTTAAAAATGCCAAACCGATGGGTAATCCCATATACACTGGAACTAAACTTGATAACGACAAATAAGGCAAAGCTATGGATGAGAAAAAACATAAAGGAATGATTGGATCACTAGTATATCTTACAAGCTCAAGACCAGACATTATGCCTAATGCCTGTCTTTGTGCATGCTTTTAATCAAATCTAAAAGAAAGCCACCTTCAAGCAGTCAACAGAATCCTTTAATATCTACAACGAACTATAGACTTTAGACTACGGTATCCAAAAACTTATTCATTTGACATAGTGGGCTATTGTGATGTAGATTATGCAGGTGATAAAGTCGATCGAAAAGGCACAACTAGTCACCGACAATCTCCTGGAGGATGTTTAGTGTCTTGATCCTACAAGAAGCAAAATTGCACAACACTTTTGATCGTGGTTTTTCGATGTGTGTAAGTTCTAATTAATAACCTCGATCATCCACAAGTGTATGGGTCATTTGCATCATACCTATGGTGTCGATCCGATGAGGAGGGATAATCTAATCCTAAAATCTAAGGCCAAAACAATTTGCAATAATTCAAAGCATAACAAAACTAAGGCAAGAATTTAATTCAATCATGCAACTCAATTCCAAGAATCAATTACGAAAATATTAACAAAGTAGCAGTTGCAACTACACTCAAGAATCAACCTAAAGGAACTATCAATTAAGAGAAAGGGGAATTTTTACCTATCTTTAACGCTAACTTAATTGATTATGAATTATTGGATTGTTGGTCCTAGATGATCATAGGGTTGATTACTCTCTCTAAGATATAACCATTAACCCTAAATTATAAACCCTAATCGGATTATGGAAAATTGCAATCTCTCAATTAACAATCTATCCAAAACCCTAATAAGATCTAAAGTTGTTCAATAAACTATCAGGAACCTATATGAGATCTCTCTTCACGCAATTACCCGATTTGATTAATTTCTCATTCTTATTAAATCACCTAACATTCGTCAGCCTAATTTAATTATTTTTCATTAGATTTTCCCTCTCAGTTTATTACCGAATTATGCAACCACAGAAATCAATCACAATAAATCCAATAAACATAAACAATCAAATTTTATTAAATTAAAGATAAAAAACCCGAAGGTGAGTATAGAATATCTCAACATTCATAATCTTATCATCAAACTGCTATTCCCAATTCTATACAATAATAAAAATGAAAAAAGAAACAGGAAGTACAATTCTAAATGGAGACCAACAGCAGTAATGTCGGGAAACTCCAAATTTGGGAAGTACGTCGATGTCAACTTCTTCTCCACTTCTCTCTTCCTTTTTCTCTTTCTCAATCTCTCAACAACTCTCTCTAGGGTTTCTCTCAGAAGTGGCTAATGCAAAAGCTCATTCAACTTCTTTGTCAGATTCTTTATGTACAGTTTGTGTTCTGGGAAGCCCTAGGATTTTTTCAGAATCTGAAAGGTCCAAAAGCTCCCTCGAAACTTTATATTTTTTAGTATCTGCGCGTCAGCTCAATGCAAGCCACGACCGTGGGCCATACTTGAGCCTTCTGTCATGATCTTGGCAATCAGGCCATGATTGTGGGCCATGTCTTGGGCTTCTACCACAATCGTGGCATATGGGCCACAACCATGGGCTAACTCTAGTGCTTCTGTCACGATCATGGCCTATTGTGCCATTTCAGCCTGAGTGTCTTTAAAACTTCTTTGTTTTTCGATGTTAACCCTGAAATACTAATAAACACATCAAGGTGCCTCAAAGACATAATAATTAAGCTCAAAGACTTGTACTAACCGATAAAAACACTTAAACATAATTAATTAACACACTAACACAATTCTAACCCTATCACATGCCAAACGATTAAGTTAACATTTAAATACATATCAAACTAAGCCCTAAAACATGATGTAATTCACATTTATCAGCTATCGATGACAGAAATGAAATACACAACAACTGCCAGCTGTTGTCTTATGGATGAAGCATCAACTACAGTATTTTTCTCTAAACTTTTCTCATATTCCTATATTATGTGACTATAAGAGTGTTATAAATTATTTTAAAAGCTATGTGCATTCATTCTAGGACTAAACAAACATCATTTTCTTATAGATCATATTTTAGAAAGAATCATTGATCCTTTGCAAGTTAGTACTGAAAATCAAGTAGCTGACATTTTCACCAAGCCACTCTCTGAAGATAGATTTTTCATGTTAAGAAAAGAGCTTGGATGTGCAAACTCTCTGATATTATTTCTATATGAATATTCTCTGCTACTTGTCTTTGCATTTCATTTAACAAGATCCTTCTACTCTAATCCCTTGGAAACTCTCTCTTGGTCTAGTAGGCCCTTCTAGTTTAAAAGGCCCCTTCGTTTTAGAAAGCTCCTCTCAATTTAATAGAACAAAATTACACATGTAGTAAAAAGGTAATTTCCTTTGTTTTGATGTTATAACATTTAAAGAGAAGAGTGAAGTTCTAACAAGAGGCAGTACAGATCTGTCAAAAGATACACAAACAATCATACTTCTTGTATTGGTGTATGATTGTTCATCTTCACACGAGATCAACGTTCAAGAAACACCTAATATGCCAGAAACAAACTTCTCTCCTCTACTTACCCTTATTGTTCTTTGAAGCATCGCTCTTGAGTCTCTGCATTCCAACTTTCTATTTTCATCTCAAATCTTCTAAATCTTATCCATCTCTTTTACAATGGCACGAACTAGATAAAAAAGACCAAAAAACTCCAACTTCTACCGATAGTCATGGTGAAGCACATGTTAATGAACCCTAAGTATCAGAAGTACATTGGGTTATAAACGATGATAATTCAGATGAAAAACCTTCTCAGTTGATCAAACAACCACGAATTAGAGGAAGTCTTGCAAAGCAAGTTGAGAAATTTTTTGAACAGAAAGAAACCACTTATGTTGAAAAGAAAGTTGAAGAAGAATTCAAAAAAGAAAAAAAGGAAGAAATAAAGAAGGGAAAAGCACCTGTGACTAAAGAAACTATTAAGGATTCTATTGATAGAAATGAGTTGTTTCATGAAAAGATGATTCCTAAAGACAACAGAGAAAAGAAGATAGAAATAGTTGCATAAAAAGGAAAGACATCAATACCACCAAAAATGTTTCAATTAACAGAAGCTAAAATTTGCTATAAAATGCAGTACAAGACAAGTAGGATCGTTGTTGGGAGAGTCTTGCCTCTTATGATGTTTGATAAGATAGGTATACCTATCTCTCCTTACTTTGTTGCAATTTGATGGGAAATTTTCCTAAAATTAGATTAGACAGTGTGTGATGAGCTAGTCATGGCATTCTACACACACATGAGAAAGGAAGTAATTGATGGAAAGCTAGCATTGTTTCATGGGTACGTGAAAGTGAGATTATAATTCCTGAAGAGACTTTAGGAGATATACTAGACATAGCTCCTATTAGGAGAATTGATTTTCTTGTCATAAATGGGATGTTGATGATTTGGATAAGTTGTTAAATCTAATATAGGAGACCTTAGAGTAGGTAATTTGACTTACTACCATGATGCCTTGGATCATTTTCAACTACTTCTATTTTGCCCAAGAGTAGTTCTGTTGAAAGGTGCAATTTACTAGACACTTATGTAGTGTATAATTTGCTAAAAGGAAATAGAATGAATCCCCTTGCAGTGATCTTAAGGTTTTTAGTGGATAAAGGGAATCACAAGAATACAACTAGTTACCTACCTTATAGAATGATGCTAACCAAGATTTTCAACCATTATGGAGTACCTTTTGCAAATTTGAGTTGGTATTCACCGACTAAGTTTCACTGCTCCATTCCTTACTAATCGGAAACAAATTGCAAAACAATGTCTGGGTAGAAAATAAATATGAAAGAGAAGAAAAAAACTAAGGTTCTTCTTCAGATCAGCGAGCTAATGTTCCCTTTCAAGATGAAAATAGTGCAAATCTCTAACAACAACTAAAGAACATTCAAGCCAATCAAGATCAAATTGAAGAATAAATAGACAACATGTAGAATTAACTTCTTGACATGCAGATTTTGCTCCAAAGAATCCTTGAATCTCTTCAATAACTCTGTTGATACTTGCTTTTTGCTTGGTTGGTCTATACTTATGGTTTTGTTTGATGCATCATTTACTCTTTTCCTCTATCTCATTTTGTTTTATTTCCTCCCTATGCTCCTTTATTTTTGATAATGACAAAGGGGGAGAGTTCATATTATATAATTTTGCATATATGATGATATATTTCTAAATACATATTTCTCAATGCTGCTCGAATATATATGTGATTGATTATGTTTTTGAAAATTGAGAAAATCTGTAATAGATAAACAATAGGTTCCTTTCTTAAGAGGCAGACTCCTGTTAATTATGACTGAACATATAAAAGTCACAGGTATTTGTCGAAATCATTTATTATCTCTTTGAATTTTGAAAAATATATCTATTATTGCTTTTCATAATTAAAAAAAGGGAGATTGTTAGCTCAAGGTTTATATTTAACGATTTTGATTATAACTGTTTAATATTTCAAAATTCAAATTGGATTTATTTCCTTGTAAAATTAACAATCTAATTCTCAAAAAGTAAATAAAATCGTAAGAAATATGTTTTTTCTCTTGTTGGAACCTTCTTTATGAATTTACCTTAATAGAAATGGTTTATCCGAAAGGATCCTACTAATTATGAAGGCCATATATTAGCTCTGTGATTATTAAAAGATTTTTAACAAAGATAGCATCGAAGTTATTCAAGATTAACTCCATCTTGTTGACTAAAGATGCGAGAGGAGTAATATCTAGTTGAAGAAATTGACTATTTAAGAAAGAGAAACATCACTTATGAAGAAGAAGGAACATATTAAGACTATCGAAACATTTTGAGCAACATCTATACATGAGAATCATACCATTATTATTATGCTTTAGAAAGTGAAATTACTCTATTAAGAGAGAAATTATTTTTTGTTTTTCTGTGAGCTTTTTAGAAGCTTGTTATATACTTCGAGTGTGAGAGGTTGGATAACCTTGAAAAATAAGTACTTGTGAGGTTGGAGAGGCTTGCCAAATTTAATATTCAATTTTTATAGTGAAGCACTCAAGTTGAATACTTGGAGATTGAACATAGGCTTGGGTTGTAAGCCAAACTAAAATAAATTGATTGCGTCTTTCTTCTCTCTCTTTTTAACTTTTAAAATTCCACATTATATTGTGTGTGTATTGTTTTGAAGAGGCTCCTTCACTTTTATAAAAGGCTTCTTCTATTTTTAACTTGCAAGAGATTCCTTTCAGTTTTAACAAAAGCCTTCTATTTTTAAATTATTTTAACAGGATTTATCATTTAGTAGGTTCTTTTCGTTTAAGCAAAGTCCTATCTCACAATGGGCTCCAATTGACTAGCAAGCTCTTGCGATTTAAAAAGGTTGTATTATCTGACAGGCTCCTACTGTTTTAACAAGGATATATTTATTATATGCGAAAAAAAATTATACATACAATTCACCTGCCTCTTGTGTGTTTTTTCTTTTATCATTGATGTCACATTTAAGAATCAAATACAGATAAAGAACTGAACAAAACTTCTCCACGCTATCTGACATTATTAACCTAGGCGGACTATGCATGGTGTACAATCAAAAGTTTTGCATATAGAAGCCCTTAATGAATCATTCATTCCTATATAATCACCTCATATATGGCATTTTCATAAGTTGTTTTAGGCCTTTAGCTGCTTAAACTCAAATCTTTTATCAGCACAAATTTCCAAAAGAATAGATGAAAGACTAAGGTAATTAAATATCTGAACGTTAAATTTTATAACGGAGCATCCAAAAAAGTTGTTCTAGGAATATTACATGCTAATTTTTGTTTAATAGGTGAATTGGACAAATGGAAGTTAAAGCGCATATGTTACTACTAGAAAGATGTAAATCTGCACTAATATATTTGTTTCGCATGAAAGAAGACTGTATTGTATGCACTCATTTTATTTTTAACAGATTAACTTAGTTATGTCCGATTGAACCATTCCTTAATTAACAGAGAGCCGGCCAAGGTCGGCTGCAGTAGATCAGTTTTCGCTTCTTTTGTCTTTGTTTAAAAGAAGAAGGCCAGCATTGGGGAAGCTGAACTGGAGCTGAGCACTCCCATAGTGCAAGCTATGGGATCATCCTTGAGTTGTTGTGGGAAAAAGGCGGTTGATGAAGGGTACGTAAGATCTGAATTTCATTCACATGTTTTATTGTGTTTCTGATTGATGGGATTGATTTAACACTCTGCAGGACAACCATAATCGCTGGGGCTAGTAATCATTCGTGGAGGATATTCACATACAAGGAGTTACATACAGCAACTAATGGTTTCAGTGAGGACAACAAGCTTGGAGAAGGAGGCTTTGGAAGTGTCTACTGGGGTAAAACTACAGATGGTCTACAGGTAGTGTAATTACCTTAATCAACTTACATCTCATTCATGATGGTCTAAACAAAATTTGTCGATTCATTTTATGCAATTCAGATTGCTGTTAAGAAATTGAAAGCAATGAATTCGAAGGCCGAAATGGAATTTGCTGTAGAAGTTGAAGTTCTTGGAAGAGTTAGGCACAAGAATCTGCTAGGACTCCGGGGCTATTGCGTTGGGACTGACCAACGTCTTATCGTATATGATTACATGCCTAATCTCAGCTTGCTATCCCATCTCCATGGTCAATTTGCTTCAGAGGTTCAATTAGACTGGAAAAAGAGGATAAAGATTGCAATTGGGTCGGCAGAAGGCCTACTGTAAGCTTCATCTAGCTGTAAAATTAGCAATTTTCATATACATAATTGTTGGGATTATCAATAAGCAATACAGGAATATGAATCTGATTCAACATTTTAAAGACGTCGATGTAAACGCCTTCCATCTGTTTCATTTGCTTTTGTTATAAATTCGACCTGGCAATCATAGGATCATACAACTGCTGATGAGACAGATATGGTAGGAATTTAGGATACAGTCATGGATGGTTCACTAGTTTGTTCCTGTAGATCTAGCCCAAAAATTTTAACAATAACCCACGTCTTAATGTCACTAGGTACTTGCACCACGAGGTGACTCCACACATCATTCACAGAGACATAAAAGCCAGTAATGTCCTCCTGGATTCAGATTTCGAGCCTCTAGTTGCTGATTTCGGGTTCGCAAAGCTAATCCCAGAAGGAGTGAGCCACATGACCACCAGAGTTAAGGGCACATTGGGGTACTTAGCACCAGAGTACGCTATGTGGGGAAAAGTTTCAGAGAGTTGTGATGTTTATAGCTTTGGGATTCTCTTGTTAGAGATTATCACAGGAAGGAAACCAATAGAAAAGCTCCCAGGTGGAGTTAAGAGGACCATAACAGAATGGGTTGAACCACTGATCATTCAAGGCAAGTTTAAGGACATTGTTGATCCAAAACTTCGAGGGAACTTGGACGAGAGACAATTGAAGCAAACCATCAATGTTGCAGCTCTATGCGTGCAAAACGAGCCAGATAAAAGGCCTACCATGAAAGAAGTGGTCAGCATGCTCAAAGGAACTTATCCTAGGCCTAAAGTTAACACCAGAATTGAGAGCGGTAAATATAAAGATGAAATTCTAGCACTTGACCAAGAACATGACAATGGGCTGCCGGAGGAAAGTGGTTATGGAGTTTTTGGTGCCATGGAGGTGCCAACAATGCATGACCCCTTCAAGCGCTTTGCAGATAACAGGAGAGTGGTTAAACAAGTGTAGGAGTCAACACAGACAAGACTCCATTTAATCTACGTTTTTTTCATTTGTCGATATATTTTTTTCAACAGTTACATTTTGATTTAAATCTGTACGATTTGATGTTCACAATTTGATAATTAGATGGATTGTTGGAGACGATTAAGAAGCAATTAGAGGAAAGAATCAGACCTAGAAAATGAAAATCAACCATTTCAAAGTGCTTCTGGTTCAAGAACACCATGCTTTTATAACTGTCCAGCTCCTGCCTTCCTACGAACCACCCCCCCAACTGTTACTAGAATTCATTTCACACAAGTCTCGTGTTTTGTACCGTCGTCTAGAATTATTCCATAAAGTTGAAGACCGCTAGTACTCCCCTAGTACCCATATAACTCGGCCCCTAAATCATAATTTGTCAAGTCTAGCCCAACTACAGTAAAACTTCTATAAATGAATATTTTTTGGACCTAAAAAATTATTATCTTATACGGAGTTATTAATTTATCGATAAATAAATATTTTATTAATTTATCGATAAATTAATATTTATTAATTTATAGAATAATTT
>JANVCL010000213.1:15431908-15447029 GCA_026546855.1 Erythroxylum incrassatum | reverse complement strand
ATTTTTATGTGCTATACAACCCGATGGATATCCAAAAACCCGAACAACCCAATGGATTTGGATATGGGTAGTAAATCATAAAAACCGATAAATATGAATATGAATATGGGTTGAGTCATAAAAAATGGATATGGATATGGATAAAGTAAAACCCAAACCGAACCCTACCCATTGTCATCCCTAATCATCGTATATCCTTTTAGTGCCTTGCTATTTGCTAAACGATATATGATGATATACGGATCATGTCCAGAAACATGGCATGGGGTATCATGTTTAAATCATGTTTAACACAAGTACCAAAATCTACAGTGTTATGATGGAATAAAATGGCATCAATCAGGAAGAAGAAGGCAACAATGATATGCTCTGATATCAAGAATTCATATATCGCTTATGCCGTTATAAATAAAATGGATTTTGGTAGCAGCGTTGTGTATAATTGCCTAAGATGAGAAAGAAAGTCACATAGCTTGAACAACGAATAAGACAGCATATTAAAAATTAGATGTGAGCCCAGGTGAAGACAAACCTTACCTTGCTTCCCACTTGTATGTTCAAAAAAACTGGTTTGTAATCATTCTTTAGCACTTTTATTTTTTGCTTTGGGTGTGGGGTTAAGGGAAGAAGAAGCAAAAAAACACAAAGTAGTATGATGAAGAAGTCAAAAGGGTAGAAAATTTGAATAAAAAAGTCAATTAAGTATGTAGTTTTTATATCTCTATTTATACGCTTTTATTTAAAAAAGTTATGGGCCCAAATAATAGTAGTCTTAATAAAAATAGATGGGCTCAGATTTTATTTTTATTTGATATCTTAATATATCCATAATAATAATAATTTTTTGTCACCAATTAAATTAATGGGGAGCAAAATTTTAATATTTTTAAAATTAAAATTTAAAATTAAAATTTAAAATAAATATTTTTTAAATACAGTCGGGGCAAGTGCCCCCACTGTAGCTCCGTCCTTGCTTGCTTCCCACTTGTATGTTAAAAAAAAACAAGTTTATAATCATTCTTAGCACTTTTGTTTTTTGCTTTGGGTGTGGGGTTAAGAGAAGAAGAAGCCAAAAAGACACAAAGTAGTATGATGAAGAAGTCAAAATGGTAGAAAATTTGAATAAAAAAAATCAATTAAGTATGCAGTTTTTATCTCTCTATTTATAAGCTTTTATTTTAAAAAGTTATGGGTCCAAATTATAGTAGTCTTAATAAAAATAGATTGGTTCAAATTTTATTTTTTATTTGATATCTTAATATATCTATAATAATTATTATTATTTTTTGTCACCAATTAAATTAACGGGAAGCAAATTTTTAATTTTTTATAAAATTAAAATTAAAATTAAAATTTTTTAAATGCAATGGGGGGCCCACTGTAGCTCCGTCCTTGAAAATAATTATAAGTTAGTTGCAAATATTGGATGCTTTTTTTATAATTAAAATATGATTTAAAAATTCTCAAATTGAACTTTTAAATTTATGATTTAATTCTTAATACTTAATTCCTGAAACTTTGGAACTTAATCTTGGATCAATTTTGTATAGATCTATGTTAGCTATGTATGATTTAAAGGGCTAGGTCCAAATCAGGGCAGGTTGAACAAATTCAATTAGAGATATTGTCCCTTTTACTTTCGCAATCCGAGAAGTTGACAAATAATTTAGTGATTGGGATTTAAAACATGTTATGAACGTGAAAACTAAAATTAACGATCTGAACTCTAATTGGTAATGGTAACTTTTCTTACGCGACCATAGAGAAAATTGAACAACAGATATCAATGCGAATGAAAGAAAGTTATTACATTTATCTGCAGAGAACAATGATGCAGATCACCCTATGATCGTTGCAAGCTTAATGCACTTGCCTTGCTGTAAATCTATACAAATAAATATAAAGAGGAACATGAGCATCTTAAAAGAGGTAAAGAGAAGAAACAAAAGAATCCCTCTACAGGCCAATCAGGTGAAGGCTATCCTTGTTTCCACCAGCCATTGACAAAACCGTAGCTGCAATATGCTTTGAGCTAAGTCCAGCTTCTTCAATTTGGTCTTTCTGGGCTCCATGGTCTATGTATCTGTCAGGAAGAATCATAGGCCTCCACTGCACCAAGTAAACGAAACAGTAAATAACAAAGCTAAACAAGCATCCCAATTCCCATAAAAAGTCTTTCCATCCCAATGTAAGTAGATAGAATGAGTGGGATTATCACCTTGAGATTGCCATCAAGGAGTCCATTCAAGCTCAGGTAATGAGAAACGTGAGAACTGAATCCTCCGATTGATCCTTCTTCAATAGTAATAAGGATCTCATGTTCTTTTGCTAGTTGCCTGATCAACTGTCCATCAAGAGGCTTGCAGAATCTGGCATCAGCAACAGTTGGAGAGATTCCTAGCACCTGAAGCATTTTTGCTGCTTCCAAACAGCTTTGTACTATTGTTCCATAACCCAAAATGGCAACTTTGCTTCCTTCCCTCAGTATTCTTCCCTTGCCAACCTGTATTCCAATTTAAAGAGAGAAGATTAAAACTATTTTCTCAGAGGAGGTCACATTTTCAGATAATTTCTCAACTTAATAATTACCTCAAGAGGTGTTCCTTTGTTGTTTGGTGGGATGATGGAGCCGATGCCACTTCCTCTGGGGTACCTGAAGCAACTAGGGCGATCGTCAATGGCTGCAGCTGTGGCTACCATGTGCATGAGTTCAGTCTCATCTGAAGGAGCCATGACTACCATGTTTGGTAGACATGCCATGAAAGTGGTGTCAAAGGCACCACAATGTGTAGGACCATCCGCGCCAACAAGGCCAGCCCTGTCCATTGCGAATCTCACAGGAAGTTTTTGAAGGTCTACATCATGAGCCACCTGTAGACAATGCAAAATTTAGTAGGAAGTTCACTGATGATATTGCTTCCAATTCGTAAAAGAGAACAGGATAAATTGTCAAGGAACTTAGATTTACCTGATCGTAACCCCTTTGCAGAAATGAAGAGTAGATGGCACAAAAAGGCTTGAGACCTTCGGAAGCTAGACCAGCTGCAAATGTAACTGCGTGTTGTTCTGCAATTCCAACATCGAAACATCTTTCTGGGAATCTTTTTTGGAACAAATTAAGTCCTGTGCCTCCTCCCATCGCAGCATGGATGGCCACAATTTTGTCGTCAGTCTCTGCTTCAGCGATCAAAGACTCCGCAAAGTACGTAGTGTACGCTTTGGTGCTTGATTTGGCCTTCATTTGTTTTCCTGATGTAGGGTCAAACTTGACGACACCTAACCATAAATAAATAAAAATCAGGAAAAAGAAAATGATATGCGGATTGGAGAGTACTAAAGTTTCTAATGAATGATACATACCATGCATCTTGTCCGCTGCTCCTTCAGCTGGAGCATAGCCTTTCCCTTTCTCTGTGATAAGGTGAAGAAGAACTGGTCCTGTTGGTAAAGACTTAACCTTTTGCAATATTTCTACAAGGTCCTCAACATTGTGCCCATCAACTGGACCAATATAGTATAGGCCAAGTTCTTCGAACAAGCAAGCCCCAGAGGCACCACTCATTCCTCTCACGTACGAGTCAACTTTAGAAGCAACATCATACGTTTGGCCTCCAATTTGCTTTGTTATGCCCTGTTCACATGTCGTGTATTAGTAACATATTATATATATATATATATTTGAAGGTTTTCTCAAGAAATTTGTATAATTTGATGAACCTTTGCGGCTTCACGCAGTTGTCGGAACTTTCTGCTTGAATGTAACTTTGTCAAGGCTTTGCTGAGAGCACCAACAGGCGGTGCAGGGCCATCTACAGTAGCAGTGGGTAAAGAAACTTGTTTATTGTCATTTAAGATGATAAGAAGATTTGAATCTAGATAGCCCGCGTTGTTCATCGCCTCATATGCTTGTCCTGCTGTCATGGCACCGTCTCCGATCACTGCAATTACATGGTTGTTCTTTCCTAATAAATCTCTACCAACAGCCATACCTGAAATGTGTGCAAAGGCAAATGTTAGTGATCAAGAACTATGCTTGACTCAAAGTATATCATTAACATCAGAACAACCAGAACAAGATTTAATGATGGCTTGTTTTACCTAAGCCAGCAGATATGCTAGTAGAACTATGGCCAGCACCAAAAGCATCATGTTCACTTTCTTCCCTCTTGGGAAATCCAGCAAGGCCAAACGTTTGTCGAATTGTGTGCATTCTTGATCTCCTACCGGTCAAAATTTTGTGGGGATACGTCTGCAGGAACAAATCTAGTTAGACAAGGCTGTCTATTTGAAAATATGGAGAACTAGTCAATGTAAGTAAATAAAAGAGGAAATCAGCTGAAAGAATAAGTTAACCTGATGCCCGACATCCCAAATGATTTTATCTTCAGGTGTGTTGAATACATGGTGAAGTGCCACTGTTAGCTCTGCCACTCCCAAGCTTGAGCTCAGGTGGCCTCCTGTCTTTGATACAGTATATACTATCTCTTCTCGCAGTTCATCAACCAATAGCTCAAGCTCCTAAAGTATTGGAACATTAATGGAATTCTTATTAGAGTTGTTACTTACCATATCGATTAGGAACAAAGATATACAAGAATAAAGCACCCTTGTGCTCCATTCTTGTACATAAACCACTCTTGTATCTAAATAAAGGCTAATGAAAATTTTAAATGAGGTCAGAACTAGTCTTCCTAATCCGATTATGTGAGCAAGACTTGAAGTTAACACTCATATAAAAGTACCTGAATTGAGAGATTCTTCATGTGACTGGGATAGTTTATGGTGTCAAGGACTGGGGTAGATGGCTTGTTCCCAGAAAAGTCGAGTGATCTTTTCTGTCGTGTTTGCACTGCCAAAGTGTTCTTGTCATCACTTGCACTCTTGTCCAAGACAGCTTTTACGCCATTGAACTGAAAATAGTTACAGAAGAAACAGACTTAAGCTTCAGGCTCTAAACTTTGTATCAACACCAAGTAGTCTTGCATTTTCATTTTTCTATCACATTAAGTGTAATATAATATACACAATGATTCCCAAGACACGAAAAAAAAAGATTCATTTGCAACTATGAATGCCACGAAAATAACCTTTGGATCATTAGCTGAGATATTTCTATTAGCCATAGCATTGAGTTTGTGTAAAGCAAAAGAATGGCCATCGCGAGAATGGATTGCAGGAAGAAAGCTGGATCTAAGAACTGAAGAAGCCATTATTGTTCTTGCTCAAAACAAACAGTTTGAATGATGAGATAACTTGAGAGAGCTGAAGACTTGAAGAAAGTTTGAGGGCTTTCTCTAGTGTCTGGCTTTAGACAGGAGAGGAAAGCTTGAGAGCAAGCGAGAGAATAATGCGAGACTTATATAGCAAAAATTTCAGTCATACTTGGGGGAGTTGATAATAGTCATTGATACAAGAGGGGCATGGCAGCCATGCAAGAGGGGCGTATGGTGTCACTGCCCCATATGTGGAATTTTCTTAGTTCTTTCCTGTTGTGTCATTGTATAAACTACTGATATTTTCGTGGTCTTTGTCCTGCTTTTGTTTGTATCTTGGGTTGCTTGTCGACCAAATACATGCCATATGGATATTGGTAGACTAGAATAAGCATTCGCTTAGACTATAGTGGTTTGGTAAGGGACGCTGGCTCATTTTTACCATCTGATCAGTTGGTTTTTGTGGACAAGTATATTTTTGATCTCGTTCAAAGCTTAGATTCAACAACTTTGAACAAGTAGTTCTCGTTATTCCTTATCTTTTTGTGCATTTCTTTTAAATATTAATGCTCAATCCAATCAAATACCCAGGTAGTTTTTAGGACTTAAGTTCAATAATTAAATCGATTTAAGCTCTATATACTTGACATATAGAACTCAAGAGCATTTTATGGAGAACTTACTTGAAAGAAATCATAATGCTTGTTTCATTATAATTCTATTAAAATACCAATGAAACTAAATAATAACTAAAATACTAATACATATTATACTAGAGATTTTAATCATAATAATCTTGTCAAGTCGATAAGTTTAAAACGTGTTAATTCTGGGTACCTTATAACTTTTTCAAATTTCTAATAAATAATTCATAAAAGGTATTTTTATTGGACTTTAATAATGATTTAAATTGATAAATATATTACATTTTTAATATTATATTTAATTGAAGTAGGCATGAATCTTTATTTAAATTAAATATTAATATTTGATGAATAAATTTAAAATTTATTGTATAATTATCCTAATTACATAGTATTTGGCAATCAAAATTTAAATTGTGTTTATTTATTTTGCTTGTATGTACAACAAAGAAGAATTTAATAACTAAAAGAAACATACTTTAAAAAATTATTAGGTGCATGTGACTTTTTAAAGTAGATGTTTTAAGTTTATAATACACTACTTTTTATACATATTAATTATATGTTACATATTTAATATTATTAAAATAAATAAAATTAGAAAATAGTTTAAGATAATAAATTGAATTCCTAAGATCAAATATTACACTAGATTTTATTTCAAACACATGAACTATATGTAAATTCCATTTCTTGCAAATATATTTCTAATAATTATTTTTATGTTTTTCGTAATTAAAGACATGTCATTGTAATAGAGTAATTAAATTCATCATAACATATATGTGCATATATAATATAATACAAGTCATAGGGGTAAAAGCTACAAAACTAAGAGATAAGAAGACTTTTAGGCGATATTGACATGTGTGAACTAAGCGATGCCACGTGACAAATTCGTGAATTAGTAAACCGATATCTATTAACTCGTATGTAATACAAATTTATGGCTGCTTGTTCTTTCATTTCCTCTGAGAACTTTGAGAGGAATTCATGTCTTAAGCCGTACCATGTTGACAAGGGCTAGTGGCTATTGGTGGCTGGAGCTTACCAACGTTTATGTGATGGCCGCCAAGCAGTCTTGTTCTTGTTCACTTGAAGAGGTAAAACCAAGGAATGACATCCAACAACAGTAGAGATTTATGTAGGATTCTTTTCACATATCACTCAAAACACAGGGACAGGGATTTTATTAAAATTTTAGAAACGTACAATTCCTGCCATTCATCTCTTTAAAATACCGTAAAAGTTGCATCGTGCACGTAATTAGGTAATCAAGGTAACCCATTAATTTGGTTTACGTTATAAAACAAAGAGTTAAAACGAACTTTGCTATAGTTGTACGTCACAATCACATCATGGGTGATAGGTATGATTACTATACTTTTATAGTATATATATAGATTTAAGAACCATAAAATAAAAGAGGTAATGCTATATTCAGAGCCATTTTCGCACGCATTGATACTAAACAATAACATAAATATATAAATGCCTGCTCTATGCATGCAACCTCTTCCATGAACTAAAGTTGATGTGTGCAAAGTTTGTTGCTGCTACAATCTATATAATTATCGAGTCAGACGAAAGAAATGTATATATGTTTTATTAGAAGTCGTAGTCATGCAGTTTTATAAATGAATATTATTATAAATTATCACAGTGTTAAATAATTTATTAAAAATATAATTAAATATTAGTGAATATGCAATTAAAATTAATTACTAATTCTTAACTCGAAATAATTGTTTTGCTTACTTTTTTTACGTGGATCACATTTTACGAAGGGAGGATTTGGATACCTCATTTTCGAATTTTGAAACAGGGTGTTTTTGACGGGACAGATCTTCTGTCTCCATTTTGTGTACTAAGTCTGTGTCATTAAATTAAAATTATTTATTTATGTGAGTCCTACATAAATGAATGGCTTTGATTTAATGGCACAGACTTAGTACTCAAAAATAGGTACAGAAGATCTCAAGTCGTTTTTGACAGGGAAATGTTTGAGCCAGCCAGACACATGCCATGGACTGTTTTTTTTTAAATTCCAGAAACCTTACAGGCGGGTCAAGCGGGCTCACCTCTCATAGGGTCAAGTGGCTACACCCCATCAGAGGGCTAAGCAGCTACACTTCATCACGGAGAACCACACTAGTTCTCCATTCATAGGTAAAACTCCGGCTGTCTCAGGCTCTTACAAGAGGGACTAGCAGGAAATCGAACCTGAGACCTAACCGAAGTCAAGCCCACTCTCAATTATCTAACCACACCCCTTGAGGGCCATGTATTGTTGTTGAATGCATACAACAAACACAGTTTAGTCAATGCCTCTAATTAATCACAAAAATGTTGAAGTTTCCGGCTAGTCAATTGGACCGCTTTTATGAATGATTTGTTTATAAAATTTGGTCAATAAAAGCCGAAACTTTATCATAGTCCTCTACTATTTTGTTTGTTTCACAAGGTGGCTCCGCTACATTAATTAGAAAAGTAATTAATCCTGTGACTTTTGGAAGTAGCCTTCAGGTAGTTGTCAGACGTGTTGGATTGAGGACGCAAACCAACCAGGTCTGAAATTTAGTCTGCCAAATATTCTTAAAAAAAGATGAATATGGTCGTAATTAATTTAGATTTAATTGTGATTACATCAAGAATCAATATAGTTCACCACGTTTCACTTACTTGTAAAGGTAATTTTGTCACAAGTACTCGGACGATGTTCGAATAGGAGGGGATGGGGTCAGGAAAATTTGCTTTTGTTGTGTAACCTAAAGTCTATCCCTTTTAAATTACATTTTAAATAAATAGTAATCTAAAATGTAAAATTTCATCATTTGAGAGCAAAATGGTCACTTTTAACCCTAACTTTTCTAAATTTTAGATTGTAATTGTTCTCTCTAAAATGTCAGGATTAATTTTATGATTCGGTCAAAATGTTAGAGTCAAAAGTGACCCTTTTATCTTATTTTAGCTGAAAAAATTAAGCTTTATGGTCTGCTATAAAGTGACCCTCAAATGTAGCATACTATGTCTAGCTAAGCTTGAATTATTTTACTTTTTCATTTTTATTTTTGGAAAACACAAAATAATCCAAGTGTAGGCCAATTGACTAGCTTAAACATATTTTCAATGTTACTACCAAATGATTTTTTAAAATAATTATATACTTAAATAAAACAATGAATCAAGTATAACGGTGAAACAAACATAACGTTTCCTTTTGACGCTCACAACATGTATATACATGTACAAATATATACATGTACGAACTTATGTATGCTTTTGGACAAGGATAGCTGGATCTTGTTCTTTTTCTTGCTATTAGTGCCTCTGTTTATTTCAGAAATTCAGTTTTAATAAGTGCGTAAACTAAATTATGCGTTAAAGCTTGGATGATTGGCAGTTAAAAATGCAAAAGACATGTTCATTTGTTACTCTTACGCTGTGTTTCAGTGTTTGGTTACCGTCTTCAACAAATAGGGGCGGAACGAGACGGAACAGGACAAGACGAAACAGAACAAGAATTGAAGACAGTGAGATGTTTGGTTGCGATGGACATAACAGTACTTCCGAAAATATGAGGCTTCCCATCGTTGCTGCCTCCATCTTCCATTCGGATCTATTTTTCAGTGTGTTTCCATTTTTGTCTATGTATAGAATTGGAATAGCTGTTGAGATAGGATTTATCAATGTTGAGGATTGTCTAAACTCACCTTCGGTTTATTTTTATCTTTGATTCAATA
Source organism: Erythroxylum incrassatum (assembly GCA_026546855.1). NCBI lineage: Eukaryota > Viridiplantae > Streptophyta > Magnoliopsida > Malpighiales > Erythroxylaceae > Erythroxylum > Erythroxylum incrassatum. The sequence continues at coordinate 15,437,429 of JANVCL010000213.1, read as the reverse complement.
AAAATCTTATTGTTTATATGAATTGGATTCGTTATGCTTGATTTCTGCATTTTAGTAAATCGATAATAGACTGAGAGGGTGAACCAATGAAAAATAATTAAATTAGGCTAACGATAGTTAGGTAATTTAACAAGAATGAGAAATCAATCAAATTGGTAATTATGTGACGAGAGACCTTTCATAGGTTCCAGTAGTCTAGTGGAAAACTTCAGATCTAATTAGGTTGAATAAATTGAGAAATTGCAAATTTTCATAATCTAATTGGGGTTTATAATTTAGGGCTTTTAGTTATAACTCGAGAGAGAGTAACCATCCCTAGGATAGTCTAGGACTAATAATCTGACATTTCATAATTAATTAGGTTAGTGTTGAAGATAAGTAAAAATTTCCCCTTTCTCTCAATTGGTAGTTCCTTAGGTTGATTCTTGGTGTGTGCATTGCACTTTGCTAATTTGTTAATATTTCATGATTTATTCTTAAGTTGAATTGGTTGATTTAATTGATTGATTGAATTGCATTTTTGTTTTAGCTTAGTTACGGTTGAATTTCAACAATTTGTTTCAGCCTTAGAGTTTAGGATTAGATTAACCCCCTCGTGGGATCAACACCTTAGATACTACGCGAACGACCCATATGCTTACGAAATATCAAGGTTAAGATATTAAAACTACACATATCGAAAAATTGCGATCAAGATTTTTGGCACTGTTACTGGGTAGGCGATTAGTGTAGTTCTATAGTTTAAGGCGTTTAGTTTAGTTTTTAGTTTTTATTTTTGTTCTTTCTTTTCTATTTCTGAAATCTTGCTCTTGCATGAACATAAAAGTCCCAAGAAGTTCAAGTCACGCAACTGAAAAATTAGATTTAGACATCACTTGACTAGAACAAACCATTAGGAAAGCTTGGCGTAACAAAGAAGAAGAAATTGCGAAGACAGCAATGGCTGAGTAATTTTAGCAGGATTTGGACCACGGAGTGAACCAAGGATGACAACAGAGGATCCTTGTGGACTTTATGAGACTAAGGCTCAATGCAGCTAATTAAGGAGTAGCTAGACCACCAATACAAGTTACATTAATTGAAATTAAACCTCCTCTCTTGAACATGCTTCAATAGAATGTATAATTTTATGGACTAGAAAATGAAGACCCCAACTCGCACATAGTGAACTTCTTAGAAATCTGTGATACCTTTAGGTACCATCAGATGCCAGAAGATTCAAATAAAATTAGGCTCTTTCCTTTTATCCCTAGAGAAAGAGCAAAGGGTTGGTATCACTCCCTTAACCCAACCAATGTTACCACTTGGGATTAGTTAGTTCTTGTCTTTTTAGATATATATTTTCCCCTGACTAAGACCACTAAGATCATCAAGGCAATCACCAACTTCCAACAAGGTGACAAAGAATTGATCTACAAAGAATTTTTGTTGCAAACATTCTATAATGGAGTTATCTCACTTAAGATAGGCACGATCGATGTAGCTTTAGGAGGATCATTAATGAGGAAGAAAGTTGATGAAGTGGAAGAATTAATAGAGGAGATGGTGAGTAACAGTTGTTTATGGACGAATGAGCGAAATAGACAAACTACTACATTCCGTATATAAAAAGGAATTGTGGATGTTGATTAAATGACAAAAATGCAAGAGAGGATTGATAACTTGACTCGACATCTCAACAATATGAAGACTTCTTCCTCAACTCCAGTGAAGGTCGTATAACTTAAGTGTGAACTCTATGGACAATTAAACCTTGACACAATGGAATGTTTCTTAATGAGGGAAGGTGATCCAAAGCAAGTGAATTATATGGGAGCCCAGTATGGATGAGGAGGGGAAACAACCTCTACTCCATCACTTACAACCCTGGGTGGAAGAATCACCCTAACTTCTCTTGGACGAACACTACAAGAGGACAGTTCATACCTCAAAGACAATCGGGCTTCCAACAAGATAAACCAATCTCAATGAAATCTAAGTTGGATAAGATTTTAGATAAGATTGGAGACATGGAGGATGCATATAGGAGGCTTGAGAGCAAATTCGAGCAAGTTACCAAGAACCATGCCTCTTTAATACATAATCTGGAGGTCCAAGTGGGTCAACTAGCTAAAGCAATATCTACTCAAAATGCAGGAACCCTTCTAAACAATATCGAGTCTAGCCCTAAGGAAAGGATCATATCCATCACTCAGTCCCAAGAAAAGGAACTTGATCATACAAAGGAGAATGGAGATAAAGGAAAAGGACAAGTAATTGTGGAACTCCTTCCAAGTGAGCTCAGAATTGAGCCAATCAAGGAATCTAGAGCGAAATTACCATACCCTATTCTAGCGGAGCAGAAATCATTATTAAGTAGGGTAACGAGGAATTCTGAGGAGGTAAACTTAAGAAAGGTTAAGAACATTGCGAAACACCTATAAACGAGGCTCACATTAACATAATCGATGAAGAAGAAGGTTAAAGAGCGCGAAGCAAAAGAAAACCCTAACACAGCATAGAAGAAATAGGATCCAGGGGATTTTTACATTCCTTGTATTATAAATGGAGTCAACATAGACAGAGCATTCGTAGATTTGGAAGCGAGTATCAATATGATGCCCTACACCTTTAGTCAAAAGTTAGGGCTAGGATAGTTAGCACCCGCAAAGATGTCAGTAAAGACAACTGACAGAACAGTCCATCAACCACAGGGTATTATTAAGAATGTGCAAGTACAAGTTGATAATTTACTTTTCCCACAGACTTCTATATATTGGACATTGGAGAAGATGTAGAAACCCCTATGGTCCTTGAAAGACCATTCCTAGCCATTGTTTGATTAATCATTGATGTTGATAGGGGGATGGACTAACTTTGAAGGTAGGAAAGTAGCAAGTAACCATCAAAGTATCAAAGAAGGACACCAGTCCTCTTTGATCGCCAACTATTGTCAAGGAACCCGACAGGGTAAAAATGATAGACACGTGTATTTCACTTAAAATTTTACCAATTTACCATCCAATCACCTATAAATACATTTCTAACTTCACTTTTATTTTCACTTTATCTCTTTAAACTTAATCGCTCTAATCACTCTTACTTCTCTATACAAAATTTCAAACCTCCAAATTTCTTTTGACTTCCACCGACTCACAAGCCAATATGTCGCTCATCAAGAAAACATTAAAGCGTGATCAATCAGCAGGGCGAACACAAGTTTTGGGACGAGAGAAGAGGAGCAGAGTAGCTGATTACAGAGCACCTTTCCCGATCTTCTCGGAAGAGGAAGGTACTCGTTTCTTCCCTTCGTAGTAAACAAATTATGGTTCTAAAATATTTTCACTTTGGAACTTTAGATAGATTAGAACTTTCACTTTGGAACTTTAGATAGATTAAAACTGCGAGACAAGGTCGAGAGCTTAGCTGAGAAAATTCAATGGGGTCAATTCATTCAATTTCAATTCCCAGTTTATGAAGAACTGACCTTAGAATTTTTTTACTTCTCTCCAATATGAATCCAACAAACCTAGGGAAATGTGGTTTAAGTTGCGGGGACAACCCTATGGGCTTGATTATGACACCATGTATGAATTTTTTTGTTTCCCCAGGTGTTCTATAGTAGATTAGCATGACGTTTCCATATCAATCCCTACTGGACAAAACTAACTAGGTTAGAGCGTTTCAACACTAAGAATGCACACAATAACATTATTAGGAGTCACAAACACTTGTTGATGCACAAATTCATATGTCAAACCATTTTTGACAAAATGGAATCCAATAAGTGTTTGACGAAGGAACTGTTTATGGTGTGGTGCATGGATCATAGCATCCTAGTTTGCATAATCACCCACATTTTTAATGCAATTATTGCTACTCAAAAGAAAAGGAGCAATAATTGAGGAATGAGTAACTTGGTTTCATCTATAGCTAACTACTATAAAGTTGAGTGCAACATACTTATAGTCTATTGTCTTGAGTTCATTAACCATCATCATCTATGGTGGGTTGAAATCTTGAAGTCCCATAATATGGAACTTCAAGATATTAGTGCTAAGACACATGTCAAGAGCAGGATTGGTCAAGCAAGTTCAAATGCCCAACAACAACAACAAGAGGATTCGACCAGTGAGGAGTCTGAAGAGGAGGAAGAAGATGCAAAAGAACTGGGTTGGAAGAAGGTACTAGACATAATCTTCGCAAACACCAAGGTAATTACTGATACACTTGCGGAGAACTCCAAAAGGATGAAAGAGATAGCCCAAACCTAACAACGCCAGAGTCTGGACATACATCATTTCGAGGCTCAGGGCGTTCAACTGCCACCTCCAATCCCATCAGCATCAGCATCACCACCTCCATCACCATAAACCTTGTTCTAAACCCTTTCTTTCTTTTTAAAGTTAGTCTTTATTTTTATTTTTTTTATTTTTTTACTTTAATTTATATTTCTTTTGTCTTATCTATGTTTGTTATCATCTTCTCACATTGAGGACAATGTTCAAGTGTGGGGAGGGTTATATGTTTTATTTGAATGTAAATTTTGCATATTATAGTTTTTAGGTTGCATTTTGTGAATCGTGTGAATGTATCAATGGCTTATATGGTTTGAAATTGATTTAATTTCGAACATGGTCCATTAGGTTATAGAGAATTATAACTGACATAATTAGTGAACTAGGGTTCTTTTGATTAAATGTGCAGCTTAATTAGGATTTAGGGTTTAAGTGTGGCCTTCTAAATTTTCACATTCATTCATAATTCAAGGCCTTTAAACCTAAGTAGCTTTGTTAGTATTTTTTCATCAAAACGAGTAGCTAAAGCAACAGGGTAAGCAGTAAAAACATACTTTAAAAAGTATTTATTTTTTAAAATAAGTAACTATTCCACTAGCCTTTGGGTTATAAATAAAGCTAGTAGCCAGTTGAGAACGTGATATAGTTGAGTAACCGGATTGACATGCATGACAAATGTGTGACTTTGTGTAAAAAGTCTAGAATGAGATTCCAACCAAGCAGCTTAATAAAAAATATGATTTAGTTGAGTAACCAGATCGACATTCATTACTAATGTTTGTTTCCGGATAAAAAGACTAAGTCTATGTTCATAAAAGGTAAATAAAATAAAATTGTATTTTAAAATAAAACCTACCGAACTTGTAATAGTTTGACTTTTCATGAAAAAGTACTAAGGATTAGTTATATAGTTGAATGACCAAAGAACTATTAATGAGTGTGTACAATTGACAAGGGTCAACAATTTAACACTTGAATATGGATTAAAATGTATATTTAGTTCAAAGCCCCAAGACACAAATTTTACATGTTAATGATTTGAAATGACTTGAATGATTATGTTTTAAATTAAATTTATTTCATAAAGTTGAAGCCATTGTCTCATTATTGCATTGTGTGTTGTGTGAATTTCTATGTGTTTGTTGTTTTGTTTGCTTGAGAACAAGTAAACGTTTAAGTGTGGGGATGTTGATAAGTTTGAAATGCATCGTGTTTTAGGGTATAGTTTGATATGTGTTTATCTG
>JANVCL010000213.1:15361391-15372333 GCA_026546855.1 Erythroxylum incrassatum | reverse complement strand
ACAACAATAGGACAATTTTATGAGCGTCTTCTGATTTCAAGTGTGTGAAAAATTTATAAGAAAAAACCAATAAGTTATTCAATTGACAGAAAAAAACTTAAAAAAGAAAGCTAATAAGTTATTCAATCAGATCATAGTGAGTAAATATCACAAACAAAAATAAAACGTCATTTCAGCATTTAAAAGCAAACAGAAGAATGTGAAAAAGATTACGGGTTCAGTAACATACAAAATCGGGATCAACGCGAAATAGTTGAACAGATCGATCGACGAACTCGTCCTACGAAGTTATGTAAACCATTGGCGTTGCGGCTGCGAGACAGAGGACTAGAGTTCATATCAAAACTAGTAAAAAAAACAAAGAAAGAAACAATCATAGAATCTAACCATGGCTTGAGCTCGACGGAAGAGAGAATGAGATCAGAGGATGATGAAAGAAAGAAAAGGGTTTGGTAGTTAAGAGGAGAAATCGTTATTGGAGCGTTGGTTACGGTGCTACTTTGGCGATGAACAGATCCCAACAAGCCCAACCTGATTTCGATAATTCCCAACTGCTTACGAAGAGTAGAGAGAAAACGCGAGGCCCTTCTGGAGAAAACAAGAGAGACGATCTGAGAGGTCTGGGCAAACTTGACATTTTGGGTTTGAGATTACCCCAAACCTTGGTATGGAGCAGTTTATTGGTTTTGGCTGGTTGGATTGGTTGATTCAACCAACCAACCAATTAACCAAACATATTTATCAGCTGTTTGACTTAGTCAAATAGCTGATTTTGGCTGATCAACTGATTTTTTAGCTGATCAGCTGTTGTCCAAAAACACCCTTAATGTGTGCTCAAATAGATAGACATGACTAATGTACTTAACATGGGTAAGCATTAGACTAGACTAGTGTCCTATGAAAGGCTTTGGGCATGGATGACCTATGATCAACGGATAGATTTCAAGTGTAGATCTTAGATGATATGGTAGATAAGATCACAGTAGTTATACATCAACTTTAAAAAATAAGGACCATATGGGAGGATCATTTGAATATAGTAAAGTTCTTCGTGGATATGGATGTATCATTCCTAATTAAATATAATCTCTTTTCTTGTTAGTTGTGATGTAGCTAAATCTTATTAGATAGAGACCTATTTGGATGGGAGTGTCATCCAATTGCTTAGTGTGATGTAATATAATAAGTATAGAGGTGATCTAGTTAGTTCAGTACAATTAGGATTTTGAATTGTAAAGCCAAAGGTGCCTATAAATAGCTTATTTGAGTCTTACTCCTAGAGAAGAGAGATATAAAGGAAGGAAACATATTCAGAGAGAGCATTCCTTTGTATAATTTTGGGGAAGTAATAAAGGTTGATTTTTATGTTAACTTTTTTGTGTTTGTTGTTGCCTATGATTATTTAATACTTTCGTAGTATTCTTACTCAAGTATGAGAGTTAAATATTTCTAGGGTCATAAGGCATTTGAGAATAAGGATTTGTTAGTCAATGATCATGTGGAAAGGTTGAGTCTTGCTTAAATGGAGCTAAGTAAGATCATCGTGCAAAGGAGTAGATGCGGCTTCAGTATAAGTTTAGTTTTTAGGAAACCTTTATATCAGTAGCCACCCCTTTCTTCAAATTATGAAGTTTTTGGATAAGGAGTGAGTGCTAGGACAAGGATTGAGGCATGAAGTGCTATTGAAGAGCAACCCAGAGGTCACAAATAGTGGAATAACTAAGAGCCAATCAAGCTACAAAGTTGGTGAAAGTAGTAGTAGGAAAATAGTAGACGAGACAGTCTAATTGTTGCCATTTGAGATATTTTAAAGAGTAAGAATCTACTATTGCATGCAGCGAGAGTGAGCCATCAACATACCTGTAAAGGTCACATGCTATCAACACTGCTTCCACTTGATTTTTTCAGACAAGATAATTAGTTGAATCTAGGGGCATTGTAATAAAATTTGTAATTTGATTGAATGGTAGTACTGGAGAATTTGATTATGCAATTGTCAATGTTAGATAATACCTATGTTGTTATAATGTTTAGGATTATTTCTACTATATGGATAAGCTAGAATTATGAATTATATTGTGTTTTTGTATTTTGCTAAAGTATTGGAGTAGTATGAAGGAGAATGGTGTCCTTAAATAGAAGGTTCAGTTAGCTAAATGAATGAGAAAATTTCTAGTGTATGGATCTGATACTATAATAAAGTTGTGAATTGAAACTGAATTTCTTTCTTTTTCATTAAATTGTACAGAAGTGATAACCCTTAATATACATGGGTTCATGTGTATGATAAGATGAAATAATAGATACAACTTGAAAGATTTTGATACATTAAATAGTAATAGAATATATATAGTTGACATTTAATTGAAACAAACGTTTTCAATATGTTTTATCAAATTATGATATTGAAGAAAGATGATAGAGGACCTGCAGACATGCTTAAGAAAGAAAGATTTGACTTAAGCATGTTTGAGAAAGAATGATTTGACTTAAGCGTTGTATTTAATTTTGTTCGCTAAGACATATGTTTAAATATTAATAAGGAACTTGTAAGATTAGGTATGATGTGCCTCTAAGAGGTAATTCTATTTGTAGGGGATTTCCATGGGCCTCTAGTGCTACAATTCTTACATTTAAGTTCCTAAATTTATCAAAAGACTTTGAATAATAGGTATAATCAATTTGGTTGGGTGGTGGGCAATTTGGGGATGGTAACGATGTTAGGATATCAACCATGATCTAATTACAGATGTAACAAAATTTCACATCTTGAAAAATAATGAATTATAAAAATATGAATTATAAAAATAACTTGAAAAATATGAATTATAAAAATAATTAAATCATATTTGATTCAAATTTCTGCTGAAATCTTTTCACAATATGTTATCCATGAGTTATCTAAATTTTCAACCTTTAATGGTATCCATAAAGTAGAGAAAAAGAACTTAATGCTTTAAGAAGAATAAGTATTGAGTGCTAGCTCCATTACACTTATTTCCTATATATATTAAAAAAACATTAGAGTTTATTTTTATTAAAATTAAATATTTTAATTATAATTAAAGTTAAACTTATAATTTAAATAAATAAATATCTTATATTTAATCTATGAAGTTTCTTAAACTATGTAATTAAGTTCAAATTGATTATTCTCCTTTTAACTGCTTTTATATATAACATATAAGGTTCCTATTATGTTAGCAATAAATATAAATATAAATATAAATTATAATTCATGATTATAATTAAACAAATTAAAAATTCTTTTATATTTAATTTTTAATTAAATAATTTATAATTATAGGTCAAGATTGACATCTAACAATATGTTATAACCACCTAAATATTAGAAATGTCAAAGTAGTTTGAGTTATCCTCTTTAAGCATAGTTATGTGTATAATTTAATCCTTTCATCATCTAATAGGGCAATTGAATATAAAGTATAGATATAGTGGTCACTCCTTTGAATTCATTCAAGTTATTTCTTGATAATTATTAACTGATCTATAACAGATATTTGAAAACACATTTTCAAAACTCGATGCACTCTAGCAGGAGATTGTTTTTAATCATTACTAATCAAGAGTAGTGGAACATTCTCTTTAATTATTTTAAAGTGATGAATTCTTTATTAACTTACTCAATTATTTCCATATGGATCATACTATATCTAAATACTATCAACTGAGATACCATAACTAGAATAGGTCATAAGTAGCATCAAAAGATAATAATTCCCACATGAGATGCTCTAATAATCTTAAGTCTAAAGATGAATTATACAACCATCATAATAAGGAAATCCATAGATACATAAGTAATATTTCATTTGAGATCCTCATAATTAGGTCAATTCAATGAAATTATTCTCTAATAAGAACCCACACATTTTTTAAGTATCGTCATATTTTAATTTATGAGGTCAATTACTTTCTTCATAAGAAAGAAATATTACGTGTGCTAATTTTACCATTTCATCAATATCCTTTCTTGATGAAACAACAACGAGGAATAATAAATAAATGCAAATTGAATATCATAATTATTATCTCATCATAATTTCAATTGTATAGTAATTATTCATGAGATTTAACCATTAGTATTAAAACAACACATGTAATTAACAAATACATAAAAGATAAAATATGCCTTTATTAATTAAAATAATAATGTCATATATAAAATTGCAACCAACTAATTGGCTGTAAACGTATAAACTAACAATCTCCCATTTACACAAAAGTCAATCTTCCACTTTCAAAGGTAATTAGGTAGGATTGAAGCTACTCAATATGACACCACAACGAGAGAAGGCAGAAAAGCATAACTTGATCAAAATTATATCAAGATTAGTTAGGAAATGTTGTATGTAATGGTGAAACAATTGTGATTTTTTTGTAATGGTAATTTTAACCATTCATTTTGAAAGTTAATAATTTTTTAAAATTTTTTAAAAAGCCAAATTTCTACATATTGAATACCATATCCATCTATAAGTCAATCATGTCTCTTTTAAAATAATGACTAAGTGATAGGAGCTGCAAGATTCTCTTTAGTGAGAACTCACTCTAATGCTATGCCTTTCAGCTTCACTATCTCCTTAATCAAGTGAAATTCCTCAGTACATATTTAGACTATTGATGAGACCTTGGTTCCTTTACTTATGCAATGGTGTCATTATTATCATAATACAATATTATTCTGCTTAATAATGCTAAAAACCACTACAAGTTTGGTTATAAACATCTTGATCCAAAATGCTTCCTTTGCCTTCTCTGACATGCAAATGTACTTTATCTCAGACGTAGAATCCACAATGTTTAGTTGTTTGTAACTCTTCCAACTTATTACACCATTATTCATAGGGAAGATGTACCTTAACTAGATCTACTATCATTTGGATCAAACTAAAAACTAGTATTTAAATACCTTTTAACTCTTAGTTCAGTTTCTCTATAGACTTAGAAAACATCTTTAGTTCTCAAGTACTTGGAGATCTTTATCACAGTTGTCCAGTGATTATGGCTAAGATTGGCTTGAGATCTACTCATTACGCTCAAAGTATAAGAGAAATTTGGCCTAGTACATAACATCGTATACATAATTGATCCAATTGCCAAAGCATATGTAACACAATCCATTTTATCACTATCTTCTTATGCCTTAAGACATATACTTTATAAGAGAGAAATCCTACGCAACATGGATAAGAATCCCCTCTTGGAATTCTCCATGCTAAACCTTTTTAGCACTTTACCTATGTACACAGAATGGGATAAGCCAAAAAAAATTCTTTGATCTATCATTATAGATCTTTATTCCCAAAATATAGGCTACTTCTCCTATATCCTTCATAGAGAAGTTCTTAAAACAACCAAACTTTTACCAATTGAAGCATTGGTATGTTGTTTTCAATCAGCAATATGTCATCCACATATAACACTGAGAAGATGTCTGCACTCCCACTAACCTTCTTATGGACATATAGTTCATCCACATTTTTTATGAAATCAAACTCTTTGACTGTTTCATCAAAACAGATGTTCCAACTCTATGATGCTTTCTTAAGTCTATAAATGGACTTTTGCAACTTATATATTTGATTAGGAAATCTAATAGATTCAAAACCTTCGGGTTATGTCATATACACATCTTGAAACAAATACCCATTGAGAAATACTGTTTTGACATCCATCCACTAGATTTCATAATCATGATATACGACTATAGCTAATAAGATCCTTATGGATTTAAAAATAGCTAATGGCAAAAAGGTTTTATCAAAATCAACTCCTTGTTTTTATTTTTAACCTTTAGCCACTAGCTTTGCTTTGTACGTGTGTACATTATCATCTATATATGTTTTTATCTTAAAGATCCACTTGCATTCTACAGGTACAATACCATCAGGATGATCCATCAAAGTCCATACTTGGTTAGTGTATATGGATCCATTTCAAATCTCACGACTTCATTCCATTAAAAAATTAATGTTATACATTATGTCTTTAAAAGTAGCAGGCTCGTCATATATAAGCAATAAATTGTCTTTCTCTTTTCAACATATAGATCTAATCTAATAAGGGGGATGAGGTATTCTACTAGTGTTTCATGGATTGTATGTCTCTTGAACTTTTGGCTATACATCACTTGTATCAACTTGGGGTTTATGTTTCATTTGGATTGAATTTAAGGTTCTTCAAATTCTCTAAGTTATACCTTACTCCCATTACTTTCTTTGAGAATAAATTCTGTTTCTAGGGGTGTGGCATGTCTTAAGACAAACACCTTTTTCTCAATAAGATAGTAAAATTGATATCCAACACTCTCTTTTAGATATCCTATAAATTTGCAATTATATGATATAGCTTGAAGCTTATCAGATGTTGCAAGCTTCAAATAAGCATCACATCTCCAAATCTTTAAGTGTGAAAACTTTAATCTACTACTAGTCTATAACTTATATGGTATTTTGTCAACCAATTTAATGAAACTCTATTTAAAAGGTAGACATCAGTTTCAAAGGCCCTCCTAGTCCATAACTTAAATGGTGTTTTGTCCACCAATTTAGATGAAGCTCTATTGAAAAAGGTAAACATAATAGGTATATGTATAAACGATAAATAACAAGGATACAAACAATAGAGAATATCTATTTTTATAGTTTCTATTTTTCTTTTTTTATTATTAAATCTTAATTTATTAAAATGAATAAAATATACCCTTTGAATGCTTAAATATAGATAAGATACTGGGACATCCTATAGTAATAAGTAATCTAATGACTTCTCACTTGATTTGGGCAAAGAAAGAGTTGACTGAAAGAGTTTGATTTTGGACTGAGTTAACCACACTAACCCTTTCTTTCTCAGACTTCCCCCCTCCTCCGTCCTATCTAGGAGGGATCAATTCATTATTTTTTGGTCTTTCTGTAACTAGGGGAATGTAATGTTATCTAGGCCAAACATGGTACAGTTGTCGTCTCAATTTAATGAAGCCAAAAAAAGGCCTGTGAGTTTCAAAGGCATCTCCCAAAAAAGAGGCAAAAATGATTGTATGACTCATTAGGGAATGTACTATATCTAATAGAGTACAATTTCTTCCCTCAGACACTTCATTATATTGTAAAGTTATAAGAGGAGTCCATTGTGAAAGAATCTCATTCTCTTTTAAGTAACCAAGAAACTCATAGTCTAAGTATTCACCACCATGATAAGATCTAACTATATTAATACCCTTACCATTTTGTTTCTTAACCTCAAGTCTAAATTCTTTGAAATTTTCAAATAATTCATATTTTTTTATTAAGTACACATAACCATATCTAAAATTATCATCTATAAATGAAATGAAATATAAGTATCCACCTCTAGGACAAGTAGATATAAGGCCACATACATCTAAATGTGTAAGCTCTAAAAACTCACCGACATGCTCTCCCTTTCCACTAAAAGTTAGTTGGTCATTTTTTAAACAAAAAAGATTCACAAGTTTTATATGATTCATAATTAAAAGGATCCAAATATCTTTCTTTATGTAGCTTTATGATTCTAGTTTTGTTAATATGATCTGACTTACAATATCATAATAAGATGAATTTTGATCGCTTAACTTTCTTTTCTTACTATCTATGTTAAGGATTAGTCTTTCAAGATCTAAATCATATGGATCATTTGTAAAGAATCCAAATCCATAATAAACATCATCTTTATAAAAAGAACAAATTCTATTGTTAATTATAAAGACAAGTCCATTCAAATACAAATAAGGAAAGGAAATGATATTTCTAGTAATGACTGGAACATAATAAAAATTATCTAGTTTTAACTCAAGACCAAAGGCAAAGTTATACTATAAATTCCTACAGTTAACGCATCAACTCTAGCTCTATTTCCAACTTACAGGTCCATTTCGTCTTTCCTCAATGATCTAATTACGTGTTAACATCTACATATTATTGCAAATATACGAACCACATCTAGTCTAACATCCAAGAATATGGAAAAGAATTAGAAAGATTAATCTTAATCATAAATATATCTAAAGATGGAGCTATCTTAAGCTTTTTATCAACTAGGCTAGCAAGATAAGCTTTGTAATTCATCCTCTAGTGTCCATCAACTCCACAATGTAAACATGTACCTTTATTATTTCTCTTCTTTTTGACATTACCTCTAGGCTTTGCTACTTTAGTAGAAGCCTTCAATTTCTTATTATTTTTCTTTTTAGAGCCTTTTTTCTTGCTGTTGGAAGAATCAACAATAAGAATAAAATTAGGTTCCTTCTCAAAGGATCCCTTTTTATTCTTAAGCATATTCAATAGTTTATGCAATGACACATCCTTTTAAGTTGTATAAAAGTTCACAATGAAATGTGAAAAGCTCGGAGTAAGAGACTGAAGCGCCAAATCAATGCTTAACCAATGGTCCATGACATAACTGAATTGGCTTAATTTTTAAATATAGCCAATCATCTTTAGTATATACAACTCAACTAAAGATCATTCTACAATTTTGCATTAATATAATTCTTTAGAAGTCTTATAACTTTCCACCTTATTTTGTGCATCGAACAACTCCTTGAGATATATAATTATAGCAAGAGGACTTATGCTTTCATACTGCTTTTAAAGCTCAGGAGATAATTTAGCCAATATTTCATATTTATCTTGTTCAACATCATTAATATGATGCCGATATGGTAGCAAGACTTCCTTAACTACATCTGAACTAGGCTCTGATGGAAATGGAGTTTCAAGAACACACATTTTCTTTTCTCGCTTGAAAATAGTTCTCAAGTTCTGAAACTAGTCCAAGAAATTTGGTCCAATAGGCTTATTAGGATCTAAGATGCTCATCAAGGATAGGTCAATATTCATTTTATCAAACAATCAAAAGACATAAATGAACAAGTATTAGTTTATACCATAAAACTAAATAAAATAAGGAATTTAATAAATATTTGGTTACACTCACCATTTTATTCAAAATGAGAAATTATCATATAATTTCCTAGTTAGTTAAGATCTGATTCAAAAATAGTTAATCTTGGGTTTGCTCAATAAACCAACTAAATTTAAATTAGGGAGATAATAACTTTATCAATAGCATTTTATGTGACTCCTAGATCCATTAAGTGTTAACTCTTTTTCAAAATATATATTATATGTTATTCCTCATCTTACCTTTAAATTTATATGATCATAAGTTTGCTCATCCAAATCATACAAATTTAGGAAAGCCCATTAATTTCAGATAAAACATATTCAGGTTAAAGTAGCCTCGAGTTTGCTTAATAAGCTTTATAATAAACTAAACCCTGATTTTATTCTTAAATAATAAAAGGAAACTATAATGTTTGTAATGTATGCTTAATATTTAATTCAAGGACTTAAAATTTTGGGTCCCATTAAAAAATATAATCTCAGTATATTAATTATTTCTAACATAATCAAATTATGAAAAAATCCTTTAACACCTTTGCTTAATTCTAATTATCGATTTGATTTAATTTAGTGTTTTAATTCCTTAAAAATTAAACTAAATTCCAAATATTCCTGATAAAATAAACCTTTGAAAACAATCTTCAAATAAAAAAAAACACTTTTTCATATTTATTAGAAATTTAAACCATTATTTTTGAATTTTTGGATTTCTAGACGCATTCCACTGCTACCCTTTCGTTCTCCTTTAGTCGCCGTTTGGGTTTCACCACCTCTAGCAGTTGTTTACTATTCGATCGTTAGTGCTTCACTGCCTCCCTCTCCCCGTTAGTGGTTCTTCCTTGTTAAGGCATCTGAAGTCCTCGCCAGTGGCGAGCTTTGCCCCTGACTAGTGGTTATAATTACCACTTGTTCACCCCTTCACTTTTGGGAAACTCTTGCCCTAGCTAATTACTAGTTCCTTCATTAACGGTCATGTCTGCCATTGATGAAGGCATCACCACAAGAGACACGATCGTTGGTACGTAATGAACGCATCAGCACAAGAGACACGATCGTTGGTACGTAATGAAGGCATCACCACAAGAGACATGATTCACACACATAAATACAAGCACAAATAACCATAATCAAACCAAAAAACTAGGCTAGGGGCTTGCATATGATTCATTTTCCAAAAACCACTTCAACTAGAATATCATAAGTAGAAACTGATATGATTTTAAATAAGTTTATTCACAAAACTTAGGCTAAAGGATATGCATCTGGATTGTTTTCAGATCTCAAACAAAACTATGGGAGCATATGATGTTATTTCAAAATCAGAACACATTAAACCAACTTTCAAATGCAAAGAACATAGATAGGAGGCTTGCAAATTTAATTTTCAGAAAACAAAAAAACACAGGGTATTTGATTTAAATTTTCATAAAATTAAAACAAACCCTATTTCATTTAAACAAGTTTTTAAGTCTTAATATTTATTAAAAATTAATAAAAAGTAATCAATTTTTATCTCTTTGTGTGTGTGTAATGTGCAAGGGGAAAAGTATATGCTGAAATTGAGAGTGAGTAATAAGGTGTATAGAAAAAGATGTGCCTAAATGTTTGGAGTGATATGAAATGCATTGAAAAAAAAGAGAGAGGGAAGACAAGAGTGAGAGAAAGAGCTAATTGTATCACAATAATTATTTAATTTGATGGTTTTCATTATGTTATTTTTAGTGTCCCACCTATTCTGGTAAAGTTATTCCCTTAACATAATTTATAAAATTATTATTTTAAATAGTTACAATCTTATAACTTTTTAAAAACTTTTCAAATAATATTCTACTTTATACAATTACAATTTAATTAGAAAAATATAATTATTTTTATTAAGTCGTATCAAAGATTAACAAGAATAATTGAAATTCATTCTCACTTTAAAATAAACAAATTTGGAAATATCTTATTAAATTCATAATCACCAACTATTCAATTTGGAAGTGAGAAAT
>JANVCL010000213.1:15334798-15345468 GCA_026546855.1 Erythroxylum incrassatum | reverse complement strand
ATTTCTTATTGTTATTGTTATTATTTGTTAACTTTTTTACTAATACAAATCATTCGTTTTAAAATAATCAATGAATTACATCTTTCCAATATATTATACTGCAGGGGCATTTTTGTCATTAACACTATTTTTTATTCTGTCCACTGCAACCAAATACATTTCTGTCCTTAAGACGAAGACAATTTTCTGTTCTATCCATCGCAACCAAACACCTCACTGTCTCCAAATTTTTTTCTGTTCCGTCTTCAAATTTCTATCTCGTTCTGTCTCTGCATATTGAAGACGCTAACCAAATGCAACGTAAGAGTCAAAGATGCGTTTTGTTAAGCTTTAAAGAAAGTGGAACTAGTTAAAAACTTTACAATCCTATTATGAAGAAAATTGTAATATCAAGGGATGTAGAATTTAATGAAGAAAAAATTTAGAATTGAGAAGTGAATGATCAGAAAAGACTTATTGTAATTGAAGAAGAGAAGAAGTTAGATGATAAAGGTGATAAAGAAAGACTGAAAGTCTCATCTCCTAAAACTCGTAGCTCTAGTATAGCACCAAAGAAAATAAGAAGCATCCAAGATATCTATAATGTCACACAAAGGATTGAACTTGAAGATGATGAATTTAATTTCTTATTTCTTTTTGCAGATTTTGTCCTTTGGCTTTTGAAGAAGCATACCTTAAACCTAATTGGATGAAAGTTATAGAGGATGAGATTCATGCCATCACCAAAATTGATACTTGGGAACTCACTACCCTTCCTTAAGGACATAAGGCGATTGGAGTAAAATGGGTGTTTAAGTCTAAAATAAATGCATCAAGAGACGTGGAAAAATACAAGTTGGAACTAGTAATGAAAGTCTACAAACAAAAATATGGAGTTGATCACGAAGAATTATTTGTGCATGTGGCTTAACTTGAAACTGTGAGATTGCTTATCTTTTTGGCAACCCAAAAGAAGTGGAAGATTCATCAAATGGATGTAAAATCAATTAAATGGAAAACATAAATAGAAAGTCTATGTACAACAAGCATAAGGATTTTTGTAAAAGGGCAAGAAGATAAAGTGTACAACTTAAAGAAAGCTTTTACGAGCTTAAGTAAGCTCCATAAACATATAATTCCATAATTGATGCTTATTTTCTACAAAATGACTTCATTAAATGTCCTTAAGAGTGTGGTTTATACATGAAAAGTAACTCAAAGGGATATGTTATGTTTGTTTGTCTTTATGTAGATGATTTAATTTTTATAGGAAGCAATTCAGCCATGATAAAAGGAGTTCAAGCAACTAATAGAGAAGGAATTTTAGATAACTGATTTGGGACTTATGGCTTTTTTTCAGGGGATAAAAGTAAAGCAAGGAAGTGATGGCATATTTGTTTCACAATCAAAAGAGACCTTGAAAAAATATTTCATGGAAGATTGTCAAAACAATCCTATTGATTGTGGTAGCATGTTAACAAAAGAAGGAGAAGGGAAACCAGTAAATCCAACATATTACAAGAGTATGGTATGTTGTTTGAGGTACTTAACATTTGCTTGATTGATATATCTTTTGGGGTTAGGTTATTGAGTAGGTTTATAAAGAATTCCATGACTTCACATCTGAAGGCTACTAAGAGAATTCTAAAGTATATCCAGGGAATTCTTGAGTATGGGTTATTTTATTCTTTATTGTAAAATCTTGAACTTGTTGGATATAGTGATTGAGTTGGAAGTATGCAGGATCACAAAAGTATAACAAGTTTTTTTTTTTTGTTCTCGATGATTTAGCTTTTACATGGTATTCTCAGAACCAATCCATTGTTGCTCTATCAACTTATGTAGCTAAATATATTGTAGCAGCATCTTGTATTTGTTATGGTCTTTGGCTAAGAAGAATGCTAAAGAAGATGAATTTGCAATAAGAAGAATAAACTAGAATTTACGTTGACAACAAATCATTCATTGCTTTGATAAAGAATCTAGTTCACCATGAGAGATCCAAGCATACTGATACAAAATTTTATTTCATAAGAGAGCAAGTGAAAGCAAAAGAAGTGAAGCTAGTTCATATGAAATCAAATGATTAGGTGGCTGATATTTTTATAGAGCCTCTCAAGGCAAAAAAATTTCAATATTTGAGGAAGAAGCTTGGAGTTATGGCACCTGGAGAAATAAGTTCAAGGAGGAAATGTTAAGAATTAAACTTGTTTAAATATGTTTTATTGCTTTGACTGATAAAAATTTGGGAGATTAAAAGTTTTTATTGGGGGAAAAAAGTTATATGGGGAGTCTAAGAAGAAATAAAATGACATATATACTAGAACTTTCTAATGTGTGTGTACCAACAATAAAATTTAGTGAAAATGAAGAAAACAAAAAACCCAAAAAATTTCAAACCGATAAAATCAAAACACCTTAATTTTTCACCCATCTGCACTCGAGTCAATCCTTTGAGGTGATTCATGTAACAAGTTCACTAATTACTTTCTTTCCTTCTCTTTTATATCTTATGAAAAAATTACATAAGAGATCACGTGAATTCTATTGACGAGATGCCAGGTGGGAAGACGGTGGAAAAAGATTGAATGCTGATGCTATCATCCAAAGGATTATTTTGTATTGTATATTGTTATATTTGAAACTTTAAAATAATATTGAGTTGAATTCGTCTGTTTGATAGATTAAAAATAAAAATTACAAACTTTAAGAATTAGATTTAAGTTTTAAGAAATTATAAATAAAATTTAAGTTAATTTATAATTATTATTTAACAATTTCTTATTAAAAGAATAGAAGATAAATAAATTATTTAGAAAAATATTTATATCTTAAATTATTTATTCTATTTTTACTTTTTATTACAATAAAACATGAATTTTCTTCCGATGATGATATTTAAAAACTTTAACTTTGCTTTAACTAGATTAAAATAGGGGTGTAACTTTGCTTCCTTTTTATAGTGTACGTTTTCGTCTTATACTAGAGTGTCTTATTCCTTTCAACGTCTGTCTACACTTGTATTTTCTTTTCAAGAAAAGGGATTAATCAGTGGATTGGAACAACTATTCAAACAACACATATCATAAGCCAGAAAGTTGTTTTTGAAACTTGAAAGATTATGAGGCCCTTGTATTTGTAGAGCGGAGGAGTTGCAATTTTATCTTGCTGAGCTTGTTAACCACATCTTCTATGAGGCCCTTGTATTTGTAGAGCAAAGGAGTTGCAATTTTATCTTGCTGAGCTTGTTAACCACATCTTCTATGAGGCCCTTGTATTTGTAGAGCGAAGGAGTTACAATTTTCTCTTGCTGACCTTGTTAACCACATCTTCTATGAGGCTCTTGTATTTGTAGAGCGAAGGAGTTGCAATTTTGTCTTGCTGAACTTGTTAACCACATCTTCTATGAGGCCCTTATAATTATAGAGCGGAAGAGTTGCAATTTTATCTTGCTGAACTTGTTAACTACATCTCTTATTTCAGCCCTCTCCTCGGGCAACTCTCTAGAGCAGGCCAAGCCCAACTCCAATATGGCTAAGAAAAGGCTTTCCGTTTCGTTTCCAGCTATTAATAGATTGTCATCTATGACATCAGCTATGCTGTGCGGAAAGTCTTCATTTACCCACTGCCTCAAGCTCAGCTCCTGATTGAACGTTCCATCAGTTGGCTTTTTTCTCGTCATCGTCTCCAACACTATGATACCCAAGCTATAAATATCACCCCTTGTAGATACTCTTCCTTCACCACCGTACTCTGCATCACACGCCAGATCTTCAAGTCATTTTGGAACCATCTCATTGCAGATACACAAACAAATGGACATTTTACCAATCAATTTATATTTGATTCTTCATGTACCAGGAGGTTGAGAGGGAACCGGTTTTTTTGCGAAATTAAGTTAGAGAAGGTATAAATGATAAACCACAAGGAAAACTTCTCTTATTCCTTTCAAGTCGAACTTTTTAATAGGTGAGATTTGAACCTAATAGCCTCGTATTTTCGAAAATAAAGTTAGTCGATTCTCTCAATCTCAGCCTGTTGATTGATTTAAATTCTTCTTATGCCACTTGATTCAATAATCAATACACAGCGCACTGATCAAAGAATAAGGGCTTTTACGAATTTATAGAGACTGTAGTTAACATATTGACGATAGCTTATGGGTGGATTTTGGCTAATAAGTAACATGCACACATAAAAGAAAGAAGCCCATTGGCATTAATGCGAGGAATTTGGTTAGAGGGGGTATAAACTATAATCACTGATATACCTGGTGCCATGTACCCCAGAGTGCCTAAAGTTGCGGTGAGTGTCGTGGGCTTGTCTTGAGCCAACATCTTTGAGATACCAAAGTCACCTACATGCGCTACCATCTCTTGATCAAGAAGAATGTTGCTGGGCTTCAGGTCACAATGCACAACAGCTTCTGGCTGGCCATGGTGGAGATACTCCAGAGCTACAGCAACATCAACCAATATGTTCACTCTTTTAGTTAGATTTAAGAAGTAATTGTGGGAATACAACCATTTTTCGAGGCTTCCATTTGGCATGTATTGCAGGATCAGTGCTCTCAGATCAGGATTGGAACATGAACTTATGACTTTAACAAGATTCCTGTGTCTAACGTTACGCAAAACTTTGCATTCTGCGTCGAAACTCTTGAATGCCCCTTCTAGCTGTAAGTTCAGAACTTTAATGGCAACAACTTTTCCATCTGAAAGTATCCCTCTATGTACAGATCCAAAGCTTCCAACTCCAAGCAAATTCGCATCAGAAAAAGAATCAGTGGCACGAACAAGTTCTTGATATGAGATCATTGGCTGCTCCAAATTATCTAATCCTACGGACGGACTTGAACCTTGAGTTTTTCTCCTTCCAATTCTTATCAAGAAAAGAATGAAAACAACCAGAATTGCTAATGCTGTGACTGATGGAAGAACATATTTCAGTAAATGAAGTTTGCTATCTGATCTGTGGTCACAAGAAGGGAATCCTAGTATTGGCTTTCCACATAGTGCCTGATTCCCTAGGAAAGATTGAGCTGTCAAGTTTGAGAAAGGTCCTACAGTTGGAATCTCCCCTGACAGTTTGTTGAAAGACAGATTCAATTGCGATAGATGCTCCAAACCCTCAAAGGACTTCGGTATCTCCCCCGTTAAATCATTGAAAGAGAGATCGATGAATTCCAACGCTACCAAACTGCCAAGCTTTGATGGAATTGGACCCTGTAATAAGTTATTTGACATGTTGAGAGAGCTTAAGCGCTGGAAAGTTTGGATAGTGCTTGGTATGTTTCCTGAGAACTGGTTCCAGGACAAATCCAAGTTTTCAATCACCGCTAATTTTGCATCAATAGGCACAGGGCCACCAAATGAATTAGAGGACACATTCAAGAGAATTAGACTTCCAAGTGACCATAGACCAATTGGCAGAGAAGAGTCATATTTATTAGAACTTAGGTCCAATTTCTGTAAACGACTCAGATTCCCAATACAACTTGGAATCGATCCATACATGTCATTACCTCGAAGAATTAGCTCCCCCAAGCTCCGTAAATGACATAGTTCATCTGGAGTCCGACCCGTAATCTTGTTCTCATCAAGATATAACTTCTGTAATTTCTTTAGTTCTGCAATAGATGGTGGTATTTTCCCACTGAGCCTATTGCTGCTGAAGTGCAGGAAATATAAGTTCTTTAGTGATCCAATCCATTCAGGTACATTCCCCTGAATTCCACATCCTTGGGCGTAAAAATATTGAATACCACTGGAATGGTTTCCAATGGAAATTGGCAAAACCCCATTTAGTGGATTATAAGAGATGATCAACTGCTCCAATGATCTGCAACTTGACAAGACATTGAGAAAGCCAAGTTCAGAATTTTCAAGTTCTCCGGTCAGCTGATTGGATCCAAAATTGAGAATCTTGAGTTGCTGCAAGCTGCCAAGGTTTGTTGGCACTGGTCCAGTGAACATATTGTTGTGCAAGACCAGTTGTGTGAGCTTTGAAAAATTGGACAAGTGCAATGGGATTTTTCCGCTGAACTGGTTCCACTGCAGGGAGAGTTCTTCAAGATTAGAAAGGTGAAGTCCAGTAGTTGATGGAAAGCTACCAGAAAGGTTACAGAAGGGTAAGGATAAGAACTGCAAATTGGTAATGTTGAGAATTGCTTGGGGTATGACACCAGTAAGGCCATTTATTCCCATTGTTAACTCCGATAAATTCGATAGCCGCCCCAGCTCCTCAGGGATCATTCCATGAATATGGTTATTTCCGGCATAAAAACAAACTAAGCTAGACAAGTTAGCTAAAGAAGGAGGAATGATGCCAGTTATGTCATTGTCACCAATATACAGAAACCGAAGGTTCGGTAAGCTGCCAATTTCCTCTGGTATGCTTCCGTTGAATCTATTAAGACTTATCTCGAGTAGAACAAGTTCTCTACATTCACTTATTGATGGAGGGATACGACCACTGAGGTTATTGTTGGAGAAATTAATCTCTCCAATGTCTAGACATACATGGCATATGTTCGATGGAAAGGAGCCTGAGATATAGTTGTTCATAAGAGAAAAGATTAGCAGTAAAGTGATATTATATATAGAGGAAGGAATTGAACCGATAAGACCATTGCCCTCCAAACTCAATATCCATAAATTTGACATGTTGCCCAAAGAAGGTGGAATAGTGCCTCCAAGATTGTTCCCACCTAGAGACAACTGTTTGAGCTTTGATAATATGCCCAACTCTTTTGGTATGCCACCACTGAAGTTGTTGTATACTAAAGAAATGGCTCTTAATTCCTTGCAGCCGCATAAACTTGGTGGGATTGATCCCGCCAAACGATTCTCTCCCAACAGCAACAATTTTAAGCGAGCTAAATTGCCCAGTTCATGCGGTAGATTGCCATGCAAACCATTGTACCTAAGGTCTAGTGAAGCAAGGAATGACAGGTTACCAATATGAGGAGAAATGGTGCCTCGTAGACCCACGTTAGGAAGTTCTAGAGCAGTGACTCTTTGTCTTCGTTTGCTACAAGAGACACCAAACCAGTTGCAGAAGTTGATGGCAGTGCTCCAATTGCCAACCAAGATGTTGTTCGGTTCCAAACTCAATCCAGCCTTGAAGGCCAGAAGAGAAGATTCATCAGTATAGTTGGAGTGAACCACTGCCAAGACTGGGCTCATCAGGTATGACTGTAATACCAGCCATACAAAGAGGAATATGCTGGTGTATCTTTCCATTTTCAGATTCGTAGAGGAGAGTTAGAGATCGTAAGAAAGTAACAGAGGGTTTAGTTTACATGAAAAGCCAATTTGTGCAAGTATGAATTATGTTTTGTCGCGGTTTAAACGATTGTCACGCTTGTAATTATACTCTGTTCGGATGGGCTTAAAATAATAAAACTTTTATCAGTAGAATCTTTTTTGAAAATTTTTTAAGAATTTTTTTAAGAAATTAATTGACTGTTTGGTTGTTATTTAAAAAAAGTGTTTTTGAAAGAGCTTTTTTGAGATAACTTTATGCAATAGTCTGTTTGATAACATAAAAATAAAAAATACTTTTAATTTTAACTATATTTTATTTTGTAATAAAAATTATTTATGCATATAAAAATTATTTAAAGTATATTATACATCATGCAAAGTATAATATATTAATTATTATATAATTTTAAACCATATGAAGCATAAATCAAAATATATCTAACTAAATCTTTTATATAGATTGTAACGTAAGTAAACTAATATAAAAAATAAAAATTAAAACATATAAAAAGTAAAATAATATTATATAAATCTTAAAATAAATATCAAAGTTGAGTAAATAGTTAAATACATAATAAATGGGAACATGTATTTGTGAGTATTGTGAGAATTATAAATAAAATATAAGAGCAAAAGAGACTAAAAATAGGCTCATAAATTGATTTGAAAAATCTACCTAAAAGATGTTTGTTTAAAAGTTTCAAATTTGAGCTTCTTAAAAATTATATTTTGACTGCCAAAAAAGTCATATCTATTAAAGTGTTTTTTATTTTATAGTCAAATATTTATTTTTTAAAAAAAAACTTTTATAACGAAAAAAATTACTTATTAATCCTCCAAAAATTCATCCAGTCATGTACTTAAGTTTATAGCATGATTAGCCATAAGCTAGTTGAAAAGTTACTATTATCTATCACGAAGCTGCCCACTTGGCTCGTCCAAGAAATGCTAGTCAATTACGCGGAAGACCACTAACTTCCGATGGCCGTCAACTTCGGTTTGTCGTATCACTTGAGTCACTTCAGTCTCTTCTTAAACAGTATTGACTTTGAAAATTCTATTACTTTCCATTTTCTCTTAGAAATTTACAGTAAAGCACGTCGTTTCCATTATCCTTCAGTTTCTAAGAGACATTTTATGAAGTTATTGTAGTTTTGTACCTTATACCATTCATAGTGATGAAATATTAATGGCGCCTTAACGTTTTAATTAACTGTCTCCATGTCAGAATCATGAATTAATTGAACATAATGGAATAAGAACAATCCAGTAAGCCCTGTGATTATGATTCAGGGGTCCTGGGAATCCGTTTTCAATTTCTCTTCCCAACCCAAACGCTTCCTAAAGACAAAGACCAAGACTTTCTGAAACCAAAGTCACATAAATAAAGTCCAGTGTATAGGTCCACAGACCTATTCCTTTTTTATTTTTCACTTAGGAAAGCTCTTTTTCTTAATTTGCAAGGTTTTTCTTTTCCTTTTCCTAAACGTGCTTATAGATAGTTGAAGTTAGAATTGGCAACAATATTTCAGACAGCAAGTAGACCCGGGGAGAAGTATGAAAGCAAGAAAAATGCTTTCTATGAATTTTCCTGGATGTGATTGCTAAAACCTAACTTCAAATATCATTTGGAATTGTAGGGTTAATGTACTTTGTAGGACCTCCCAAGAAATACAATTGCTGAGAGAAGGTCCAAAATCAGTGGGCTGGAATGCTGCACTCACTCAATGTCCCAAAAGTCAAGTCAATTCCGCGTAAATACCTGGAATTTTTAGATGATCACTTACTATACAACATAGCGAAAATTGCCAACACAACCAAAATGTAGTTGATCACTTACCCTTTTTTTATTTTTCACTTTATGAAAGCTCTTTTTCTTAATTTGCATGGTTTTTCTTTTCATTTTCCTAAACGTGCTTATGGATAGTTGAAGTTAGATTTGGCAACAATTCAGACCTCAAGTAGACCTGGGGAGAAGTATGAAAGCAAGAAAAATGCTTTCTATTAATTTTCCTGGATGTGATTGCTACAACCTAACTTCAAGTATCATTTGGAATTGTAGGTTAGTGTCCTTTGAAGGGCCTCCCAAGAAATGCAATTGCTGAGAGAAGGTGCAAATACTACCAACTCCAATCAGTGGGCTGGAATGCTGCACTCACCCAACGTCCCAAAAGTCCAATCAATTCCGCGTAAATACTTGGAATTTTTAGATGATCACTTATTATACAACATAGCGAAAATTGCCAACACAACCAAAATTTAGATGATCACTTACAGTACAACATTGTCAACACTTTTTTTTTGAGATGGAAGAACCCACAGTCGTTATCTTTTAAATGTGCACTAGGTAAATTTCTGGATTGACGTAATAGCCTGTAAATCATGTCAATTGAGTTTTCCGCACTATACAAGTCATGTACGACAGGCTCGATCAAGAGAGCGTAAATAGGAGATTTAAACACAGGACCTTTTGGCCCTATGCCTTCCACTTCACCTACTAACATTGCCAAAACGGCTAAGTCTTTTTTCATTGTTTTCCTTGAAAAAATTTAATAATTTCATATTCATATTCACTGAAAATATTGGGTATTTATAAGAAAAATAATAACATTATGAGTGCCTGAAATTTTCTTGTTTAATTTTATTATAATTTATGAATTTATGATTGAATTTTAGGAGTATGATTAAATTATTGAGTTTGTGGAATTGTTAGGATAATGTAAGATGTAATTAAATTGAATCCAATAAGAGAATGTGACAAAGAGGCCTTTTATTATATATTGTCAAACTCGAACACTATTTAGTATTTTAAGAATTACTTTTAACAGAAAATTAAATTTAGAATTGCTCAAGAAGTTATGAGAAGGTGTGAGAAATATCTACATTTTATAAAAACTTGATAGATAACTCAAGTAAGAGAAATTGACAAAAGAAAAGTTTGATTTTATTTTGTTATCACAACTAAATATGGTTTAACTTTTGATAGAAATATAGATTCAAGAGGTTATCAGAAGTTAAAATAATTTTTTTTTACAACTTTTAAGAAGACACATAGTGTTAATCTTAATTATCCAACCCCTTAGATGATGGTGGCGTTATTTTCCCTAAGGTGATACTTGCCTAGATGAACAAAATGACTGGCTAACAGAACCATGTAAGAATCAGTTTTAAAAACATCTTAACTATTGAAAATTGACGTGGTATCAGGTCATTTCTTGTAAACAAAAAATAAATATTATTATCTATTTATGTGAATTTTTTTTATAAAACATCATATATTATATTAAAATAAATTTAATAATTTTAAAGGTCAAGATTTTATGTTATTAAAACAATTTTAATAACATTGGTGATCAGATCAGATATTCGGGATGACATTTAACACCACGCTATTCCAACATATGGTTAAACAAACTTCTAAAC
>JANVCL010000213.1:15244551-15255321 GCA_026546855.1 Erythroxylum incrassatum | reverse complement strand
CTGATTATAGTACAAAAAATGATTTTGTGTTGGAACTTGCACAAAACTATTTTCTAGCTGATTATAGTACAAAAAATTGAATCCAACATGATGGAAGTAAAGATTATAAATTCATGTAGGACTCAGAAATTTTTAGTGCTGAAACAAATATATACAACAATAAAAAAATTGTTAACCTTTTCATTATGATTTTATTAGATGATATTAAGGACACAATCTTCCACTTCTATTCGATGCATTTAAACATTTTTTAGCATTCTTTATTAAATTAGTGAACTTCTTCTAATTAAAAATTTTATTTCTTAGGAGGAGTTAATCATATACTTTTTTTTAATTTTTACTGGGTCCCATTTGCCATTTTCACTTTACCTTCTACATAACAAAGGCTTGGCATTATTGGCAACCTCTATCATTAATTATTTCTGTAATCGGCTGGAAAACAATGTCCAAGAAAATAGACACTGGGCCATGCCTAATTCAATTTGCGGTCCATCCAAAAGTGATGAGGCCACTCTTCGTGGGATTATGCTGCCCTCATCGCCCTTTGAGATCTTTCACGTTGACTTTCAAAACCAAAGGTTCAAATAAGAAGTTGAGAGGAATGAGTATGATTGAGATGTTGAATTTAAATCTTTTGATCGAATTTGTTTCTCCTCTTTGAGTCATAACATTGCTTATCTAACATTTTTCTTCTTTCCAATGTCCCGTAGGCATAATGAAAAGCAATTAAGTTTTAATCGCATTTGAACTACACGTAAAGGTCTCCCATTAAGCCACTAGGTTATGACTTGAAGAACATCATAAACAGTTTGATCCCCGAGTTTCATAACCACTGATATGTAGGTGTTTTTCTTTCTTATGGAGATGAAACAGTTGGCAGTTTACATTACATTTGCCACAACAACAGCAGCACTGGAGCATTCAATTTTTGTGCTAACAGGAGCAGAAGTGTTTCAGTGGACGAGTTGGTGCAACAAGTTCACCAGATACTGCTTCCAAATTGGCGGTGGTTTGTTCGCAGGCTATGCCGCATGTGCTCTCATGGCCCTCATTTCCGTCATCTCAGCATTCAACTTGTTCAGGCTTTACTCTCCATAATATTTTCTCTTCCAAAAGTCCACCTGACCTAGTGTTTTTGCCTATTAGCTGTTCGTAATTGTATAAGTAAAACTTTTTATTGCCTCCTTATGTCATAATGCTTTGATGATGCCATGTCTTCCCTCTATTTGAAAAGAAACGAATTGGTGTCAGGAACATAGCAAACTTTGTTGTTGATTCTCAGTAGATTGGGAGTTCAGATCTCCTGTCTAATATTATGGTGTCTTATTGTGCCCAATAAATCTCAGCTGTTTATTTATATGGGTCTCATGCGGGATCCACGTGGGACCTACGTGAGACCCGCAAAATAAATGGCTGAGACTTTATTAGACAGAATAAGACAGAATAAAACTGGACAAAAGATCTGATCCGCATATTGGACCACACTCATTTGCCCGTTATGCCACAAATTGTACTATGCAACAGATATGTCAGGATACCTGCATGCCACTCATGGAATCAAGCTAAAAGTCCTAAAAGAATATATATGAAAAGTATGTACACAGTAAAGGCCAACAAAAGTCTGGTTTAAAGAAGAAGAATTACCACTAAAGCTATTCTGCTTGCTAGACTACAACATGGTCTGCAACCCTGTTCTGACCAAGTCAACTGACTGAAGAGAAATTATTGGTTGCTTTATGACAATGGCTTGGAAGTTTTAGCAGTGCGCTAAATAGAAAAGACCACTGCACAACATTAATGATAGAAATAATTACTTGGCGGTCCAAACTAACTTTTTAATGGAGACATATGAATATCTCTGTCAGCACGCGAGACAAGTAGCTTGTTCCTAATTACCAATCATGCTTGCAGCAATCTATGTTCACACATGCACAAGAACGGTAAGGGTCAGAAGGGCCAAAAAGTTAATCGAGAAGAACTTCTCCGTACTTGTGAAGATGGCCGTAGGCTTCATCTTTCAGCACAGAATAGTTTGGGTTGCACTTCTAGAATCTTAAGAAATTTCCAATTATTCACGTGGACTTGGCCTGAATCTAGCCCAACAGGCCCATGTTCAATTTCATAACGATATCACGTCTGTCTATAATGATTAAAAAGTCAATGTTAAAGTTGACTAGTCTTAGCGACAACCAAGCTTCACGTGGATTTCGTAATAAAAGGCAGACTATACATAAGAGATGTTTAATCCAAGCTAGTTAGAGTCCAATAGGATCAGCAATTGGGACAACTTAAAAATTAAGCACTTTTCAGATTTTTGTTGGGTGTCCTAACCTTATTTTGAACTTTCAATAATTATTGACGCTTTTATAGTTCACAATAATGACGAACGAGTAAAGACAAGACGAATAATAATTGGATGGAGCCCTTATGAAGAAGACACGATTGTGTAGGATGCTACAGGCCCGTATCTTTAACTTACACGATCGTGTGGATCAATAGTATAAGTCCTTAAAATCATATAAAGAAAGACGTGAAGGACGAAGACATACACAAGCGTGCATGACATACATGCAATCACTTATACGATCATATATGTGACCATGTATAATATAAAAAACCTATTTCTGGATATACAAGAGGAAAAGACAGGTTAAGGCAGCGAAAACACCAAAAAGGAAGAAAATTAGAGAGAAAGCAAATAGTCACATCCTTTTTTTTAGGTTGATTTGAGAGTTTGTTTGTTGACATATCAACTTTGATTTCAATCTTGAAATTTTATGATATAATTTGTAGTTATGGGGTGAGATATTAAACTACATAATTCCTTATTTGAGTTTAATAGGTTTGTTTATCTATTCGGACCATGGTTTTTTCCTCTACATTGGAGGATTTTTCTTGTAAATCTCAATGTTTACTTCTTTATTAAGTTTTTATTCTCATAATGATATTTGCTGGTTAAACTTGAAGAGTGTTTTGTTATTGCTATTTGGTTGATTTGTTAAATAGTTATATTTTTGTCTCCCCAAAAGTAGTATAAAAGTCACCGTAATGAAAGGTGGAAATAATTATATGGTCAAGTTGACGTCAACTTTATGTTTTTATCTCCCTACAGGTGGTATTAGATTCATCACGATGGAAGGTGGAAACAACTTTATGGTCAAGCTTATGTTAACAAACCACTCTATTTGAAGCCTATGATGGAGGACCTTTTGTACTACAAAGATCTCTTTGATCCTATTGATGTGGATAAAGATATAAAGGATGATGTTCCTTCAAAACATGAGAATATGTCATATAAAGAATGGGAAAATATGAAGCAAATTGAGAAATCTATGTCGGACTATTTGAGTGATTTATAGGATATAATTAATAAGTTTACAATAATGAAGATCATTCATGATATGAGCTACAAGCCTTGCTCCTGTTAAGTTCATTATCGGATAGCTAAGACTCGTTGATGGTGACAATTAGCAATTCAGCTCCTAAAAATGGGCTCTTTTTGGATGTAATAAAGGAGAGTATATTCAATGAAGAAATTAGAAGAAAAGAGATAGGAGTTGACAATGTCCAACCAAGCTTTTGTGGCAGAAAGTAGGGGAAAGAGCAAATGTAGGGGTCCCAAATGACGTGGCAAGTCTAATAATCGATTAAAGTTTAGAAGTCACAAAGAGGTGAAGATATGCCACTATAGCGACAAGCCAGGACATATTAAGAGGTTCTATTAAAAATGGAAGAGAGATTAGAAAAAACAAAATAATCAAAATGATGGAGATGATAAGAGTACAATCATATCTACTTCAAGAACAAATGATGAGATGTCCTTAGTTTGTGTGATAAGTGAATGCTTCCATGTCAGTGATTAGGTTCTAAGTGGTTTATTAACACGAGAGCTTCATACCATTATGTTCCAAAAGTGGAGTACTTCTTAAAATATAAGAATGAAGACTTTGGGAGCATAAAGATGGGAAATCAAAGCTCTACCAAAATTGTCAATATGGGAATTAACCCTGGTAGATAGGTTAAATTTGTTATCGGCAAACATGCTAAATCGAGAAGGATTTAGGCATACTTTCAAGAATAAGAAGTGAAAAATGTCTAAGGAGCAATAAATATTGCTCGAGGAAAATTGTGTTACACATTGTATAAGGAAAACTTAAAGGTGTGTAGTAGTGGACAAGCATATATGATTGAAGAGGAAACTTTTCCATATTTTTGACATCGACGATTGAGGCACTTGAGTAAGAAATGAATAAAGTTATTGGCTAGTAAATCTTTTATCCCAGTCAAGAACACCCTACTGCTTAATCCTTGTGATCATTGTTTGGTAGGAAAGTAACACAGAATCTCTTTCAAGAAAAGATCTACAAGGAAGATAGAGTTATTAAAGTTGGTGCTTTCATATGTGTATTGCCTAATTGAGGATGAGTTATCGGAAGGTAACAAATATTTTATTATATTTATTGATGATGCTTAAAGGAAGACTTGGGCATACATATTGAAAGCAAAGAGTCAAGTATTTGAAACTTTCAGAAGTGTCATGTCATGGTAAAAAGGAAAGCTGAGAGGAAGCAGAAGTTCCTGCGAACATATAAAGAAGGTGAGTATACCTCTAAAGATTTTAAAGATTATTGTATATCGTATGACATTAAATAGACTTTATAACCCAAATAAGCAAAAAATGATCAGGAACAGGGAAGATATATTTCAAGAGCATGAGAGAAGTGCTAATATTATAATAGGAGAAAAGATTACATAAAGTAGCTCATCTTATGATGTAGTTAATTATTATCCAAATTCTAACATGATTGTGTAGCCTACAGATGAAGGAGATTAAGTGTGTGAACAAACACACATTGATGGTAATCATGTATAACCTGGTAATGATGAGTTACATAAATCACATCCAAACATTGCTGAAGATGAAATCATTGAAGATTATAAGTAGGGGGAGCAACCGAATCCAACAACCAATAATATATAGCTTTGAAGGTCAACATGGAAGAAAAGTTCTTCTACAAGATATTTGAGTTTAGACTATTTATTAGTTACTACTAAGAGGACTCCTGAAAATGTGAAAGAAGTTACATCATCTAATAATAAAAATGTCTGGCTCGCAACAATGAAGGAAGAGATGAACTCTCTGAAGAAGAATGATACATATAAGTTTTTAAAGCTTCCAAAATACAAAAAGGAACTAAAGAATAAATGGGTGTTTAAGATAAAGAAATATGGTGATGAGTTGGTGAAGCAAAAGGCAAGGTTAATGGTGAAAGGGTTCATTCAGAACAAGGGTATAGATTTTGATGAAATCTTCTTAAACAGTGGTCAAGATGACCTCAAGTCAAACAGTTTTGGATTTGATTGTCTATGTAGATCGTGAGATTGAGAACTTGGATGTTGAAACAAGCTTCTTTTTAGAGATTTGAAAGAGGAGATAGACATGGAGCAGTCAAAAGGTTTCAAAGCTGAAGACAAGGAAAATATATTCTGCAAGTTAAAGTAAAGTTTATATTTGTTGAAATAAACTCCAAAGCAATGGTATTGGAAGTTTGATTCTTTTATAACGAATTATAGTTACAAGCAAACTTATGTCGATGATTATGGTTGTCACTAGAAAGGTTCAATATGAAGCATGTCAAGCTAGTTAGCACGCCACTGTCACCTTATTTTATGCGAAGAAAACATGCATGTCCCTCAATAGAAAAGAAGAAAGATGATATATGTTATGTTCCATACTCATTTCCAGTAGGGTCTACAATGTATATTATGGTGTGTATACAGCCAGATATTGCATAGGTTGTTAGGTTAATGATCAAATTCTTGTTTAATCTAGGAAAGGTTTACTGGGAAGCAGTGAAATGAATTTTGAGAAACTTAAGAGGTCCTTTAAAGTGGAGTTTATGTTTTGGTGATGGTGAGCCAATTCTAGAAGCTTATACAGATGCAGATATGGCTAGAGATCTTAATGGAAGAAAAT
Source organism: Erythroxylum incrassatum (assembly GCA_026546855.1). NCBI lineage: Eukaryota > Viridiplantae > Streptophyta > Magnoliopsida > Malpighiales > Erythroxylaceae > Erythroxylum > Erythroxylum incrassatum. Next base: position 15,249,344 of record JANVCL010000213.1, on the reverse strand, counting down.
TCACTTCAACTTTTTAGTTCAAGTTTGCAAAGGAAGTTGTTTCATGGCAATCCAAGCTATAAAAGTATATAGCTTTACCTACGACTGAAGAAGAGTATATAGCTACAATAAAAGCTAGTAAGTAGATGCCTTGGTTGAAAAGATTCCTTCAAGAATTAGATGTGAAGCAAAAAGACTATGTAGTATTTTGTGATAGTTAAAGTACTTTTGACTTAAACAAAAATACTATGCATCATTCTTGTACAAATTACATAGATGTTAGGTATCATTGGTTAAGGTTTTTGATTGAAGAACAATAATTAATATTGATGAAGATTCATACAAACTTGAATGGTTTTGATATCTTGGTTAAAACAATTCCCGGAAACAAACGTGAGCTTTGTAATAAGCTTGTTGGGATGTCTCTCAGGTAGCTATTGAAGCATAATATATCTTACTCATAAATGGGATGGGGAGAAGATTGTTAAGTGTCCAACCCTATTTTAAGACTTTCAGTAATCGTTGATGCTTTATGGTTCGTAGGAATGACAAACAAATGAAGATAAGATGAATGATAGTTGGATGAAGCTCTTCTAAAGGAGACACGACTGTGCAGGGTACTACATGCTCATGTCCTTAACTTACATGGTCCTGTGAATCAACCGTATAAGCCTCTAGAACTATATGAAGAAAGACGTGAAGGGCGAAGAGATACACAGTCGTGTACACATCTGTGTGCATGACATAAATAGCTATGTACGAAGAATGTGTAGCTCTTTATAACCATATACATCTGCGACTTTAGTGACCTTGGAATAAACACAGTCACTTACATAGTCGTGTATGTGAGCATGCATAATGCAAAAAACATATTTCAGGATATAAACGAGGAAAAGTCATAATTTTATAAAGCCCACAAAAAGAAAAAGAGAGCCTAACTTTAACAAAACTAACCCAGCCTAACAAAAGATTAAAATAGAGGAGAGTATAAATTAAGAAGACAATAGATGGGTAATAAGAAACCCAATGAAAAGTTGTCTTCTTCTTGTTCTCTTTTTTTTTTCCAGCTGGTAAGTGTATAGTAAAACACAATATCTTTCTCTTGTATGTGAAGCTTTTATCATGCATTCCCTCATTTTATTTGTTTTGCATTAAATTCGTAAGGAAATTATAGAGATTAGCAACACAAAAATTCCTTAGAAAGGTGTAGAACTTCACATAGGTAAAACTTTTCTAGCAACAATTTTATGCCTTTATTTATGATTTTTAATCATCCTAAACTAATTTTTAGTTAGAAAGTATATTGTGATTGTTTAGGAGGATAATTTTGAGAAAAATCATAAACAAAATGGAGAAAAGGTGGCTATAAAATGAGAAAAAGAGGAAGTAGGAGAAAAGGAGAGGGTGAAGAAGAAGAAAGTTTATGATATTTTAAGCTATATTAAAGGGCAAAATTAGAATTTAGTTACTAAAATGTATTTTTTAATAATAAAAATAAGGATAAAATAGGACTTTTAATAGTTAAGGATATTTTAGTAATTATGGTGGTTAGGTAAAGTAAGGATATTTTAAAAATTAATAATAAAGTAAAAAGGAAATAATTTTGAATTATTAAGTGTAATTGGGTTGAAAATTTAATAAAACTTTGTAATGCCTAGGTCTGAAGGAGTAGATTGGATTTATTAGTTAGTTGAATCCAAAAATCAAGTAAAGATTATATTATATTGTACTCTTAGAATAGTATACAATTCATAAAACTTTGAATTTTTTATTAATAAATTATTTTATAGTGAATCATATTTTGACTTTGTCATTAATTAAATTAATTAATAATAATTATATATGTGGATTTCTAAAATATAAGAATTATGTTTATTTATTACATAAATATTAAAAACGCATAAAATGTTTCAATTTATATTTTGTTATGTATTAAGAGGGATGTTGCTTGATAATTCGATGAAAATTTTGATAATTAAATTTTTTTGTTAAATCACGTTCATAAATTAAATAGAGACTTACTTATAATAAGTTAAGAATAAATCACTACAAGAAAAATGTGGATTAGCAACGGAAATTTAGCGACGGAAAATATACCGTTGAAAATTAGCGACGGAAAGCATATTTCCGTCGCTAAAATTGATTAATTTTGCGACAATACTAATACTCGTCGCTAAATTTGGAGGGAGTTCGTCGCGGCAAAAATTGTGATGGAAAAATACAGCCGTTGGTAATCACTATAAGTTAGCGACGAACAATTACCAACGGAATATATACCGTCGCTAAATTTGGAGGAAATTTGTCGCGGGAAAATTTGCAACGGACATTAGCGACTAAAAATATACCATTGCTAAATTTGGGGGGAATTATTAGTGGAATAAAACAAGTTTGAGTTTACCTACGGAAAATTCCGTTGGTAAATTCCATCGCTAAATGGATGTAGCGACGGAAATTTTTATTCCGTCGCTAAAAAGGCGGGAATTATTGGCGGAATAAAAAAAATTTGAATTTACCTACGAAAATTTCCGTCAGTAATTCTGTCGGTAAATTCTTGTTAAATATCAACTCACCCGACATCTCCCCCTTCGTTTTCTTCTTCCTTCTTCCTGCATCTCTTTTTCAGTTTTCTTCTCTCCGGCTTCTCTATTGTGGACTCCTTTTTTACTCGTTGGAGTTGTCTTCTCTGGTCATTGTCATCGTGTCCTTTGGTGGAGGTATTTATGCAACTACTGTCATGTGTTTTTTCGTTTATTGGATGAAAGTTAATTTAGGTATTTAATTACTTTCGTTTATTTGTGTATTTTGTAATTGTAAAACAATTTAAGGTATAAATGGTAGTGATAAATTTTTGATGCTAGCAGTGTGAGATGGGTTGTGGTTCGCAAAGATTTTGTTTTGGGCTCGAACAATTTCTCTGACCAAGTTGAGGGAGCTAACCACAAGACACAATTTATTACCGAGGCAAAGCTTAGATGGGTTTATAAACACTAGTAAAACTTACTTTATCTCGATGAATGTCTTGGCCAAGAAATAGAAGATAACTAGAGAAACTGAATACTTTACAGGTAAATTTTTTAAATAATTTTTAGCAAATTTACCGACGGAAAAAAAAATTCGTAGGTAATTACCGACGGAAAAAAAATTCCATTGGTAATTTTCTGACAGAGATTTACCGACCGAACGAAATAACTGTCTGTAAAGTTACCGACGGTATGCACAATTTCCGTCAGTAAATTTACCGATAGTCATATTTCCGATGCTTTTTTCCGTCAGTAAATTCCGTTGCTAAATAAGCTTACCAACGAAATTTGTACACATTCCGTCGGTAATTTCCATTGCTAATCTCTATTTTTCTTGTAGTGAATTGTGTAAATTATGAATATGTGGCTTGGCTAAGAGTGGCTATATTTGATGATTATAGATTAATAGGTTGTTTAAATATGAGCGAGTGATGGCTAGGTACTTATCCGTGGAGCTAAAATTCGGGCATCCTGAGTCTTGAAGATATCATGTGTCAATGAATAGGTGTTGTAGTGCTACTGAAGTACCAAATTAAATTGAGGAATTGAAGTATCACGTGTCGATATTTATACATCTAATTACGTTTCTGATTAGTAAATGATTATAATGAGTAGAGATGAGTTGACAGACTATTGAATGTAAGTATAATAGGTTAAATAGGGCCTAAATAATTCAGTTAATAATGAGGTAAAACATAAATGAAAATAATAAAATAATATTAGTATTAATCATTACTAATGATAAAATTTTGGAGGTTTGTTGAGTGTTTGGACATGCTAAATATTCTTATGCATTTTGGTATTATATATATTTTTAATCATTTGACTAATTTTTATCTATATTGAGTTATTTGATTTTAAGGGTTCGATCAATTACTCTTTTTTAGTAGGCAGCTCAATCCTTACTACTATATTTTTTTAGGAGATGGAGAGATTGTCAATAACTCCAGTGTACATGATTGACAAAGTACAATCTAAGTAGAGCCAACATATTAAATTGAGTAAAGTTGTTTTATTGTATATAATTTTGAATGTGACATTTTTGTGCTTGTACAGATAAGTTTTGTAACTGATGAACATCATTTTTGAAACTAATGAAGATTTTGGTAATTAATGATATATGTGGGGGATAATTTGGATAAATTGTGCTTTAAGAATTGTTGGAGCTTTACAAGTTTGATCATTAGGAGCAACCAACGCACCAAAAAGGGGAGAAAAATAGAGAGAGAGAGTAAATTGTGTAGTATTTTCATCCCTTTTTATTATTTTTGGGTTGATTTGAGAGTTTGTTTATTGATATATTAACTTTAGTTTCAATCCTGAAGTTTTGTAAGACAACTTATAGTTATGGAGAGAGATATTAAACTTTGTAAATCCTTATTTAAGTTTAGTGGATTTGTTTGTCGGTTTAACTCATGATTTTTTTCTCCATATTGGAAAATTTTCTATGTAAATCTCAATGTTTTCTTCTTTATTAAATTTTTATTCTCATACCAATATTTGTTGATCAAACTTGAAGAGTGTTTTATTGTTGATCTATAGATTACTTTTAGAAAGTTGTGTTTTCCTTTGCTTACAATTTTGACGTAGGCTTTTTTTATTCATAATTATTGGCTTATTCAGTTACTATTTTGAGATGACGTTAATTAGGGCCTTGACAACCAAAGTTATGAATATCGTACCATATTCGATACCAAATTGAGCTCTAGAACATAATTGTACCGGTGCCGGTCGGTACCGGGTACTATTTTGAAAAATCTTTTAAATTTATGAAATAGTCTATAAAATTTTTAA
>JANVCL010000213.1:15223250-15233554 GCA_026546855.1 Erythroxylum incrassatum | reverse complement strand
TGCCGAACCTGACATTCAGGTTCAGGTTCAGGTTACTTATGAACGGGTCAGGTTACCCTACCATGAACACCCCTATTGCGTAGGCTCCACATAAATAAACATGGAGCCTGCATAAATAAATGGCTAAGATTCACTGGATACAATAAAACACTATAAAAACTGGACAGAAGATCTAGACTCTATTTTTTGTGAGTTATCGTAACCCGTCAACAGGAAAACTATACTTAAATTGGTACGTTGGTACTTGGTATGACTCTTCCTTTTAACTCCTTACGATTACCCATAGATAGACCAGCAAACAATGAAAGAAAACGTTTTTGAAACTTGGTGATTTTAAGTAAACGGCCATAATCTAAGATGTCGTGTGAAGGTTAATTTAATTGGTTTTATATATTTACTAATATATTTTCTTAAGTGAAAGCTTTGAGAGCTTAAAACTTGTACAGGTTTACTCTATTTTGTATTGACTAATAGGTGGATGGTATTCACTACAATATCATATTACAATAAATTACAAAGGCTCTAATATTATATTAAGTAATCGTTTTACTACAATAAACTAAGTTGTTGTGTAAAACTAATTTAATTAATTTTATATATTCACTAATAGTGATACTTTACAACAAGCATAAATTTTTCATCGTCGAAGAATGCCCTCCCGGAACCCATATTCTTCTATACCTAACATCACATCCTGCATATATAGGAATCTAACCGCCCGCAGGGCGTAACTCAGTTGGTTCCGGAGGAGCAGATTTGTTCCAAGGTGCAAGGTTCGAATCCCACGGTTTACAATGTGGGAGCAACATTCTTGAGCCCCTTGTGCGCTTTGAGGGTGGGCTCCTTGTAAGCCTGTGGGTTGCTCACCTCCCCTTTAGCAGGCCGCTGAGTACCTGATTTACATCCTCCCAGTTGCTTCATCGGGTCGAGATGAGAGGGGCCCTTTAAATTAGGGATTCAACCTTTTGCTCCAAGGAATCTAACCTTTGACACAAGTAAACTGAGACAATCACATGGGCGATGGCATTTAAAAACTGCAAAAGGAACAGACAAATAAAATCCATTATATTAAACTCCATTAATTGTGGATAAGCCGCATTGGCCCATTAATTAATGTAATAACTCTATCTTCTTGGTTGGCTATGATTGAACTGAATCTTGTTAATGACAGTCACAATGCACTAACCGAGAAATTGCGGTGTGTTTGTAGTCAATCGCTCATGTCACTTAGATTCAAACCGAGGAACATTTAATCTTTGGAAACAACCATTTCATACCATTTCATCAGTCCATGGATGTTGTGCCCGTTTGTACTTTAACAACAGCCTTCAAAACAATAGAGGAGAAAATGGACACGAACTTTTGGCTCGTATATGTAATCAGACATTTCCTTCATGCGCCGAAACTATCGGTGCATATTCTATGCTGCTTTCTCTATATGTAATCATACTGGACCATACCCCTATAATATTGAAGTAAATTAAAAGAGCAACCAAGAACACATCAGAGGAAGGGAGGCAGGGAATCACATGGGCAAAAGTGAGAGGTGTAGGTAGGTGAGCTAGTGATCGGTGAAGCTCTGCCATGTCTCTTGATCATTAGGATGATTTATCCTAAGAAGACAAATTACATGGGAAAATGAAACCAGACATGTTTGGTGTGTGTCGGTTTTGTGAACATTCAATGGGTTATGGAGGACTTTATGCTTCCTTTTCTGCCTACACGTGGTTATTTCATTGGGCTTTTCTCATCAATATCCACCTCCCCTGCTCGTCTCTTTGCTCTGATTTTGTTAATTTGGTTTTGACAGATTACTATTCTGTGGTTGTAGTAAAATCTTATGAGTTTGATGAGATATATGTCAATCAACTCTAATACATTACCTCGTGTCTCTTCTCTCGGAGTGGATCTGATAGAGGTTTTGATGTTAAACTGAGCTATTTGGAATTTTCTTTTTACTGCTCTTCCGCTGCATGCCCGGGGCTTTCTTGCTTCTGCTGGGTCCAACCGGCTAACTTTCGAACAGAAGAAGGTCCATTAGCGAAAACCCACTTTGCATTTTTTTTCACTTTTGTAGCCACTTCTCATATTATTACTTTGGCTTGCAGAGGGTAAAAATATTCTCACATCGGGTTCCTGAAAATTGACATAACTATACATGGCCGTCATTCCTCAGCTTGTCTAGTATGCATGGCGCATGCAGGGATAACTCACATAATTGCTGATTCTCAGCCGCATGCTCCTCCACCCGTCAAGAAGAAATTAAAAAACGAAATGGTAACGCGAATTGTAAACAATAACTAGTAGCGAAAATAACTCAAATTATATGAAACAACCTCAAAGTAAATTAAGATAATAAGATACCCTCCAAAGGAAAAAAAGTTAGATATCCTCTAAGACCTACCAGCATATTAGGCTTTAGACCTAGTTTGAAAGCATAGAAGTTTCGGCTTCAGAACAAACCATCTCAATAGTTTTATGGTTCCACAGTGGGATGCATGAAAGAAATGGGTAATCCTGCCGATAGATACAATGAAGACCACTTATAGATTGGACAAAATCAAAGGCATTGCATGAAACGAGCTGTGCTGATGTGTACAGGCAAAAGGGGAAAATGGTTAGAGGATTGTTAATGAATTTGTTAAGAATGACTTATAATTTCCTAGGTGTGAATGAAAAGCACGAAAGAGAACTCAAACCATGGGTAAGACTGGAAAAGTACGGCAATTTTCATGATTGGTGGCAGACAACATATCAACACCAAGTTGACCCAACGATTGATGCATAGACTATTGGAACATGATCTGTCACCACTTAGCTTCTCTAGTCACGTGGGGATAATGCATGCACACAGTGGAATCGAAACTCTTCAGTGCTTTTTAGTTTTATCAAACGCCGATAGGTATATTGGCTAACCACACTAAAGGTCTGATTTCAAGTCCCGTACAATAAAATGCTCGAGTATAACAAAACATGAAGCAGATACAAGCAACAAATTCTATCCATATGAAAACGTGATGTTTGTTATAAAACAAAATCATCTCCCATCGATAAATGTCACAGTTTTATATAATATAAATTTCACGAATTTTTACGTGTTAAATATTATATTTTTGAAAGAATAAAAGTAATTTTATATGTGCATATAATTTCGAAGAAGGAAAATTTAAGAGATATTGCTAAATTGGACCCAACATTATCGTTTGAAATTCTAACACTTCTCCACTTGCGTATCTTTCTCAAAGCATAATACTGTTTAATCCACTAATTTCAAGAGGATAAGGATACCCAAGCATGCATCACGTACGAAACGTTTATGTTTTACATGTTTAGTTATTACCATGTCACTTTGAGTTTGACATTTCATTAGCACACATGAAGTGCAAAATGACATCATATTCTCACATTTTCTACTGGAAGTCGCAGTCATGAATTTTTTTGACCCATGATTCCATTTGAAGTAATTAAAATTAAATGCTGATAGTCGTTTGTGAATTGCATTCCTCCAAACATACTATACATCGGTGTAAGAACAAAGGGTATTATATAGTTGCGGCAATGGGATACTACCGGAAGTATGCTTTGATGCTAACGTTGTTTATGTTATTAATTTTTGTTCAATTGTATCGGGGCACATATGAGTTCTTTTACTATTTAGAACCATTGTCGTTTCGTTATGTAATTTGCAATAACTGGATGGTAAGTTCTAGTTATCTTTATATGCACTAACTTATTGAGTCAACAGGTTTTCTTTTTTCTTCTTTTAGATCCTATTGTAAAGATTTGGCTTTGTTCAATATAAGATAAATCATTAAAAAATCCAAATTTGCTTACCGATTGATTTTAGTGTTTAATTTTTTTTTGGCTGGCTTAGTTGAACACTTGAAAATTGATTTAATCTATATAGCACTTGAAATTGGTATATAGATATGGTAATTCTTATTAACTACATTATTCATATATATTATAAATTAAATTTTAGTATGTATAAGTAGTTTAGTTTATATGAGCCATAATAACTATAAAGACCACTATAATGATAATTCCAAAAGAAAATTTTTGTTTAATAGTTCATCTTAACATATCAATATCATATGATTAGATGTATCATCTACTTAATAATTGTTCTTGATATATCAATTTCTTGTTATAGTTTGTTTGCCTCCTAAGAATCGCTTCATATAAATAAGTCTCATATAGCAAGGAGGTTTTAGTAGTAGTATACCATAAGAAAATTTGATATTTGGTTCTCCAAACAAAGGAAAATATGCCACCAAAGAGAAAACAGGATATAATGCGATCAAGGTTCAAATCACGATTTGGAGCCAGTTACTATCCAGGTGAAGCATCACATTCTGTAGCTGTAACCGAATCAGATGTTGTACCTCCAACTACTACTACACTTGTAGATAAGGCATCACCTTCCGTACCTACTACTACACCATCCACCACTCATATATTGACAGAGATATTAGGGGTAAACGATGTGGATGAAGGAGATAACCTCTAGCCCGGAGCTGAGAGAGCTGATGGAAGAACTTACATCATAATTGTCAATAATCTATACGTGAAAATATATGAAACACCATATGTTTATAATTAAGTTATAGGTTTAAATTTAAAAAATGGTATAAAATTAACTGTTTTAATATTAGGTTGATTCCGTTTGGATCATGCTCTAGAAATATGACATCCAAATTCAAGGAGAAGATTGATATTGAGGGTTATATTACAAGAAAAGTAGGAACTAGCGATGGAAAATTACTGACGGAAACAAAACTGTTGCAAATTATCGACAGAAAATCAATTTTTGTTGGTAACATTGACAGGAAAATTTTTGTTTAGTGGCAGTAGTAATATATGTCGGTAAATAAGAAGAGGAATCATCCTGGCAAAATTTGCAACGAATGTTAGCAATGGTATAAAATGTCTATCGGTAAAGAAGGTGGAAATTGTTGGCGGAATAAAAAAGTTTTGAGTTTACTGACGGAAATTTGTCCGTCAGTAAATTCCGTAGATAAATTTTCAAGGTAAACATCGTTATCTACTTCAGTTTTAGTGTTTTAAAGTAAACGAACACCAAACGACATTATTTGGTCGTTTTCTTTTACATTAAATTCACCCGAAAGGTCCTCCTCTCCCCCCCCCCACCTGCATCTTCTTCTTCGTCTGCTTCGTCTCTCCTCTCGTGCAATTTTCTTCTCTCCAGTTTCTCTATCATGGACTCCTCTTCTACTTGTCGGTTTTTGTCTTCTCCGACCGCTGTCATCATGTCCTTCGATAGAGGTATTTTTGCAGCCACTGTCATGTGTTTTTTCGTATATTAGATGAAAGTTAATTTGAGTATTTGATTACTTTTATTTATTTGTGTATTCTATGATTGCAAAACAATTTTAAGGTATAAATTTTAGTGATAGTAAGGACAAGGCGTTATTTTGGTTATGATGTTGGGATGAATTTCTGATGCATGTAAGGCGTTTGATGAAATATCTGTTATTTGAAAAAAAGATTTCAGTTCTTTATTTTTAGTTCTTTTTTAGTATGAATTTCATAACTTTAGTTCTTTATTTCCCCCATGATAAAGTGTAGTGTTAAAGGGTATTGCTTCTTTTATCTTTTGTTGACTTGAATGGTGGATAAAAAAAGCGAAAAGAAGGGGAATATGATATATTCAATATAAGAAAGTATTCAATGCTAGATATCAACCATTGCCTGATGATGTATTGTCAGATTATGACCAAGATTAACACAACTCCTACTTATATAATAGGGGAGATTTTTAAGTGTTATTAATCCATCCATTGTTGCACTTAAAAAGACATAAATGCATTACAATATTTTTTTACAACAGGGGTTTTTTGATAATAAAAAATGTACTTCAATGAATAAATGCATTGTAAGTTAACTCGAATATGCCAAGGATAAATTAAAGACAAATCAAAATGTTTTGATTTTTTATTTAACATAACTAATTCAAATGCATTGTAAGAAAGTATTCCAAATGCATTGTCATACAAAATTCGATATTTAGGCCTATTTACATAATTCAGGATCAAGGATTGTAAACATTACAATACTAGATAATTTTTGTTAAAGTTAACAAAAATAATATCCACAGGCTAATTTAAAAAGAAATTAAAAAAAGAAGGTAAGGAGTGTAATGGGATTGGGATGTACTGATTCTGGAATGGATATCGTATTATTACTTGTAATAACATTGGAATATCTACAATATTATTACAATGCATTTGAATATGGATTTGAAATGCACTGGATACACTGGATAATCAACAGTGGATATTCCATATTTAAGTTAACTCAAATATGTCAGGGATAAATTAAGACAAATTAAAGCTAGCTTTTTATGCATCAAATTATGCATACAGACGTATATCAAATGTAGTCAGGGTAATATGTATTAGGCTTAACTGAAGCCCAAAACTTTTGTGTTGTTGCCAAGGAATGATGGTGTATCCTATAAGCAGAAATGTACATGCTAGATATCAACCATTCATAATCTGACAATGCATCATCAGGCAATGGATCCAATCCACTGTTGCCTTTACATACAAAATATAAAAAAACTCGAATACACATGAATTAGTTATTCCACAATTCAACAGTGGATTTTCCACAATGCAACCGAGTTGAGCACTTCAAAGACTTCAACTAAGCAGAAAGAATTAGAGAAACATAAATTAAGTAGAAAAGAACAAGACTTGAAAGTTGAATCTGAGTTGAATTTCTACTTATATCCTTATTTTCTACTTGTGTTCTATAATCATTACATTCTGTTTGTACACTTTAACCTCATCATTTCTACTTATATCCTTATTTTCCTCAAACAATCCATGACAATACATCCATATCTTTATCACATTCAGGTATATATTACCATAGTACAATATTGGTGTCATATTCAATAATACATTCTCCAATACAATTGCATTGAATCATTATTATCATACACAACCGTGCACTATTTTCCATTTCTAATTATCCACAACTTTCATTTTCTCTCATTCTGAAAGAGTATCACTCTTCTCACTAATTCTATCGACTCAAACTCTTAACACATGCTCATGTGTGTGCCTCGTATAAATGCGATTCAAACTAGGGATCAGTTGCTAAAGCGTGCTAAGACATGTCTAAAATGCATGTAACTTGACTCATTTTTCAAAAAATGCCCATCTAAGATACTAATTCTGGCCTCTGATACCAACCAATGTAGCACCCCACTCTCGCAAGACACTTACCCGACATCCTAAGTAATATATGAGTTTGTGCCTCGCAAGGGTGGCATATTAGCACACTCATTCAGTAAAATCTAATTACAATTTTTTTTCTTAACATTATAAAACAATACACACTTTTACGGAAAATCAATAATCAAATCAGGCCCATTTTATTCATAAACTTTTTCAATCACATTTAAAATAATTGCACTCAAAATCAATTTCATTTATAAACCTTTCCATTTTGGAAAGTTATTACAAAATAGAATTGATCAATACACATGATACAAAAATTTCAGAATACATTATTTCATACAAAAATTAATGAAAATAATTATGCATACACGAACTGATCTCATCCTCTATCTCTTACTTGAATGCAGTGTATATACTCTCGTTAGCCTAATGGGGTACTCTTTAGAGCCTAAAAATAATTGCAAATTTTAGGTGAGTTTTGCGAACTCATTGAGTGATTATCATCAATGGCTCACTCAATCACATAACACATATAATTCATAAAATCACATCCATTTCAGACATATTTCACACTCATAAATCATTCAAACTATTTAAATCATACATATCACATGCATATGCAATGCTTATAAGACTTGCTTTCAATTTGTTATTATTGTGACCGAGTGCTTATAACTGTCCAGTATCTATTGTAGATATCGGGCTCATTAATAATTGTCCCGTATCTGTTGGAGATACCGGGCTCATTTTTCGTAATGAGCCTTTGGCTCTTAATCACTTTCTGAGCTCTAGGCTCTTTTTCATAGTCTGAGCTTTAAGCTCTTTTTTGGTGTTTATTCTGGTCACAAATGCCTTTATCTTTCATGCATACATGTAATGAAATGCATCAATCACATATGATCAATTATTCACTTTCACTTGTCATCGGACCTTAGTCTGACATTCAACATTTAAGTTGAGAATAACTTTTCTTTCATATGCGAAAGTTTAACAACCAAATCATGTATCACTTATTTCATCAAATTCATATACAAGTAGCACTTCGATATGTTCACGTTTAGCAAACTCCTTGGACATTCATTGTCCGGAATCAGAACAATCACATTCACATCTCATTCATAATCACAAAATTCATGATATAAACAAATAGACAATAAAGTAAAACCATCTAAGTCTACTCACAATACGCTCCAGATTAGTATTTGCTTCCAATTCTAAAAACTTCTGAATGCGGATATTTATCCTTCACATCCAAAATTATACAATACACACGTTGCACACACATTAATGCACAAATATTGAATATGTACAATGCATGCTCAATGACAATCCCGAGTATCTTTCCATTATTCTCGTCACATTATCAATCATATTTCAAAATTCACCTAAGTATAATTTGTACTTAGGTTTACACCTCAATAAAACTATTAGAATTAAAATTCAGAATTCAATTACTCGTCATTTCATTTTTTTGCATTATTAGCTCTCACAGTATTTAATACCCATTACTTATTTTCTTTGAATCACAACTACAATCATATGAACCTATACATTTCCATTATAAACATGTCTTTGATACTTTAATACCATCCCTTCATTCAATAATGTTATTTTAACATTATATGATCATACAATATCCAAACTCTCATACTTTCTTACAACATCTCCCAAAATTCTAGACCTTCGGGTCTATTTTCCATGAAGATTAGGATTAGGAAAATGAAGTAATTTGGTAAAAATTTCTTTTGAGAAAGTTTTCCTCATTGTTTTAAATTTATAATGACATCAAGATCATTCAATTTGGTTCAGTACTTCAAAGGTTATACTCCAAATAATTCAAACTATTCTTAAATTGAAACAGTATTCTGCACTTGGCTTCTATTCAGAAAATTGAAATTCTTAGAGTTAGAATTAAGATTCCATCTCTTCATACAATTTGTAACTCTATATTTCTAATTTACTCCAATTCAAGAATCAACTCATTTGAAAATCTATAGATCAAGATATAACCGACATACCCAAGCATGTTTAGTGAAATCTTACCAGTTCATACTATTCCAACAGGTTCCCTCAACTTCATTTAATCAATCTTTTTCAAATTAATTGAGAATGCTACCAATTTTTTATAGAGAGGTAGAATAATGTGCTAGGAGTCTATTGGTATAAGAATCAAGTCATTTGGAGGTCTAGAGAAGAAGTTATGGTCGAAAGAAGCAAGATTGTTCAGTTTGCAAAAGGCTTTCGGGCGTGATAGATAACGACAAAAATGCTAGACTATTTGCAAACACACTCAGTCAGGCCATCCAACATTTTACACTTGATCTCCCTCAATTAATTTCAAATTGCTATGATTTTTGGTGTAGATTTAGAGCAATGTGTTACGATTCTACTGGTTCAAGTCTCATATCATTTGGAGGTCGGACGAAGGAGATATAGCCAAAACACTAAAGGATGTTCGTAGGCCTCCAACCTTCAAAGTCGCGATCATCTATGATCGTCCGGTCTCGCGATCATCTGTGACTGTGTACACTCATAACTGTCTGCCATCGTCTACACTCACGATCGTATGGACGATTACGGCTTTCTCAGTCGCACCCCCTCTCTTCAAAACTCCATAACTTTCAATCCAAAACTCTAAAAATTTCAAACTTTATATCAATGAAAAGCTAAAAGAAAGATCTACAACTATCTTCTAACTCTAAATTCATTCTTTTGTTCATCTCTGAAAACCCTCACATATTTACGTATATGCATACATTCTCAGTGAAGAGAAACAGAGCCTTCATTTATGTTTTCTTCAAAATGTTTCTGCACCTAGTTATACATATTTTCCACTACACTCATTCAGTTCCGTCAACTCTTCCATTTCATCTTAACTCATCTCTATATCACAAATTTATCTTTTAACATTAATCATCGAATATGCTAACACAACACATACGGAATACCTAAAATTTCCTCACTCACTTTTTAACAAATATGTATATTGAAGTGAATCACACGTTAATAATGTAAACAATAATGATATATAAACGCACAAGAAGGGGGGTTGAATTGTGATAAACTTTTTCTTTAAACCCTTTTTGAAACCTT
>JANVCL010000213.1:15204170-15217819 GCA_026546855.1 Erythroxylum incrassatum | reverse complement strand
CTTTCATAACCCATACAAATCGACTCAAATATTGAAGTCATCAAAACTAAACAATTCTTTTCTCATAATTTTTTTAAGGCACAAAACATCTATAACACAATTCATATACAAAAACACTCATTTAATTTCATTTCATGTTTCTAAATTTCCACTCAAAATTCAGGGTCTAACAAACGTGGTCCAACAAATTCAATTAGAAAGAATAGATCCAAAGATATCCAATGTTCATTAACAACGTAAATTCTATTCATAACATCTCACCATAATAACATGTAACATGTATCCTCTCAACCAAGACAAAAGATTTAGCTACTCATAATAGAATTGAAATCAAAAGAAATAACAAAGCTTAATGTCTCCATTCCTGGTTTTTTAATGGAAAATACGAAAACACTAATTGAAAATATGCAAAAAACATAGAGAGTAGAAGCAAAAAAGTGGCAGCAGCCCAAGCACCGAAAACCTATTCTAAAACCTAATATGTATTTTGCATCAATCACCAACTCTCCTTCTTTATGCTTATATCCTCCTTATCTTTTCTTGATTCTCTATAGATAATGCAGTCTTCTACTTTTGGTAGGTAATCCCCTTGAAAGATGGCAAGATAATCTTTAAAGATTGTGATAAGTTTGAATTTGACTTTTGAATTTTGATCTACAAATGTATTCTATTTTTAGGCGTGCCCATGCTTAGTCACTGAATTTCTGTCAATTTGGGGATTTCATATTTTCTTCATTCTTTTACGTCTTTTTGATTCCTTTTCGTCTCTAAGGTACTGAAAACCATTTGTAAACAATTATAAGATAATTTCATCAATTTCAGATAATAATTTCAACACATTAATGATAATTAAGTCCAAAATAAGTGCAATTTAATAACTTAACAAATTCTCCCACACCGAACCTTTGCTCGCCCTCGAACAAACATGTCAAACCATTACACTTAGTCAATTCATCCTTCAAAAGATCAAGTGCACACAATCCATCAACTTGGACCAGTAAGAATTAAATTGCAACACATATCATAATCATTTTTCACCAATGCAAATAAACAAAGTCAAAATATGACATCATTGTTCAAAAGCAAACATAAAATCAAAATGAATTCTTCTCACGGATTTCGCTCTTACACTCAAGTATTTGCGGGTAAAGTGTTTCTCTCAAATCTCACTCTATCATGTTACACTACCATAGGCTTGAAGTTTCACCAATTCTCATTCATTCAGATCACATGAGCTAATAGATCATAAGGACTTTATTAAGGGTTGTAATGGGGGTGGATTCGAAGGTAAGGTAAAAATGGCAAAGGGGTAATCAAAAGCATTCATGAACTACCAGGTAAAAGGGACACACAATTAAAATTCTGAGATAAACATGAACAAAAAGGATTACAACTACTTATGCTAACTAGTACCACTGTACTTTATTCTTTCTTTTTTTGTTTTCCTTCTGTTCCATTTTTTTATTTTTTGATTGTTTTTCTTTTTCATGAGTAGAAGTGCCTATAAAAATATCCTAGGACACAATACAGAACAAGAATCCTAAATTACTCGATGATTCATTCAACTTTTGATAGGGTAAGACTAATAGGGTTTTTTGGTTTTAAAATAAGGTGATTGATTGAAAAACAAGGATAAAGACTAAAAAATGTTCGCAAAGGGAAAATAGATAAGTGGGTCAATTTTAAGCTAAGGGTGTAAAAACAAGGAATGCTTTAATCATTTCTATATCCCATGTGACCAAACAAATTCAAACCGGTTCAATACAAGTTCTGAAGGCAACATGAATAAAGGAGCATCACACAATTCAAAGAAATACACGACATAAAGATGATGTCATTTAGGCTCAAATTTCGCTCACAAGTTCAAGTTAAGAATCCACCTTAATTTCACAATTTACCTCATCACTCAAATGTCAAAATTTTGACTAAGTCTATGAGATCAGTTATTGCAATCAATCAACATGTTTCATCTTAAAACTCATTTAGCACAATTTAATTTCATGCATATACTCAATCTCATCCAAACTAATATGACCAAGCTTTATGGCTCAACATGCAAAACCATACGCATAAATCAATAAAAACCGCACATAAAACCAAAAATATTCACACAAAAATTTCGAGTCGCTCCCCCACACCTAGACTAACATTTTCCTCAATGTTAAAAAAGCATAAAGATAAAGAAAAAGGGTGAAAGAAATCTTCTCTATTTGGAGATGACGAAATCAAGGGGTTGGAGGATGTGGTGGTTGAAATCCTTTGTACTCCCAGTAAGCCATCAAATTATGGTCCAAACGATGCATTGTCCTTTCAAGGCTACTGAGACGAGCATCCAATTCAATGGTTTGTTGTGGATGAGTGCTGGTGTTAGCTGGTGGTTGGTTGCAAGGTTCAGTTGGTCGCACCCGATGTCATTCGGTTGAAGTTCTTGTTGTCAAAAAAGTAGTTGGGCCGGGAGCGGTGAAAGCAAGGTAACCTTGACTAAGATCCACAATACCCATCCTGCATAGACAATCTAAATCCAACGGCTTTATACCATAAGCCACATTCATAGTAGTGTTATCTAGATCTAACATGCCCAAATTAACTGCTAATTGTGTGATTTAGGACCCAAGAATCAAAGGTTTAGCTTTCTTTTGCAAAATGACATGAAATTGTGTCATAAACCAAAAACCCAAGTTAACTGGAATATGTCTATCCATGCACCACAAGAAATAATATTCGGCCTTTGACAAAGTGCCCGCAACATCCTTTCAACCAGAAAAATTAAATGCTAACAACTTATGGATAATTTTGAAAACATCATTTCGAAGAAAGGAACTTTTAGAAAGGCTAGCATTATAAGGATGGGTTTCAACAGACCATTGACGCCATAACTTTGTAGCATTAAAATAGGCATGAAAATCACATTGAGAATGGATAAATAACTCGGTCTCAGTTTCAACATGGAAAGAAATCCCAAGGCAACATTGAATTCAACAATTAAACGCGCAGATTCCTTTCCCATCAATCTAAATTCAACGGCCTCTTTTGCATACATATCAAAATCCTTATCATAATTGAATTGGAAAGTGCTATACAATTCTCTGGTTAATTTAACAAATACAGGGCAGTTTATTCGGGCAAAAGCATTCCATGCAACGGACCCATCAATTGCATAAAAGATTCATACAAATGTAAGGCTTCAAGTGCATCGGAATGAATAGATTTACAGGGGCAAATTGTCCACTTGCTGAGCTGTTGGAATCGGGTAGTATCTTTGGGCAAAATGAAGGAAGTGCAGCCCGCCACCTTAGTAGTCAGCTTGCTTCGGTTTTCAACCTCCTTGCCTCTCCTTGTGCGTAGGGGTGTGTGTGGTGCTAGATGAAGGAACGTTGGGGCTAGAGCTGGAGCTGGAGCTGGAGCTGGAGGTGTTTCGGTGGTCTATAAAGAGGGTTGAGGTGGGGCGACATTAGGAACATATCATATGGGTGTGTTAAGCCTTCAGGAATCACTCTTCCTCCTGGGCATTGTTCCAATTCGTCGAGGGGAACCTGCAAAAACAGAGATAGACGTAACAACAAAATCGCAAAAGAGGGTTGAATAGGGGAGTGGGTAATGATAGATGAGATGCGTGAAGTTGTAGAGATTAGGTGATATTGAAGGACTAAGGTGAATGGGATGGAGTATCGGCAGCTGGAGATGGAGGAAGAGAGAAAGAATTTAGGGGAAAAAACAAAGAGGGAAAATAAGGGGGAAAGTCAAATAGGGGATGGTAAACCTGAATTTTTGTTTTTATTTTTGGTTTTTTTAAGGTTTTCATTTTTAATTGATGTAAAAAAAATGAAAGGAAAAATAAAGATGACAGAAATTTAAAAAAATTGAAAATTGACATGCCTAATTAAATGAGAAAACATAATGAAAAATAAAAAAATGTTAAAGAAATAACATAGACAAACTTGAACAATTTACGGGTTTCCCGAATGTGCTTCTTTAAAGTCGTTAGCAGAACCTGTGTCGTTACTTACCGGATTAGAAATAGGTTGGACGTGCCAACTCTATTTCATCCACGCGCTCGATTGAAGAATTTTCATAATACGACTTTAGGCGATGTCCATTAACCTTAAATACCATAGATGTATCTACGCTCTGAATTTCTACAACACCATGAGGAAAAATGTTAATAACAATGAACGGTCCAAGCCAACGAGATCGTAATTTTCCTAGGAATAACTTAAGCTTTGAATGATAAAGAAGAACTTTTTTTCGATGGAAAAATGTTTCCTAGAAATCATTTTAACATGAAAAGCCTTAGTTTTTTCCTTTTAAATTTTCGAATTTTCATACGCCTCATTATGAATCTCTTCTAATTCTTGCAATTGTAACTTCCTATTGGTACTAACCTCTAATTGATCCATATTTAACCGCTTCATAGCCCAGTAAGTTCTATGCTCAATTTTCACAGGTAAATGACAAGGTTTACCGAAAACTAACCTGTAAGGCAATATGCCTATAGGAGTTTTGTATGCAGTTCGGTATGCCCATAAAGCATCGTCCAATCGAAGACTCCAATGCTTTCGGTTTGGATTTACCACTTTTTCTATTATGGACTTGATCTCTCTGTTGAATATCTCAGCTTGCCTACTTGTCTGCGGATGGTAGGCAGTAGAGACTTGATGTGTAATGCCACATCTTTTCATCAACGCTTCAAAAATATTGTTGCAAAAATGGGCCCCTCGATCGCTAATGATAGCTCGAGGCATTCCAAACTTGACAAAAATATTCGATTTAACAAAGTCAATCACAGTTTTAGCATCATCAGTTATAGTAACCTTAGGTTCAACCCATTTTGAAACGTAGTCTATTGCCAACAAAATGTAATTCTTACCACAAGAGGAAGGGAAAGGACCCATAAAGTCTATTCTCCAAACATAAAAAATCTCACATACCAGAATGTTTATCAGTGGCATTTGATTCTTTGATCCCAAGTTACTTGTCTTTGACAATGATCACAAGACTTGCAAAACATGTAAGAGTCATAAAATAACTTAGGCCAAAACAGTCCACATTTTAAAATTTTGCGAGCAATTCTTTTAGGACTGAAATGCCCTCCACACACAGATGAATGACAAAAATGCAAGATAGATGAAATTTCATCATCTATGACACATCTCCTAACAATATGATCAGAACAAAATTTCCAAAGGTGAGGTTTATCCCAAACATAATATCTAGCCTCTCGCTTGATTTTATCTCTTTCAGCTCTAGATAGATCACTAGGTAAAGACTTAGTTACTAAAAAGTTCACTATGTCCGCATACCAACGGATTACCTGTTGAATTGCGAAAAGACTCTCATCCAAAAATTTGTCGTGAAGGACATCAAGCGTGGTACTCGATGTGATCCTGCTTAAGTGATCGGCCACTGGATTTTCTGCTCCTTTCTTGTCGTGAATTTCCACATCGAATTCTTGAATCAGTAATATCCATCAAATTAATCTTAGCTTGACTTCTTTCTTGTTGACCAAATACTTTAGAGCTATATGGTCGGAGTAAATGATCACCTTCATCCTCAACAGGTATGACCGAAACTTTTCCAACCAAAAGAAGTCTGCTAGAAACTCCTTCTCCATTATGGAATAATTTTTCTGGGCATCATTAAGTGTCATAGAAGCATAATAAATAACTTTTGGAGCAATCTACACATAGGCTGCGCAATTTTGGAGAAGTCCTTGATAAATTGTCAATAAAATCCTGCACGACCAAGAAAGAAACGAACTTCCCGCACGTTCGCGGGGTAAGATAATGATCGATAACATCTATCTTAGCTTTATCAACTTCAATTCCTTTTAAAGAAACAATATAGCCCAAAATAATGCCTTGATTAACCATGAAGTGACACTTTTCGTAATTTAAAACCAAATTAGTTTCAATGCAATGTTTTAGTACTTTTCAAGGTTGATAATGCATGTTTCAAAAGACTCCCCATATACCGTGAAATCATCCATAAAAATTTCCTTGCAATTTTTCACAAGATTGGAGAAAATATTTACCATACATCGTTGGCATGTCGAGGGTGCGTTGCACAATCTGAATGGCATTCGTCGGTAAGAAAAGGTGCCGAATAGACATGTGAAGGTCATCTTTTCCTGATCCTTAAGTGCCACCAAAATCTGATGATATCCTGAATAGCCATCTAAATAACAATAGTGAAATTTTCCCACAAATCTTTCAAGCATCTGAACAATAAATGGAAGCAGAAAGTGATCTTTTCTAGTAACTGAATTAAGCTTCCTATAATTTATGCATACCCTCCAACCATTTTGGAGATGAGTTGGTGTTAACTCACCATTGCTATTTTCAATCACAGTCACACCAATTTTCTTTGATACTACCTAAATTGGACTTACCCACTTATTATCTAAAATTGGATAAATAACGCCCGTGTCAAGAAGTTTTAAAAATCTATTTCTTTACTACTTCCATCATGGGTGGGTTTAGACGACATTGTGGTTGCCTCACCTCCTTCGCTTCATCTTCCATCAAAATTCAATGCATGTAGATGGTAGGACTAATTCCTTTCAAATCAGCTATCGTCTAACTGAAAGCTTCTTTATTCTCCTTCAAAATGTTCAAAAGCTAGCATTCCTGCACATCCGAAAGTTGATTAGAAATAATAAAAGGTAATGTATCTTTCTCACATAAAAAGATGTATTTTAGATGACTAAGTAAGCTTTTTAATTCAAGTGTTGGTGGGCTGGTGAACGATGGTAGCAACTTGTCTACCCCTTTGGACATTTCCATGGACGTGAGCTGATGGGAGAATAGTTTGGTTTTCTCCATTCCACACATTAATGTCTCGTCCTGCTCGCTGGACAACACCGACTCATCAATTCCTTGGCACGTTAATGTATTTTCCTTTTGTTCAATAGATGGCGTCGAAGCATCACATCCTTGCCAACTTGATGTGTCTTTCTTCTGGTTGTTAGATAACACAGACTCATCAATTCTTTGGCACATTGATGCATTTTCCATTACCAAGATCATTTCAACTTCATCTTTGTCTTCCAAATTCCTATTCTCCTGCATCCATGTATCAATAAAATCCACAGAAACCAGTAATAAATTGTTCGTCATTAGGAATTTTCATGGTATTATAAATATTAAACTTAATTAATTCACAATCGAATTCTATAATTAAAGATCCATCATGAACATCTATTTTGGTTCTAGTTGTTTTCAAAAACGGCCTTCTGAATAAAATCATAGTAGAGGAGTATGTGTCATCTGTTCCCATCTGCAAAATATAAAAATCAGCTGAAAAAAGCATGTTTCCTATTTGAACCAATATGTCTTCTAACACACCTTTTGAATAAGCATTTGAGCGATCTGCTAATTGAATCACTACGTTAGTTTTTTAAGAGGTCCCACATTCAAAGATTTATACACATCGTATGGCATAACATTTATGGACGCAACTAAATCTAACATAGCTCTTTCAATCCGCAAATTACCAATTTGGTATGGGATAGTAAACATACCTAGATCTTGACATTTTGGTGGAAGCTTTTTCTTTTGTAAAATTGTTGAAATGTTTTCTCCTAATTGGACTTTCTCATCAAATTTCAATTTCCTCTTTGACGTATAAAGCTCCTTAAGGAATTTAGCATATCGTGGAATCTGTTTAATTGCATTAAGGAGAGGGATATTTACCTAAACCTTTTGAAAAGTCTCCAAAATTTCCTTTTCTTGTTCTTCCTTCTTTGCTTTTGCTAATCAACTCGGAAAAGGAGGTGGAAGCACCTTGTTTTGTACCCCTTTTTGTGTCAATTGAAGCGGGGATGTTATATGTGTGATTTCTTCCTTTACTTCTCTTTTGGAATTTTTCAGAATTTGTTCCTGTAGTTCCTTACCAATCCACAATGTGATAGTCTTTGCACTTTGTCAAGGATTAACTTCCGGTTGCGCTGAAAAATTACAAGAATTTCGTGCTTCCATTCGATTGACGGCAGTTGCAATTTGACTTAATTAGGTTTCGAAATTCCTTCGTTGATTTTCTAAATTTCGGATACTTGCTTCAGTATTCCGCTGAAATGTCAAATGTTAGTAGTCAAAGTGTGCACTATATATTCCAAAGAAGACTTACCTTCGGTAGTTGATGTTATATTTAGATTCTGATGTGGCGCGTATGGTTGTCTATATGGTTGAAAATTCGTGGCGGCTTGCTATCCTTGAGGATTTCCATATCGAAAACTCAAATGATCATGCCATCCCGGATTATAGGTGTTGGAAAATGGGTCATACTTCCTTTGATTTGGCTTAGTAAATCCTCCTATGGCATTCGCCTGCTCCGTGTTTTCTTCCTGTAAAATCGAACATAAATCAGTAGAATGGCCTAACATTGAGCATATACTACATACCTTAGCTTCTTATTGTGACCACTAATTGTCGCACCAAAGAAGTGAGGTCATCCAATCTCTTTTCCAACAAGGTTGCACTAACTTCATTTACATCCTTCGGCCCATGCCCAGTACGGATTCCGAATTGTTGCGTGTTGGAGGCCATGTTCGCGATCAATTCTCTTGTGGCCGCTGGTGTTTTGTCGAGTAAGGCACCACTGCTTGCAGCATCGATCATGCTTCTATCAGAAAGCAAGAGTCCTTTATAGAAATATTGAATTAGTAACTGTTCGGTTATCTGGTGATGTGGATAGCTAGCGCATAGTTTCTTGAATCTCTCCCAATATTCATAGAGTGTTTCTCTCGTATGTTGACAAATTCCATAAATCTCTTTTTGAATATTAGTTGCTCTTGATGCTGGAAAATACTTTTCAAAGAAAAGCCTAGTTAGTGGGAAATAATACATCCGCTTCCATAGTACTAATTTCTATTTAATTGAACACTTTCTAGGCTTAAGCCTAGATTGACCATAAAATTTACACTCTTTTAAGTCCATATAATCTCCCCAATACAACATACATTCCTATTTGCAACAATCAATCTTTTCAACAGACAAACAAAGACCCCTAATAAGTTTCTTCATATCGTAAAAACTATCAACCATTATATGATCAACAGGCAATGATTCATTATACCATTCAAGAATTTTATCAAAACTACGGTCTAAAATATGCCCTTCAGACTTTATGTTTAATATTCGAGTAATTGAAGACAATTGGTTCATTGTCTCCCAATTTGGCCACAATTCTCGGTTAGCTGACTATAGTAAGTCAAAAAACTGTTTTGGTTGTGGGTTAGGTTCTTCTTCAAAATTTTCCCTATTTTCTTGAAAGGTATAACCGGCCCCATCATAAACCATTTGCATGTACGAATTTTTAGTACCATCCATATAATTTGTCCTAAATCCAATCCCCCTTCATACTCATTTAAGTTGACAGACGATTGTGTTTCATTACCCTTTGAGGTGCTAGAAATCAACGGTTCCCTATGTCGTGTCCACTTAAAATAATTAGGGAAGGAAACATTTTTATTTGCAATTTTTACATGGACATCTGATCTTTAGCCCATCCATATATGCAGGTTGAGAACATGCATAATGAATAAAAGCTTCAACTCCCTCAACAAATTCAGGATTAATGAAACCATCTGGTGTTAATCGTCTATACATCCAAGATCTATCCCAGAAACTCATTTGTGGAAAACGGTCGATTCAAAACAGTGAATCCATAGTTAGTATCATTAATGTTAGCCAAAGATTACAAAACATGTAATCCAAAGATTACAAAACATCTAAGATAAGACTTATGAATCAACAGAACAAGTTCTCATTCTGACTCCTAGGCTCCAGGTATTTTTTACCAACAAGCCTCACGGGAGCTCCATCGCGGATTATATGTTAAGGTTTATAGGTTGAGATGTAAAATATTTGTATACTGAAGATCGAACATATATGTTTGTAATCATATATGTTAGAAGAGAATTAATGTTAAAAGTTTGATATTTAACCTATATTAAATATGTACTAGTGTCACATATAATAAGTATTCATAAAAATATGAATACTTAAATTAATAAATTAGTTTAACATATACAATTAAAAAAACAACCATGTAAAAATTCGCACATGAAAAGTAAACAAAACATAATCATATCAAAGAGCATTAATTAAATAATAGATTGACATAATTAAGGTAATTGGAACAATAATATAAGCCAAACTCATCCTATATTAATACATTGATAAACCGAAGTTCATATCACAAATAATTTTCAATTCGTGTAAGACAAATTGAATCAGTCATGTAAAGTACAAATCCTAAACAAATCCCCAAATTAAACCAAGTTCACAAAAACATAGTCGAAAACAAATTCACTTACCTCAACTGATATGCAGAAGGATCTTCCTGAAGTACATGAAAGAAGATGATGACAGAGCTACAATGAATAATATAGAAACTGATACAATTTCTATTAAAATGTGTGCAAAGTCATTGTTGACATTGTAAAAAATATAAGGAAAGTAATGTCATTTCAATACCTACTAAAGCTTCTCTTCAATCTCGTTCAGAAAATAAATATTGCCAATAAATGAGTTCCTACAACCAAGAAAAAATTTGTTAACAGTTTATAAACCGGGATATATTAAAACAATCATATAATACACCCGTTTGCACACAGTTTAGAATACATGATACATTTTGAGCAAAGAACAAATAAAATTTTAGCTCATATAATTATGTATATATGCATGGATAACCTTTATATTTTACTAAGACATTCCATATATATATATATGTATGTATGTATGTATGTATGTATGGATGGATGGATGGATAACCTTTAGATTTTTCTAAGACATTCGAAGAATATAAAATATGTCGATTATTGGAATCAATTTACAGCCTAAAGTAGTTCTCAATATAATGGTATACTTTGTTTTCATAATTTCATATGATTGATGAAGACCACAATATATATAGGGTTAATAACAATGTGATAACGTCATTTTGTAAGAGTATTTTACTTTTATATGTGAATGATATTTTAATTACATGTAATGATTTTGAGTTTGTTAAGAAAATTATAAAATGGTTGTCATATGAACTTAAAATGAAAAGCATAAGTGAAGATGTGTGCGTCCTCAAACTAAAGATTTGAAGACATCAACCAAAAAATTGCTTTCACTTTCATAAGTGACATATATTTAGAGAATTTGTTGGATCCCGATTTCGGAATCCAACTACTTAATCCGAAACCTTCATACTTATACATGATTCGGGTCCCAACCGGAAAATGAAACGAAAGAACAAAAACAAAAGCAAATCGAAGGCTCGAAATCGAAAGCGAAACGAACCGAAACGAATCGAATCGGATAACAAAGTACGGAAACAAAACGAAAGCGAAAGCAAAAGCAAATCGAGCCGAAAGGCATAAAGCGGAAGCAAAACGAACATATCTAAACACAATTCAACCAAGTCAAAGCAAACAAATGGTTCAAACGAACTTGAGGGCAAATTTTCGACAAGATTCAACTTAATCTGAAAATTCTACATTTTTGCAAGAGAGGGTAGAAAATTTGTTTAGAAAACCATCGTGTCAAAAATTGAGTCAAACGGAGGTCAAACGAATAAGTTATAAACTAAAGAGTGACCTTTATTGTTTTACCAACATAGAAATTCAAAATGTCATAACTTTTTGCCTAGAACTCGAAAAATGTGCAACTTCGTGCCAAAATAAAACTGAACGACAACTTTACGAATTTCAAGAAGAATGTAAAACCTGATTTGGCCATTAAGGAGGTTCAAAGTTGTTGCAAAGTTTCAGCCCAATTAGAACATTTCCTCAACAAGAGCAAAAGTTTAACAAAAAATCATATCTTTTGATACCGACGTCGAAAAGTGTCATGGTTTACCTCTATAGAAAGATAAAAAGATGCTTCAAAACTTTCATGAAGGAAGCAAAACTCAATTCAATCATTAAGAGAAGTAAAACCTTGCTTACAGTTGCTTTCTAGCTACTTACCAAATGAATAGTAAAAATGACCAAATGAATAGTAACAACAAACTTCCAACCCTCATAACTTTTTCATCTTAAGTCTAAAAACGACCCATTTTATACCATTTTGAAGATCTTAACATGCTCTACAATCTTCCAGAAGACTTCCAAAGCTAATTCACTCACTAAGAGGGTCTAAACCCTAATTGAAGTTGCTGTCAAAATTTACAAAAATTTTGACAGCACTTCCTTTAAAAATGCAACTAGCCATTCTTTAATTTTTCTCATCCAAACTCCATACCTGCACAAAGCTACTTCAATCTTCACCATCCTCACTCTCCCAACTTCACAACAATCCAAAAATCGCAAAGTATCAACTCCAATAGCAACAACACACTCCTAGCATTCTAGTCATTTTCACAAACTATAAAGATAACACAATTTTTCTTTTCTAATCTTTCTCAAAGCATACAACAATACTTTTTGAACAAGATCCACAAAAGATACATTAAAACCCAGTTCTTTTGCATTTACAAAAGATGTATACATTATACAAAGCTTTAGAGGGCATTTTAGCCCGAATACATTGAAAGTATCAAAAGTTAAGTACAAAGAGAATCATTTCATCCAAAATGCAACCTAAAGCTTTGTTTCCCAAAAATGACTTCAAAAGCAAAACACATCGGAGTTATGCCTCAATCCTGATGCGGTGGCTCGGTTCCTTGCTCATCGCCTGCGAAGGGGAAGATGGGGGGGTGAGCGCGACGGCTCAGTGGGTAACAATTTAATAATTAAGAATAAGCAAAAACATTGTTTATGTATTCATTGTCAAAATCAATATCACAATCAAGCAAACATTTCAATTTATTCAACCTTTTCACAAAAGTCATCATATCAAATTATTTACAAATCAACATAGCACATAATCACAGAAAAAGTGGTTCGGGTGGATCCGAAACGGAACGTACTATACATTTCTGCGAAGCGGTTGTGTGTAACCATGAATGGAGGGGAGTCCATAAGGAGCTCCTATGCCACTAGCGGGCAGGCGGGAGAAGCCTATAATTAGACAGGTGCACCTAACTCGGAAGGGACCACCACAAACCCAAAGAAAGCATGCATATCACATAACGCGCACAATTTGTAATTATTAGCCACAAATGGCCCTTACAAAATTTATTTACACAAAGTTTTCACATAATTGCCCAATATGGTGTTCTTTTTCCAAAATCTCACATGTTAACCTCCTTCACATAACAAACCATTCCGCAATTATTTCTCACATAAATTGACATTCAAAAGACATCACATAACATCACAAAAAGTAATTGGTACAAAAATCTGAAATCATTGGAAAGCATTTATTAGCATTTATTCCAAAACAATCAAGTAGCTTATAACTCAAATATTAAACAGTCACCCACCTTGATTCCTTTGGCTTTGCGATTGGTTAACTTGTCCTTCCTCAACCTCCAAAGACCTCACTTGACCTTTAATCAAAGCACAAAAATACTACTTAATAAAAGATATCAAACTTGGAAATTCTAAGGAATAGAAAACATCAAATAAATCCTATATCACCTTACTCAAGCCTTTCCGAAACCATTACAAATAAAATCCTTCCATTCTTTTCAAGAAATTTCGAAATCCTCTTACCTTAGGAATGACCCACGAAATCTGATTTTTGCCTTTAATGGAGGATTTAGCCTTCCTCTAA
>JANVCL010000213.1:15156895-15173540 GCA_026546855.1 Erythroxylum incrassatum | reverse complement strand
AACAGTTTATGAGGGAATGGGTTTAAGTAGTTGGATTCCGGTTCCTGAGATCGGGTTCCAACAACAACGCCGGCGAGGGGAGCAGTCACTCCAGTCGGCGGCCACCGGCGGTGTTGGAGAACGAAGCTTGCAGATCTATGAACGGAGAAGAAGCAGCTGCGGAAGGGAGAGGAGCCTACCTTAGCACGTATGGAAGGGAGAAGAAGAATGAAACGCCAGTCGCCGGAGAAGATGAAACGTCAGTCGCCGGAGAAACCAACGGAGACGAACGCAGGTGCGGCGAAGGGAGCTAGGAGAGAAGTCTGCGCAGGGGAGAGGAAAAAAAGAGAGGGGTAGGTTTTAAGTGACCAGACGTTTTTACCGACACCATTACCGACCAAATTTTCGGTCGGTAAATAACCCTCACTTAAGTATTGCGGCGGAATGTTGATCGGTCGCTAATTCTAAACTGCAAACCATCTTCTCCGACGGAACCATTTTTTCGGTCGATATTTCCAACGATTTTTAATACCGTCAGTATTAATCCGTCGCAATTCATGATTTTCCTTATAGTGGACAGCTCTGGGAGATTTTGCTGGCGATGTAGCTAGTGGTGACTGTCACCACTGGCAAGGGCAATAAGCCACCCACAATAATGACATGTCAAGGCTGTAACTCCATGAGATGGGCCTGTTGGCAGCGAGAAAGGTGACTGCGAGGTGTGGTGACGAATGGAGACGAACAACGGTAGGCATCGAAGAATCACAACAGAAGCAAGCGGCGATGCACATGGAACCATCACGCGCCCCACGTTGTGGAGTTGCATCTTGTCCAGACGATGCTAACGCGTGCACTACACGTACCAATCAACAGTCACAATTGACCCTGGCGCTTGCGCCAGATAGAAAATGGTTCTGACACCTGTTGTACACGCACCAAAAGGAAACCAAACAGTTTCCTTTTGGTTTTAACCCTTTTAATTAAATTGGTTTTATAAAATTAAGTAGGTTTAAATTCCTAATAAATTTAGAAAAGTGTTTTATAATTGTTTTCAAAGTGTTATTTATAAGGAATGTTTTGAAATTTAGTTTAATTTTTAAAAGAATTGAATTATTAAATTAAATTATCAAATCAAAAGTAATTATTTTTCTTAATTTGATTAATAATAATAATTATATTGATTCTTAATTAATTTTGAAAGAGTAGTTTCTAAAATTAGAATTAATTAGTTTCGATTATATTGAAATTAATTAATTAGAAAAGTAGTTTCTAAATTTAAAATTAATTAGTTTCAATTACATTGAAATTAATTAATTAGACTCCTTATTATTAAGAAAAGTGTTCTCTTAAATAATTAAGAACGGTGTTTCTTAATTAAATTTATTTATTTTAATTTGATTGAAATAAATTAAATTTATGATTTTATTTTATAGAATTATTATTCAATTTATTTAGAAAGTCTTTCTTTATTTATGAGTAATAAGTTTCTTATTTTTTGAAAAAAGTAAATTTCTTGATTAAATTTTGAAAAGCATTTTCATTTATTAATTAAGAAAAATGTGCTTTCTTTAATATTTTTGAAAATGGTTTCCTAATTTATTAAAGAAAGATTTTCTAATTAATTAAGAAATCAATCTATAAATAGATAATATAAATTACTTTCTTAAATAAATATAAAATTTTTTATTTAATTTTAAAATTGGTTTCCTTTTAATATTAGAAGTAGTTTTCTAGTTAAGGAAAATTCATTTATAGTGAGATCAGAAATAATAAATTTTAATTAGAATAGAAATAATTTTCTAATTGAATTAGAATGTGTTACTTATATAATTTTAAAAAATTCTAAATTATAATAAGTAAGAAGAATAATTTTTTAAAAATTGTTTTCAATTAGATTTTGTTAAAGGAGTCGAGATCATTGAAAATAGTTTCTAATTGGATTTGAAAATTATTTTCAAATAAAATAAATTTTTATTTGGAATAGAAATTTAGTTTATTTAGGAGCCAATGTGTTTAATTTAATTTAATATTTCCAAAGAGTTGGAAATATTATTTTAGAATATGAAGATCAATAACTAGAATCAAACAAAGCTTGATATTATGCATATAATTTTATTATGAATGCATAAGATGCATACTTTATTTATATGTTTGATATATATATTGGTTGCATATAAAATTGTATGTTTTATATATGTGATATTTTACATGCAATTTTGTGTTTGATGAGACGAATGAAATTAAAAATCCCTTGTTAAAATATTAAGTACACGTTGAGAATGTGATTGTTGCCTTTCATTGTTATAAGAATAAACCAGAGTTCTATTTATTGTAAGCTTGTTAAGCAAACTCAAGGTTGCTTTAACTCGAACATCTTTAATCTTATGATAGTGAGTTATGCTTAACTAAATTTGTCTGATTTGGATCTAAATTGCTTAGCTAGAATGGGAATCATCAAATAATAGTCTGATGTCAACTTCAATTTTGTTCCACCTAAACCAGCTATTATTAGTTCAAGAACATTCCAATACAATAAACCTTTAGTTGCCAAACATCCACCTGACAATTCACAAGATGATTTCCCTCCCTCCTCCTTAACTTAACTAACTATCCCGATTTGACTCGAAAAGATTGAAAGCAAATTGTATCCAAATAGAACTTAGTCTAATGACTTTCATCTTAGAACAGGGGTTTAAACCCACTTTTCTACCTTCTTTATAAGTTTGTCATTCATTACCCCACCACCCCATCCACAAAAGAAAATAGAGTAGCCTCTTCTTCTCCACTCTTTTACTCCCTATTTGATTTAATTTAAACATCAAGGACAATGTTTTAAATAAGTTTAGGGATGAGGATATTCTCCCTTAATATGATTTTGTGGCATGTTGTAGCACCCCACTCTCGCAAGACACGTATCTGACATCCTGAGTGATATCCGGGTCCGTACCCCGCAAGGGTGGCATGCTAGCACACTCAGTCAGTAAAATCTCATTACAAATTTTTTCTTAACATTATAAAACAATGCACACTTTTGCAAAAAATTAATAATCAAATCGGGCCTGCTTTATTCATAAACTCGAAATCACAAATGTCATTAAACTTTGATCAGTCTCTTTTACAAACCTTTCTACTTTAGAAAGTTATTACAAAATAGAAATAATCATATACACATGATACAAAATTTTTTGAAAGACTCCATTCGATACAAAAATAAGAAAATATAAATGCAGACGCAATCTGATCCCTACCTCTATCTCTTACTTGAATGCAGTAGTTGTACTCCCATTTGTCTAACGGGGTACTCTTCAGAGCCTAAAAAATAGTCACAAATTTTGGGTGAGTTTTTCGAACTCAGTGAGTGACTATCATCGATAGTTCACTCAATTCATGCATCACATCAATACATGTAACGGTTTATTCACATCTTTGCACATTCATGAAAGATCATATTTCATTTTTAGAATAATCATCATAATCATTTCAATCATATAAGGTACATATATCAAGTATAAATGCAATGCACGAGACTCACTTTTATTTATTATTATCATTGTGATTGAGTGCCGTTTTACTAGCTCATATCCTTTAGTAGATATCAAGCTGTGTCAAATTATGTCCCATATCCCTTAGTGGATATTAGGCACATTCACAACTAAGCTGAGACTTTTTTTCATATTCTAAGCTTTAATCTCCTTTTCACTAGCGACTCCGGTCACAACTTCCTTTATCTTACACGCATTCATGTATAGAAATGCTTGACACATTATTTTCTCAATCAATCACATGCCTGCACCTTCACATTAAGATCACAATTTTCATCAAACCCAAGATTCGACATTCAACATCATTATTGAGTAACATTTATTCTATCACATTCACATATAAGTAGCACTTCCTATACATTCCCGAATAATAACTCCTCGAATATTTTATTACCCGAAACCAACACTTAAATCACATTAATAAAATCATTCAAAACAGAATTTAAGCAAACAAGTAATTAAGTGAGACCGTCTAGGTTACTCACATTATTTGCTTCCAATTCTGGAAACGTTTGAATGCGGACGTTTATCCTGGACATCCAAAATTATGCAATAGATACATTGCACACACATTAATAATTGCACAATTATAAGTACTCGTTTATCCACAAATATGGAATATGTACAATGCATGCTCAATGACAATCTTGAGTATCTTTCCATTTTTCTCGTCACATTATCAATCATATTTCAAAACTTACCTAAGTATAAGTTGTACATAGGTTTACACCTCAATAAAACTATTAGAATCAAAATTCATAATTCAATTACTCGTCATTTCATTTCTAGCATTATTAGCTCTCACAATATCCAAATCTCATTCACTTTGATTTAATACCCATTACTCATTTCCTTTGAATCACAACTACAATCATATGAATCTATCCATTTCCATTATACACATGCATATGGTAATTTAATACCAACCATCCATTCACCAATGCTATTTTAACATTATATGATCATACAATATCCAAACTCTCATTCTTTCTTACAACATCTCCCAAAATTCCAAACCTTCGGGTCTGTTTTCCATAAACTTTATGATTAGGAAAATGAAGTAATTTGGTAACGATTTCTTCCAGGAAAGTGTTCCTCATTGTCTTAAGTTTCTAATGAAACTAAGATTATTCAATTTGGTTCAGTACCCCAAAATTTATACTCTAAATAATTCGGACTATTCTTAAACTAAGATAGTATGCTATCCTTGACTTCTATTCATAAACTTGAAATTCTTAGAGATAGAATTAAGATTCGATCTCTTCATAAAATTTGTACCCCTATATTTATAGTTTACTCCAATTCAAGAATCATCTTATTTGGAAATCTACAATTCAATATATAACCGAAATACCCAAGCATGTTCAGTGAAATCTTACTAGTTCATACTATTCCAACAGGTTCCCTCACCTTCATTTAATCAATCCTTTCCAAATCAATTCATAAGGCTACCAATTTTTATGAAGAGATAGAATAATGTGTTAGGAACCTATTGGTTTAAGAACCAAGTCGTTTGGAGATATAGAAAAGAAGTTATGGTCGAAAGAAGCAAGACTGTTTAGTTTGCAAAAGGCTTTTGGGTGTGACAGATAAAGACAAAAAATGCTAGACTATTTGTAAACACACTTAGTTAGACCGTCCAAAATTTTACACTCAATCTCTCTCAATTGATTTCATATTGCTATGATTTTGGTGGAGAGGTAGAGCAATGTGTGACGAGTCCACTGGTTCAAGTCTCATGTCATTTGGAGGTCGGACGAAGGAGATATAGCCAAAATACTGAAGGATGTTCGTCAGCCTCCAACCTTTAAATTCACGATCGTCTGAACTCATGATTGTCTATGATTGTCTGTGATCGTTTGCACTCATGATCGTCTACGATCGTCTGCACTCACGATCGTCTGGGATCATCTGGACGATAACGGCTTTCCCAGTTGCACACCCTCTCTTCAAATCTCCATAACTTTCAATCCAAAACTTCAAAATTTTCAAACTTTATATCAATAAAAAGCTAAAACAAAGATCTACTACTATTTTCCAACTCTAAATTCATTCATTTGGTCATCTCTGAAAACATTCACATATTTACGTATATGGATACATTCTCAGTGAAGAGAAACAGAGCCTTCACTTCTGTTTTCTTCAAAATGTTTATGCACCTATACATATTTTCCACTACACTCATTCAGTTCCATCAACTCTTCCATTTCATCTTAACTCATCTCTATACCACAAATTTATCTTTTAATATATTAATCATCGAATATGCAAACACAACATATACAACATACCTAAAACTTCCTCACTCACTTCTCAGCAAATATGTATATCACTATTTCCTAACCATTTAATAGTGAGCTAACGTGTTGTATGCTTCATCTTATATAGAAATAAAGAACCATAACAAGCTTACTTGTTTAAAGCTCTAACATCTTCCAAATCTCCAGAAACCCTAACTCTCATACACCCACATACATCGTTATAGAGGTTAACAAGTTTCGATTTTTTTAGGCAAAAGAAAGAAAACTGAAGTTAGGAGTAGGAAAAAAATAGAGGAAAACAAAATTTAACTCTGATGAAGATTTGACGAAAAACTCTGTGTAAATGAAGAAATGTGAAGAAAACAAAGCTATAAAGAAGATAACAACAAGAGTATTATTGTACTTGATCTTTCAAAGTTAAGAAAAAAGTGACTTTAGATTTGGACACTTGTCCAATTTCTATAGTCCGTAGCTAGTTTCCCAACTATCTAGTTCTTATTGAACTAGTCTCATATGCCCCATCTTTTTATTCCAATTGTCTCTAAATTTACAAAGTCATTTTCTTACAAATTCTAAAGTCATCTATAAATTTCTCCAATATCATTTAACCCATTTCTATATCCTTCCATCAATTTACTTGCCACTTGGTACTTTTCTAAGTTTAGTCATACTCAATATTTTCGGAAATTCCACCCCCCCCCCAAATTCACCAAAATTTCTAATTCAATACATATATTCTCCACATCGATTTTTAATACAATTAATTCATAATTCTCAATAAGAATCACATGTCACATATATAAATCAACTATACCTGGCAATTGTCAATAAATGTATGTACTGTCATTTTAATGTGTGTAAAAATTCAGATTCACGTGCTTGTATGCCAACAATATGCGTGAGCATGAAAATGCAATTTCTTAATCTTTCACTATTCTCACATGTACCGTATTTTTGGGTTCTAACTCTTAATATAGGAACGGGATATTACATATGTTGCATTTCTTAGGATTTTTAACACTTTTTTAATTTCTTCTTTGTGCCTAAAGCTTTTGAAAATTGATGAAGGTTTACCAAAGAAAGTTTTTCCCCAAACTGTGATAAATGAATTGAATTTTAAGACTTAAAATGATTAATATAAAGGCTAAACACTTTGATATGTTGAAAAAGCCAATGGTATTCACTTAGACTAAAAGAGACAATTGAATGATGAAGTATGGTATGAGGATTATGTGAATTTGTTTGAAACATATGGGCATTTAAGCTTTTAGGGATAGAAACATCTTATATCTATTAATTTTTCTTTGGTGTGTGATTCTCTATCATTTAGATGCCTTTATAACTTGCATTGAACCAACTTGAATCATTATGATTGATGAGACTTGAATATGATAAAGACATTCCTTATTTTAGCCACTTAAACCTAAAAGGCCACCTTACTTAATTATCCCTAGTTCAACCTGTTTGAGTCATTTTTAAAATCCCTTTCTTTTTTTTAATCCCACATCACAATCCTAACTTATAATAAATCATATCACTTCACTTCATATTTCTAATAAGGTGCTTTTGAGCTATTTGTAGAACTAGAAGTGACTTTTCTTTAAATTTTATTTCCCA
The DNA here is from genome assembly GCA_026546855.1 of Erythroxylum incrassatum. Taxonomy (NCBI): domain Eukaryota; kingdom Viridiplantae; phylum Streptophyta; class Magnoliopsida; order Malpighiales; family Erythroxylaceae; genus Erythroxylum; species Erythroxylum incrassatum. The sequence continues at coordinate 15,166,141 of JANVCL010000213.1, read as the reverse complement.
AGCTTCTTTTTTGTTATTAAGTTTTTATGATGGCTACTCATTTTTGTATTGAATTCTAAAAATAAAATAAATCAAGAGTAGAATAGTTGCAATCATAGTATATTAATAGATGAGCACTTAGTCACATTATTTTTTCAGCCCTATATTTTACCTAAATGCTTTATTAAAGATATACGGTTTTAACCTGTAATTATCCCTTTCCACCCCTTAACTCAAGCCTTATTGCATCCAACTAGTCAAATTCCATTTGATTAATGTCTTCATATGTTTCTCATGAGAGATATATGGTGTATATGCAAGTTCGTAGTAGTGTATTCCTTGTGAAAAGAGTTTTGAGAGCAAACACTTAAGCCTAAACACTTGTATGAAAGAGTGAACATCGTGAGGAAATTCACCAAAGCTTTGTGCATATTTTTGATTAAGATTATCTTTAATTGTCTTTATTCATACTTTCTAGTGAAAATCAACATTAAGGTGTATTGATGTTTGACTCTTTTTCGGTTTGAGTCTTAAAGAGTATGCACGGTATAATCTCGCGAGAAGTGGTTAAGTATAGGGACAAGTAACAATTATGTGTGAGAGATATTGTGCTTTATTTTAGCATTCAAAATCTTCCATAATCTTGTGCCTTATTTTAGCGTTCAAAATCTTCCATAATCTATCTTAATATAATTAGAACTTAATGTTTTTTTCTAATTTTTGTAGCATAAGGTTGAAGATGCTATTTGAGTGACAAATGAATTGAACCTTAATCCAAATTTGAAAATTTAAATGAAAGAGCAACTCAACACTAATCAATGATGAATCAAATTAGATTTGAGCTTTAAAAAATTCTAGATTGGGATCAGATTATTAGGATCAAAGTGAAATCTAGAAAAATAGTTTGATGTGATCCTAGGCATGGGCATGCTAAATGTAAACTGCAATTTCCAAACTTCAAATCTGTAAGACAAAAATATGTAAAAGTGGTTTAAAACCTTATCTTGGCCAAGTATGGGTGAAAATTAATGAATTTATGATCTAGGGATCCACATAATCATAACCGTAAGATTTCCACATTGGTTTCAATGGTTATAAATAGAGTAAAGATGTCAAGGAGCAAAGCATTCATATTCCAGCTTCTCAAATTTCTCTTTTTCATCCATTATTTAGCAGAGCTAGGGTAGTTTTTCTTTAGCTACAAAAATGGCCATTTTTTCTAAGTCTTTTATTCTTGGTTAAAGGAAGTGGAAGCCCTTTTTGGAACTATGAAGATTGAGAGGCAATCAGGTCTTATAGGGAAGTATTTCAGTTACTCGTGTATTAAATTATTTTTCTATACTTCTATTTTATGATTATTTTCAATTAATTTCTAATGTGCATGAATAGTTTATTGGTTGAAACAATCAATTTTTGGATTAAAGTTTGTATACATCAAATTTCAAATCTTTTAATCATTTGTAATAATTAGGGTTTTTAATTTATTGCATCGGAGATTGTTACTCTTTGAAAAAACATTCAAATAAATTAAATGCAATCATGGAAGTTGTGCTATCTTTCTTCGATGATCTTTTTTTACTTGAAGCTATTGTTTAATTAAATTTTGGATCATATCTAAGGTTATTAAGTAAAAATGATTAATTGAATAACGTGTTTTTGATTAACTAATTGTACGAAAAGAAGGATATTTAGTATCACATCGAATATATGATTGATGAAATAATTATTCTTATACCACTGATCAATAATAGTTCAGAGGGTGGAAGCAACCATAAACCAATGTTTGTTTTTATTAGAAACTCCTATTTTAGTGCTTTCTTTACCTTCTTTATTATAAAATCAATCAACCCCTTGCCCCTTTATTAATTATTTTCTACTGCAACGTTTGGAAAAAAGAATTTTTCACAAGATTGACTCCTACTTCCTTCTATTAAAGTTTTTTAATTACAGGAATTTATGAATTAATTTAGGTTAATATGATAGGGCCCCCATTTGGTTATATTATTTTAGATGTTGTTTATTCAAATAATAACATAACTTATTATTTGTTTACATCATCTAGTAATTCTAATAATTATGCAATTTTGTGACATACTAGACTATGCTATATTGGTCAAAATCGAATAGGTCAATTAGCAAACAAAGGCCTCTTAAGTGATTTACATCAATTAGATTTACCTATTTATGGACATTGTCGAGCTAGTAAAATGATGCAAAAGTCATTGAGAAAGGGATCTTATCCATTGCAATTGATTCATTCAGAAATTTATAGTCTAATGAATGTAAGGGCATGTTATAGGGTTATATTCTTCATCACTTTTACAGATGACTATAATTATTATGGTCATGTCTATTTTATTTCTCACAAATTGGAAGCATTAAATTATTTCATAAAGTGTGAATTTAGTAAAGAATCAATTATATAAGAAAATAAAAGCAATAAGAACTAATTAAGGACAATAATACTTGTCTAATAAGTTCAAGATGTTATGTGATTAAAAAATGAGTAGAAAGATATTTAACTTTTCTATAAACCCTATAACAAAATAGCGTTGTAGAAAGATATAATAAAATGTTATTAAAAATGTTTAGGTCTCTGATGGCATAAATAAATCTACCAATCACCTATTGGGGTGATGCATTACTTACAACCACTTATGTACTTAACTAAGTGCCCACAAAATTAGTTGTAAACGCTCCATATGAATTATGACTAGGAAGAAAACCTAACATGAAACATCTAAGACCATGGAATTATGATCCTTATGTTCATGATCTCTATTATAAATATAAGAAACTAGGCCTAAGAGGGAAGAAAAGTATATTTATAGATACTTTGGACACTTAAATGGGTATGCGTTCATAGGTGAATGAGGTAAGGATGGTGTAACTGAATTTGAATAATGAGATGTTACATTTTTAGAAAATGACTTTCCAAAGTATGGTGAAATAGGAAAAGACCTATTTCTATATGAAACTCTTGATCAAAATGATTCCATTACAAGGCATCATCAATAAGGACTTCTATTTGAGTGAGAATAGTCTAGAGATTGAAGAATTGTCTTAAGCACAATTAAGATTGACCTATTAACAATTTACCTATTGTATCTAATTCGAGTAGCAGTAATTAAAATGCTAATGAATTTATTTCTCATGACCATGTTTATCCAAAAGTAATTATGGTATGATTCCCCAATGTTGTTTTGAAATAATAAGAGAAATTCATAAGATTATCTCACAAGAAGATGATAAGCTAAGGAATGTATTTGCGATTATTACTGGTCCTGGTAAATAAGAATGGATGCAATGAAAGAAAAAATGACTTCTTTAAGCTTAAACCATGTATGGGATTTGGTTAACCTTCCTAATTGGCCCCAAGCTATTACAAACAAATGAATGATGATGGGGATATCGAAAGATATAAAACATGCCTCGTGGCAAAAAGGATAAATACAATAGGGAGAAATAGATTATGACAAGATATTTTCACCTATTATGAGTGTTGCTCCAATTTGTCTAATTTTGGCAATGACATGCAATTTCGATCTTGAACTACATCAAATAGATATAAGATTTCTTTTTATAAATGAAGAATTACAAGAAGAAATCAATATAGAACATCCTATATATTTCATTGAGATAGGCCAATAATATAGAATGTGTCGATTATTGAAATTTATTTATGATCTAGAGCATTCTCTAAGGCAGTGGTGTATATATTTTTCATAAGATAATCATTTCATATTATCTTCATACGCTTGATCAGGACCATTGTGTATAGATTAAGATATTAAAAGATAAATTTGTGATTTTATCTTTATATATGAATGCCATTTTGATTGTTTGCAATGACTATAAGTTTGTTAAGCAAATTAAATATTGATTATCATTTAAATTTGAGATGAAAGACATATGTGAAGTTATATATAATCTTGCGGTTAAGATTTTAAAATATCGTTCAAAAAGATTAATGTCACTTTTCAAACGACTTATATTCAAAAGATTTTAGAACAATTTCGTAAGATAGCAAACTAATAGACAATACTATTATTAAAGAGGAAGGTCTTAGCAAGAAGTTTTGTCTATTTACACCTCAAAGAAGGTACAAATGAAGCAAATTCCCTATTATAATGTAGTTGGAAGTCTCATGTATAACAAGAAGTGCGTAAGGTCAAATATTTATTATGTTGATGGAATGGTGAGCAGATATTAGTCAAACCTAGGACAAGCACATTGGAAACCAATAAAGAGAATATTGAGGTATCCAAAGGATACTATTGATTATGCATTGTGTTATCAAGGCAGTGATATATGTGTATAAGCGTATAAAGATAAAAACTCGAAAGGGGACTTAAATGAGAGAAAATCTACCTTTATATATGTTTTCTTACTTAACAATGGTTTTATATCATGAAAAAGTAAGAAACAATCATGTGTTGCTTTATCCATAATGAAAGCTTAACTTATAGCATTTTTAATAGAAGTACAACAAGTGGTGTGGCTTAGGCAATTCTTAGTTATTTATGGGTCACTCAAAGCAATACTAACTACGACAGTTAAACAATAATCGCTTACATTAGAAACCCCAAATTTCATTGTAAAAGTAAACATATAGATACCAAATGGCACTATAATATGCCTAGTCACCTTCACACCAGCACTATCATTGAACTACTGTAAATTGTATAGCTCCGGATGTTTCCTGCATGTCAAACCCAATTTCTGTACCATAGTTTAACTAGCTGCATTAGTGCAACTAACCCCATCAATGATTAAATTTTATACTTTCCCACTAACTAAATATCTCGTATGGAAAAGATTCTCTCTCTAATCTATATCCTCATCTATGGCCCTAACACTAAGTACCCTCCTCACTACTAGTGTTTCCCTTGTAATAACTCTCTCAAAGCAACCGTCATCCTTAAATTCATTATCAACAACAAGCTCAGATTCACTACCACTATTCTCTGAATCAATCATCCCATTATCTCTCATAATCATGACTTTCTTATTTGGATATTGAGATGCAATATGGCCAATACCTAAACACCTAAAACATTTAATGCTAGAATGCTTACTAGAAGAAGCTTGGTGTTAGGTGTACCTTTAAGGTCAAACCTTACATTCAACCTTTTGGATGTCTCCTTAAAGTCCAACCCTTTGTCCTTCAACTTCTCCTCTCTCTTGGGCCATTTTAAACTCCATGATTGGCTAGAATTCGCCCTATTTCTTGCTGTCACTTTAGGTTTGATTTGTTTCTCCACCTTTATGGCCATGTTCACCATGTCCTCAATCTCTAAGTAGTGCTGCAACTCCATAACATTGGCTATCTCCCTATTGAGTCGACTAAAAAATATAGCCATTGTAGCCTCTGGGTCTTGCTCTATGTTGGCTTGAATCATAGCCACCTCCATCTCCTTATGGTAGTCATCCATTGATTTAGACCCCTGAGTGAGCCTCTGAAGTTTATGGCGCATCTCCTTGTAATAGTAAGAAGACACAAACCACTTCCTTATGCATGCCTTTATATCGTCCTAACTATTAATTGGCATCTCTCCATTTATCCTCTTGGATGTCACCAACTAATCCCACCATATTAGTGCATAATCTGTAAATTCAACAACAACTAGCTTTACCTTTTTATCTTCAGAAAAATTATTGCACTAAAAAACCAAGTTTTTCCACTCCAGGTAAGCTTATGCATCATTCCTTCCCTTGAAGGTTGGGATCTGCATCTTGATGGATTTAAGGTCTCCATCTCTCCGGTTAAATGACTCAACTCTCTGAACTCTCCTCAGCCTGCGTACCTCAAACTCCTCCTCCTTTGGCTTATACCGAGGTGGTGGTTACTGCTAGTGTACACCTGCACACATGCCCTGAGGTTCCTCATGTCTCCCTTGTTTAAGCTCATCCATTTGTCCCCTAATCTCAGTTAAGGCTAGATTGAACCTCTTAAATCGTTGCTGCATGGCTCTCAAAGTGAAAGCGATATTTGCATATCCGCCTTGATTGTCATCATTACGACCTCCTGTGAAGTTGTAGATAATATGATATACTTGCAAAACAAGGTTAGTAACAAACAACCTCACACACTCACTCTCGTGTTTCACTCAAATGATGTTACTCCCCTTGTGTTTAAGTCACGACAATGACTCCCTCAAATAAGCTCACACACTCTTGCCTTTTACCACTCAATCCCCTTTGAAATTCAAATCACCACTCAGAACCAATTCTCAACTGATCAAAAGAATCGAAAGGGTGTGGAAATTCCGAATTAACTAGCAAGTACGCGTATGATGAAACAAAAAAAACAAACAAATTTTTTCAAATTTTCTGAATTTTTTCTGAACTTTTTTTAAACATTTGTTTCGAACTTTTTCAGACTTTTTTTGGATTTTGTAGACTTTTTTCCAGTTTTTTATTTTTTGGAACTTTTTTGAAATTTTTTAGACTTTTTTTTAATATAGGCTGAAAGTTTCAACAAAAAGAATAATTGAAAGCCCTAGACAAAATAAGAACAAAAAGAAAGGTTGAAACCCTAGGCCGAAAGTTAATTCACACCTAAATTGATGAACCAAGATAATTAGATGACTAGCACACGTTATGTTTTTCTTTGTAAAGGAAGTATTTGATCTCATGGGCTAAAGTATAGAGAATTTAAGCAAAAATGTGAGTGCTTGTTAGAGAAAAAGTTCACTAAACTGACTCGATATAAGAAATCCATATAGAACATTAATTGTATGTCTATGAAAATTCTCATTGTAATAATTGTATAGGTGATCCTTTGACTTGAGGTATCTAAAGTTATCTTTTATAGGGATTGCTATATCTTGATACTACTTATGACCTATTCTAATCATAAGTCATCCAATCGGTATTCATTGGATGTAGTATGAATTATATGGAGGTGATTGAATGAGCAAGATAAGATTCATAACCCTAAAGTATCAAGGAGAATGTTCTTTTGTTTTCAATTAGTATTGATTCAGGAAATCTTTGACCAAGGTAGAATGACGTTCTGTAAATACTTTACTAATGTCATTAATTAATTTGATAGTTAATGACAGAGAATTAATATTATTGAACTCAAAATAGGTAGACATTAATTTTATGCTCTGTATCTAATCGAAATATTATATGATAAAATGATTGAATTATACGGAAAAATTATCCACAGAAAGGTTAGTCAAAATTAATTTGACATTCCTAAATATTTGGTGGTTGTGATGTATGATTATAAATTTTTTAATTAAAGAATTAATGATAATTAAAAGGAGTTCTAATTTATCTAATTCTTATTATGAATTAGAATTATAATTTATAATTGTTGCCAATATATTTAAGAACCTAATAGGTGTCCCATAAAGAATGAGTTGAAGAGACTAAATATATTTTAATCAAGTTGGACTTGATTGTAAAGTTTGAGAAACTTTATGCTTAAATATAAGATATTTAATAAATAAGAATAAATAAGAGATATTTGATCTTATTTGGGCATAATTGGTATTTAATTATAATTATTTGTAATTATAATTAAAGTTTGATTGAATTTAGAATTTAATTTCAATTAAATTACTAAAATGTTCAAACTTTATTATAAATAGGCTTAAGCTCTAATAGAGCTAACACTTCTTGCTTAATCCTCTCTATAAAAGTCATAGAGTTCTCTTAAACTTTTTTGTAGATATCGGGTCGGACATTTGTATGGCTATGGTGGTTGAGATAGACTAGTTTCAGAAACGACTTGTGTTATATGGCAAGAAAAAGGTCAAACTTTAAAATAAGGCACGAATTAAAATTCATGCTTTATTATGATTTATGCATTAATCATTTTATAAAATTAAAGTGATATTGGTTTTTGGGAAATCAAAATACAAAAAAGTTTTGTAATTATTCCGCTACCGTTGAGATTGGATCTTATCCCGATTTCTTAACACTAATTGCTCTAAAGATTATGCATCATAACAATATCATAATCCTAAATTGCAATGAGAACATGAACAAGGGTAAGACCTACACTTTCCTCTCAAGCTTGCCAGAGATTATAATGACACGGAAGCTTCATACCTTTATTATCATTACTTAATGAAAGACGAGGATGCTATTTATTTCCGATTAGATTGGTTATTTTGGGCATTACATGTCTGGCAGGGGATACATGGTTTCATGGGACATTGCGGAGTGAGGGTTTAAATTCTTTTGTTCCCATTATTCTAATCCAATCCTATTCCGCGTCCAACGCGACGTCATTTTGTAGTAAAAACTACATCGTATTATGCGTGAAACTACATTGTATTATATGCAAAACCTATAAAATGATGTCATATTGGGCACAGAATAAGGTTGGAATAGGGTTCTTAAAATAGACGATGTAGTCTCGTGGAATGAACAGGAGACTCGAAAATTCCATTAAAGTTTTTGGAGATTGGCTTAAAGAAGAGAACAGAACAAAGAATGGGAATAATGCCAGGTGGCTTTATGTATAATTCTCTTAAGCCTCCTGTAATGAAAAGAAGCTGGTCGGGTCGGTCGTGCAGGGCCCGAGCCCAGTCAAAATGTACCATGGGCCGATCGGTCCATCCTTCAAAGATCAGTCTCATACCCAATGGCTATGTCAAACCCAGGCCCAATCCATGCTCCCCTTAGCCCGTCCGCATGTGAGAGACTCCCATGCATACGTAAAGACCTAAACCTAGTTGTTTCTTCATATATAAGGTATAATTCTACCGTAACAAAGGTACGCGATCATAACCTAGCTTTCTCTGTGTTCAGTAGCCTCACTTTCACCAAAAGACTGACTTAAGCGTCGGAGGGGCTAATCGGGATATAACCCCCGACGTGTCTTCTTTGTTTTGCAGGGATCTCAACGTCGAAGTTACTACAGAAAGCAGTCAACTCATGGATTCAAACGGCAACGTTCAGTTCCGTCAGAATCAGGCAGAACCAATTGACGCCCACCATAGGGCCCGACTTCAGGGCACCACGTCCAGAAACACATAGATCAGTCAAGCGGTGGCGATAAACCCTGATATAGCCGCTGTCGCGGCTCTGGCAATGCAACGCATAGGTTTGCAATTACCTGCAACCCTGCCGCTTGCGCCTCAGGTTTCCCGCACGGAATCTTCAGACCCGAATGATCAACCGCAACCTCCAACCTTGGAACAAGAAGAACAGAGTGTAGCTTTGGAGGATAACGCTGCACTCAACATGCGCCCGAATCTCCAACATCGATCGGATGCAAATCCTCTCCCGCCTATACACACCACC
>JANVCL010000213.1:15142941-15156795 GCA_026546855.1 Erythroxylum incrassatum | reverse complement strand
TCGAAGTTACTACAGAAAGCAGTCAACTCATGGATCCAAACGGCAACGTTCAGTTCCGTCAGAATCAGGCAGAACCAGAAGCATACATGAGCTCTAGTCGGACACGATTGCTATTCACTTGTTGAAGCATTAAGAGAAGTGGATTCATCCATTAAAATACCAATGATTAAAAAATTGGATCAGAGTGGCTGGTCCGACTGGAATAAATACGAATCGGTCTATGTTTCGGTTCAGTTCATATTTATAACCTCTATTGGAGAAAGCCGGCCAATCAATTAAAAAATCGGTCTCTTATAAAAATCAGTCAACTTTTTCCAAAAATTAAGTTATAGTCGTCTAATATGTGGGGCCCAATCCTTGAAACAAGACAATGTGTCCGTTATTTAAATACATGAGGCCCAATAGATTGTCCTTGACACTCTTTGTTTTTAACACATGTTAACTTATCATTAATGCAGAAATCTTACTATAAAAAATTTGAAATGTTAACGGGTGTTTTTCAAAAACCTTTGAAATTTTTATTGAAAGTTTTTTTATTCTATAACATAATCTTATTATTAAAATATATTTTTTAAAACTTATATTTTTATAATGTCAAAAAAAACTTATATTTTTATTTTAATTAAAAATTTTGTTTTAAATTATTTTTTTCAAAAATGAATTACTATTTTTATCCTTAAAAAATACTGATTTTATTTAATCTCACTAATAAATTATATTTGTCAAAATTTGGGTTTTCTATTTATCTCTTTATACTTTAATTTAAAATTTTTAAATTATTATTATTAAAAACTAATTATTATTTTATCATAAATTTGATTAATAAATTGAATTATTAATTAATATATAAAAGTAGTCTTGTTTAAGATAATTTAAGAATGTGTTAAAGATATTTAAACTACAAAAAAACATGTTTAAAGGACGTTAAAAAAGAAGTTAAAATAAAGTTAGAATTCTTTTTATTAGCATTCTTTAAATATATTTCAACTTTTACGAATTTTTAAATAAATGGTAATAAAGAAATATAGTTATTATTATTATTATTATTATTATTATTATTATTTTAAATTTTATATTAGATTCAAAATTAGTTTAAATTATTAGATTTATTATATATTAATAGGTATTATTAGTGTATTTTTACTTATTTTTATAATTTTTACTTAATATTTATTATATTTCGATTTTATAACAGTTTAACACCAGTTAAATATTTTAACTTTTAACTTTTTCTTTGACCGATTTAATATCCGGTTCGATTTTTAAAACATTGTAAAATACTTCGACTTCACTGTCACTAATAACCTTAACCCATGCAAGCTATACCATATACTTTAGGTGATACTTTGATTTATTATACTTTTATTTCCCCGTACATCATAAGAATATAGAACTCAATAATTGGAAAATTCATCTAGCTTTGTTCTACCTCAATTTTTTGAATTGATCTAAATTGAGTGAAGGGTTAAAGGCCAATAAAGTTATTTAATTATGGTAAATTCAGTTGAGTGTTTATTGTTTGGCAATTAAAGAAAAATGATACATTCATTTATTTACTTGTAAAAAGAGGTTAAAAAACCTAAATTAAAAGGATTATTGAAGCCTTTCTTAAATTATACAGATCTTATTCATAATTGTTACATCAAATTATAGTGAGCAAATAAGGTAGGTTATGAATTTATATGTAAAAGTAGTAAAACTTTATTTTGATGAAAATGGGGATTTAAAACTTAATTATTATTTTTCTCCCCACACGACACCGTTTGCAAAGAAGCACATTTGGTGACAAACCAAATAACCTCGGTGTCATATTTGCTCGATATTTATATTTTGAATCCAAAGCGTCACTTGTAGGTCAATTTAGCTCTCTCACAATCAAATCAAAGGCCTCGTCCTCGACTTTGATACCCAATCAAAGACATCGCTCTATCTGTACGCTTCGACTTACTGTAACCCTAACACCACCTCAGTGAGCACACGGTCGCGTCTCGTCTTTGACGATTATTCCCAAAGTTTATCTAATACAGAGAGCTGCTCGTCTGACGCCGTCGCACAAGTCACCACTGAGGTCGTCGTAGGCGGCTATTCATTGACGTTGTGAATCTCTGACGGATCACTTCGTTTACGTGCGAATCCTTCTCTTTCTTTTGCTCTTTCTGTGGCATGTACCTATATTGAAACGTTATTGTCGGTTTTAGGGTTTTTGAGTTACTCAGTACTCATTTTGTTCTTCTATCAACGAAAATTTTGAGACTTTCTTGCATTGATTCTTTTTTGCTTTTTAGCTGTTTATGTGATCTAATGCTTATGGACCTTTGTGGTACGGTTGGATCGGTTGTGATTGAACCTGATTGCCATTTTGTTGAGTCGTTTTAGTGTTTTCTTTTATACCTTTGATGTTCATTTGTGCTATTAATGGATGATTAAATGGGGTTATTTGTTGTAATATGAAGTAAGGGTATATGAGTCAGCTATATAAGAGCTTCAAATAGAAACCAAAAGGACATGGGGAGATGTCCATTTCTGTTGGTTTTACCGATATCTTCATATTTGGTTCTTTGGTCTGGGTATCTAGATTAAAGGATCTGCAGGATCACTGCTTATTATAAGAATCTTGCATCTATCAAATTGCATGTTCTTTAGTGAAGGGGTCTTTGTTAAGGTATACTAAAGTTTGTCATCTTTGCTCACTTTGTGTAGTCCACAAACCTTTTGTTCTTAGAGATGGGTAGCAGTCCGGCACCATTTTCAGATATTGGCAAAAGAGCCAAAGGTATGTTTAAGCAAAGTAGTTTAAAGGAGAGTAATTTTCTCGCAATTTATTTCCCATGATTGCAGCACTTTTTTGTGTGCCAGTTTCATGACATGTTGATATTTTAATATATGCAATCACTTAATAATATACAAGTGCCTTCTGTTAGTGATATCAGAAATTTGGTCAGATGAAGTGTGCAATTGAGTGAAGTAGTTTTCTTGGATTTGGTGATAGTGGTGTAACTATCACAAGCACGTGTTTGTTATATGATTAAGCTGGTGATGGATCATTTACCTTGCATCAAACTGGTAATGCCACAAGTGGAAATGACTTGGTTGTTTTGGAACTTTCTACATGTCTGCAATTAGAGATTCGTCATACATACGATTGCAATTTTATAATGAGGTAGAAATATTATAGTTCAAGGAATTGATCTTTCATGAGACATACTTGAGCAGAATTCTGTAGGTGATGTGTGATTTTATTGTTCAAAATAATACGTATTGAATCGTCTGGGAACAGAGCTTCAAGCCAAATATCGTCTTGCTTTTTAGATGCTTTTAAGGACTTTTCCAGTGCATTCTTATTTTTTGAAAGAGGATTGTTAAAAGCCTAAATTAGTTGTTTTCCCCTTCTTTCATGTGCTAGGTTGTAATTATAAAGCCAACTTAGTGACAAATTTGTTTACCTCATGCAGATCTCTTGACAAAAGATTACAACTTTGACCACAAGTTCACCTTGTCAATGTCCAGGCCCACTGGATTGGTAGTGTTCGATTCCTTTTTTGTGATTTGGTTGCAAATTTTTGCCCCTTATTCTAAGATAGTATTTATGTTCTTTAACTTTGTGGTTTACTTCAAAATTGGCTCCAAGAGGATATAATGTTTTTAAGTTATTAAACACACATGTGCTATAGCTATGATCAATTGAATTATATGTTTTTCTTAATTTTTGGGTTGTTGTAACAAACTACCCTAGGATTGATTTCAAAGTTTATTTATTGCTTAAATGTTGCTTTCATGTTTTTGTTCATATTTATGAAGAGCCTTTAGGTTTTTGACAATCAAGTAATGATATCTGAGTTAAATTTTGCATTTCAGGGACTTACAGCTACAGGATTGAAGAAGGATGAATTTTTTTTTGGTGACATTAATACCCTCTACCAGAGTGGAAATACTATTGTGGATGTGAAAGTTGATACCTATTCTAATGTAAGAAGCAGATTTTAGCCAAACCCGCATGTATATAGTTTCTTTAATTGCTGTTTAGTGCAAACATATAGTATGACTTTCTGGATGTGCAGATTCATGTTTGCATTATTTGCACTTGGCATGCATACACATTTTATGCCGGCTTATTTACAAATGTACCTCTGTGCAGGTGTCTACCAAAGTCACTGTGAATAATATTTTTCCTTCCACAAAAGCGGCAATAAGCTTCAAAGTGCCTGATCACAAGTCTGGCAAGGTCAGTGCATTTAGAATGTGGGCAATGTGTAATGATCATGCTGCATAGACTATAAGTTTGTGGTCATGGTAGACAGGTTATGCACAAGTTGTCAGAAAAAATTGCTACTATTTCAAATGTCAGAAATACTTGCAAAATGGTGGTAATTCAGAAATAACTGTATGCCAGCCATGTGAAATTATCTGACTTGTCTTTTAATTGTCTCAGCTGGATCTGCAGTACCTTCATCATCATGCGGCCATTGATTCAAGCATTGGCCTGAATCCAGCACCTCTCCTGGAACTTTCGGCAGCAATTGGTAGCAAAGAGCTCTCTTTGGGTGGTGAAGTTGGATTTGATACAACGTCTGCATCATTCACAAAGTACAATGCTGGAATTGGTTTGAACAAATCAGATTTCTCTGCTGCTCTGTTACTGTAAGTGTGCATTAAAACTGTCTTATGAAATGTTCTTTCATAAATAACCCTGTTAACTTGTCTTGTGTACACACGTCTCTTAAGAAGGATTTGAAAATATTTTTGGCTTTGCCCAAATTCTTGTTTGATTTGGAAGCCCTATGATATATACAGGATTATTGCATGATTACATTCCACACAATAACTGTTACTTGTGTCACTATCTCTAGTGATATGTTGTAATCACAGACTGAGCTGCTTTGTCATTAAGCAATGTCTGTTTTGGCATTTCATGGCCATTGTTATCAAATCTCTGCAGTGTGTAGTGACCAGTCAAATTATTCTGTTCAATCACTTGGAAGCAATTTGCATTCCACATAAATAAATGAAAATTTCACAGATTACCAGCAGTTTTTTTCACAGTTTCTTTGATCTATTTCTTTCGGCTTTTAGTGCAATGTATATATCCCACTAGTGGTCAATTATATCATGGTATGTGCAGTTCTGGCATCCATATGACAATTAGGAAACTTGCAAGTATTATACAGTATGAGGGCTTGTGCTTATTGAAGTGAGATTGTGTTTGATTCAGAGTCAAACTAAGCTGTAGAAACTCCTGAAATAAGAAAATAAGGGATATTCAGCTAATCGCGCATCTCCCAATTACAATTTACTTGGATACTTCAGTCTAGCACCCCACATCAGTTGAGAGGTTAATAATGGGAGAGTAGGGGGCATTTTCTCTCCACGTTGTTTGTGAAACATGAGGACATTACCATTTGATTGAGGTAGAACTTGGTAAGACAGGCAGTTTTAAGTACTGGTTATTGTTGACATGGAAATGCTTAAACCGACCAATTCATAATTTGTTTATCTGAATTTCGTTTATAGCTCTATTTTGTACTGTATCTGAAGATTTGTCAACACTAAATTGGTAACCTCTTTGGTGTTAGGACGGACAAAGGGCAGGCCCTGAAGGCATCGTACGTTCATTTTGTGAATCCTGTCCATTCAGTTGCTGCCGAACTAACTCATAGGTTTTCTACCTATGAAAATAGTTTCACCATTGGAAGCTCTCATGCATTGGACCCGTTGACGGTGGTGAAGACGCGGTTTTCTGACAACGGTAGGGTTTCCATGCTCTGCCAACATGAATGGAGGCCGAAGTCTTTAATAACAGTTTCAGCAGAGTACGACTCCAAGACCATCAATGCTATGGCTCCCAAGTTGGGTCTTGCAGTTGCACTCAAGCCTTGACCTGTGAAATCTCCTTGATCATGTGGGGCGACTTGAATTGAACACATTGATCTTGGTATAATTTTTTCATAACGTTGGAAGGGTGTTAAACCTTTACCCAAGAATTTACAAAAACTAGAATGTGAGTTGGGGAATTGGACCCGGTTTTGGAATTGATCACATTCATAGCATTTGAATTTTTTGTTTGCTGTTTTCCAGACGTTTTTGACCACGTGATCTGCACAGACACTTCAGCTTTAAGTATGTGCTGTGTGAAATAGCCCCTTTTTCTTTTGTATACCTAATAATATCTGACTAAAAATTTCCTATTCCTCGTTCCTTCCTGAGAATTGTTATACAAAACTTGTTCTGATGATGATCCTTAAAGTCAGATAAATGTACACAAGAATTCAAGAAAAATATCCAACTGAATTTCACAGGAGATAATAGTCAATACACTAAGTTGGGTGTGCTGGTGAGGCGACGTTAGGTTTTCAGTGAAACGACGACGTTAGATTTGAATGGGAACAGAGAATAGGTGCTCCCGAACCGAAGGCAATACTTGCACAAAGCGTAGTCACCGTAACACACTAACACTGCATCTCTCTCTCTCTCGTCTCTTCAAATAAAATTTCCACCACTTTTCCGGGAAAGCCCGAACGAAAGTAAAAGAAAACCTTCGTTCCCGATAAAATCAAAATGTCACAAAGCGACATAATACCTCTCCACACGTCATCTCAGTCAGACATAGACGAGATCGAGAACCTCATCAACGACAGCGTCCAGTCGGGCCCCGCCACCGTTCAGCCTGCTCGCCCTCCGAGTCCGCCGCGAATCCCGGTATCTACGTCACCGTTCATTCCCTCTAATCTCCCTCCGCTTCCTCCGACAAGTCAGAAGCTTCCACCCGTTCCGCCTCCGCCTCCGCCTCCGGGTACTTCAAACGGTTCCATTGGATCAAGCGGGTTCGGATCTCCACCGAATACGTTGACGGAGCCTGTTTGGGACACGGTGAAGAGAGATCTGTCTAGGATCGTGAGCAATTTGAAGCTTGTGGTATTCCCCAACCCTTACCGAGAGGATCCGGGAAAGGCTTTGAGAGATTGGGATCTGTGGGGTCCGTTCTTCTTCCTTCTGTTTCTAGGCCTTACTCTCTCCTGGTCTGCTTCCGTCAAAAAGGTTAGCCTTTTGCTTTGTTTTGTGCACTACGGTGTGTTTTCGGCTCTAAAGGTGGTAGTTTAACATGCTTACATACTATAAAGGTAGAGCTTCTACAGAGTGCAAGCAATCTTCGGCTTAAAATGTTCGATTTTGTGTCTGATCATGGTGTATGTTGTGAAGGCAATATTTATACCTGTTTGAATGAATGAAATCTGGACACTATTTTAGAAATATGAACAAAGGAAATAACATGCTTAGTTTAATTACTGAATTTGCTTGAGAACAAATCCCCAGATCGTGTGAACTGAACGGTGAAAATTTTTATGGGGAGCTGTTCCTCATTCAGATGTTATTTACAGAGTTTAAGCAATGCTTCTTCAAGCTGGTATAATAATACCATAACTATATTGAATGTTAAAGTTGGATAATTTCTCAAACTTTCACGACTCATTCGTTTGCATCTTTCTTTTATAATATTTGTTTCAGCATTCGCTTCCTCTAAATTCTTGTAAGGTCGAATATGCTACCCAGTTGAGCACGTTCATTCGTTCCAGATCTATATGAGCGTGGGCGCATCCCACTTTTAAGAATTTGATTGATTCTTCTACACTCTCTGTTCATATTTTCTATTTTGCTACCTTTGTCAAGCTTATCCATTTGAAGTTCTAATTGATTGTTTGCGTTTAAAGAAATTTTGTTAACTGTATTCAGTTTATCAATTTTCTTCTCCGCCTTTTCAGTCTGAGGTGTTTGCTGTAGCATTTGGACTTCTTGCTGCTGGTGCTGTAATCTTGACATTGAATGTTCTTCTATTGGTAATACTCTCTATCTTCCCTGTGCGTGTGTGAACCAGGCTAAGTTAATCTTTAGGTATAGGTTAGTATCATTATGAAGGATTTGATAGTCTGAACATCTTTAGTCCCACTTGCTCTTCATAATGGAAATAATTAATCCAACAAGATTAGATTTTACTACTGTGGTACTTGGAGCATAGCGAAGATATGACTAAGTCGTTTCCCTTCTTATGTTACTTCAGGGTGGACATATTATCTTTTTCCAGAGTCTGAGCCTGCTTGGGTATTGTCTCTTTCCACTAGACATTGGTGCCCTTATCTGCTTATTGCAGGATAACGTGGTTCTGAAAGTGGTAGTAGTGTGTTTAACATTGGCTTGGAGCTCCTGGGCTGCTTACCCTTTCATGAGCTCAGCAATCAATCCCAGAAGAAAGGCCCTTGCACTCTACCCTGTTTTTCTGATGTATGTATCTGTTGGTTTTCTCATCATTGCCATTAATTAGCACATTATGGAGTTGGGATAAGTAATTGAAACTGACATGCAGTATATAAGAATTTTTTCGATGGTTAGGATTCGTTATTCTTTTCCTTTTCATGTTACCGTTTTCTTTTTCTTTTGACCATTTTTGGGACAATATGTTTGAAACACAATCTGCCAATGTTATACGAGTATGAAACTTTATTATGCCTCTGTATTTCTTCATGGCCTTTCTGAAAGGGGGGGAGTTGGGATTGAAGCTCGGATATGAACTAACTGAATATTTACGCGTAGGCAATGGATTGGTCTTGTTAACATTTTATGACATCAATTGCTTAACATGCCCTGGGCATCTTTATATCAGCTTGGATAAACAAATATCCAGTTTCGGAACGAGTCACACTCCATGTTACTGTAAAAGAAACCTTGGATGAAGTATGGTTTGTAAAGGTGAAAGGGGATATCTTAAACTTCGTGTTTTGTCATGATAGCACAGCCGTCAAGCATACAGTAGGACTCCGTAAGAAACTTGCAAGAAGTAGAAATTGTCTAAACGAGCGATGAAGTGGCAACTTGATACAATACCGTCTTTGGCATTCCTGATGGGGTTTGGAGCCGTTCCCCATTTTTCTGCACTTATTAGCTAGCAAAAGGGAATCCAACTAATCAACTAGATCAGAAAATTTAGAATGCCAAGACGAAAATCAAGAACACAATATGCTGGCAAACTAATGTGGCTCGTTCTCTCGCTACCTGCTTAAGATGATGACAGCGATTTAAATAATGAAACTCATTCCATTCCTTCTCCGAGGATCGAAGCGAGGTGAATGCAACTAGCACATACCCTTAAATGACAAATTAAAAGGAGTATACCAAAAAGATTAAATAGATAGCCCAGAATTATTCTCGAGTTACATTATTTGTTTACGATTGTGGGCTTGAACATACTTTGGGTAGCTTTAGAAATCACATTCAACATTTCGCATGAAAAGAGCAACGAGGTATTTAGATGAATTCTTAATGCGGAAGTCGTGAACTTAGCTTTTGTCAGCAAGCGATAATGTTTTAAGAGCTTATCAATAATTAATGTCACAGCCTTGTTTGTCGGTTTTCGGCTACATAATTTGACCGTAGTTTTCATGTCATAATCATTTGGTTAACCCCAACAAATAACCAATCCAAAGCAATCTCGAAGGTCGTCAATTACTTCAATGATTTTGGCATTTTGCACTTGCTTTACTATAAACAAAAGATATTCCAGCTGTCTACTCTACATTGTGTGACTGATCAACTGCTTTTAGCACCGGCAAATTGCTCAAATAATGGACTCCATACAACTCCAATACCTATAATTTATGGCTGGTTTATTTAGACCAATAAATTATTTATAAAAAACTAACTGGTAATATATTTAGGATTAATAGTTTATCATATTCTAATTATAAATAGGATTTATAAAAACAAATATTCAATTTCTTTCTTTTTTTCATGATTTTGTTTTCTCCTTTAAGAGGAGTCTTTTTTTTATTATTTCAATTTTATTTATCAGAATATCTATAAACATGCTTTCGGGCGCTAAGTCCCCCATTCTTAAGCAATATACATTTGAATCAGCCCCTTACAGATATTTTATATTGGTTTTTTCATTTTTGTTTAAAAGATCTCAACCAATTATTTCTTTCTCTATCAGCTTAGGCCAATTGGATTAAGGAAAACTACCTCCTACTTGTCAGTCTACTCAGCTGCATACCCGGTGAATATCTTCACTTGTCGACAAGACAAACAGCTCACTCATTTGTGTGATTAAGATTGGCACTAAAAATAATATAAAAGTAAGGGAATTGAAGATAAGTACCAACTTTTTTTTACATAAAAAAAGTTCTCAAAATGATCAGAAAATGACGAGATCATAACTTCAATAAATTGTCTACTATATTAAAATGGTACAAATTAGAGATAATACAAAATTTTATGAAATTAAGATGAATTACAACAAAAAATCTTTCTCACTCTCTCTCTCTCTTAATTTTATGAAATACACACTCAACTTTAAAAGATATGTATTTCTCAAAATTCTTTATTCTAATTGGACTTTTCTCTTATTTAAAACCCTTTTTTGTCCTATGTAAGACCAACCTTTAGAACTCGCCGTGAAAAACACTGGCTTCCCTTTATTTGGGTAACATAAATGAATGACAGCAATCAATAATCCATGAATCAATGTCATATGAAAAATTGAGATAATAGTCCATATTTTATATGAAAGTATTGTGTACATCTTTTATACTATTTAAGACTTCAACTTGGTGTCGTGTATTTTCCTTGCTTTCATTTGCATAAAAAAAAAAAAGACTTCAACTTGGGGGCAAGCTTTATGGAGGTGACACATTGTGTCATTCAAATTAAAACATTAGGACTCTCCATGTCTTATGGTTGCTATTGCCTACTTGTGAAACTATTCTATGAAATTTACATGTTTCATTGTTTTGATTCAATTAACCCTTTTAATTTGATAGAAGAAAAAGTAAAATTCCTTGAAGTACTTATTAAATGATGCAATGTGTTGCATGTGTTAAAGGTTAAAATTTATATTTGGTGGGCGATACACAATACTAGGATAAAGCATTGTTTGAAGTAATAAGTTGAGGATAACTGAACTGTTCGTCCAAAATATCCATAATTCCACTGTTACGTAATAGTCATGTTTAATTTGTGATCATTGCAACCTGCAAGAGAAGAAGATCACAATTCTTCAACTAATAATGTTATAGTGATCTAAAGAAAAGAAAAGAAAAAGATGGAAAGGCAAAGGCAATTTATAGAGAGTAGTGACAGAGGTCGATCTCGCCTATCGACCATTCTCTCTCCTTATTGCTCTTCTTCTCCCTATCAATTTGTTGATTTATGTCCTACAGTCAATCGCTTTGGTTGTAGTTTAGTAACAAATTATTTAAAGGCATTATTTATCTTGTACATGTTTAGATGTATATGATAAAGTCCATAAGATAATTGTACATTGTAAATGAAATTATTATGAGATTATAATTATGAGATTCATATTGCATTCATGTATTACTCCTAAATGTTCCTTGTCATTATTCTATTAAGATTGGACATTAATAGAACGTAAAAAAACTAACACATATTTTGTTTTTCCTTATGAAAAAGTAGTCGATCTCATAGGTTAAAATATAGAAATATTTAAACAAACGTGTGGGTGCTTACTAGGGAACAAGTTCACTGAACAGACCCGATATGAGAAATCTATTTGGAACATTACTTGTATGTCTATGGAATTCTCATTATGATAATTGTATAAGTGATCCTTTGACTTGAGGTCATCAAAGTTATCTTATATGGGGATTGCTATGCTTTAATACTACTTATGATCTATTTAATCTAGGTTGTTTAATCAGTAGTCATTGGATGTAGCATGAACTATATGGAGATAGCTGAGTGATTAAGATAGGATTCATCACCCTAAAGTAATTAGGGAAAATGTTTTGTTGTTCTCGATTAATATTGATTCAAGTAATCCTTGGCCAAAGTGAAATGATGCTTTGTAAATAGTTTACAAATGTGACTAATTAAATCGATAACTAATGGCGGAGAACTAATATGATTAGACCCAAAATAGAGTATATATATTATTTCATGCTCTATGTCTAATGGGAATATTATATGATAAAAGGATTGAATTATACAGAAAAATTATGCACGGAAAGATTAATCAAAACCAATTTGACATTCCTAAATATTTAGGTAGTCATGATGCGTTGCTAGACGTCAATCTTGATCTATGATTATAAATTGTTTAATTGGAGAATTAAAGATAAATTAAAAGGAGTTTTAATTTATTTGATTCTAATTGTAAATTAGAATTAGAATTTATAATCATTGCCAATATATTAGGAACCTAATGGGTCGCCCATGAAAGAGTAACTTGTGAAGGAAAAATCAATTTTAATTAAGTTGGACTTAATTACAAAGTTTGAGAAACTTTAAAGATCAAATATGAGATATTTGATTTTATTAAAATTAAATTAATTATAATTAGAATGTGATTTTAATTATAATTAAAGAATTTAATTTTTTTAAAATAAAAAATTCCAATGATTTTTCTATTAACAAGAAGAAAGTTTAGGAGTTATCACTTTTGTTTTTCCTCTCAAAAATGATTGACAAGTTGTTCTGTAGATACCGTTAGAAGCTGGACAATTGAACAAATCATGGTTAACATGGTGAAAAATTTGTCAAAGATTTCAACAGGAAACTTGAATTTGGTATAATTTCCTACTTTACAATTTGAGTTTTTATTCAAGTTATACAATTATCAAAATCTGATTGGAAATCGTAAAATTTTATTTTCTATTGTGCCTTTGATTCTATCTCGACTGGTTTCCAATGTAGAAGCCATAGTCTAAAAAGAGTTTATAAAATGCTAAGAGAATTCTTAAGCAAAGAAAGGGAAAAATACTAGAAAAGATGAAGATTATCTAGAGTTTGAGGTAAAAGATGGAGTGAGAGGATAGGAATTTATAGTGTAACAGGCGAAACCCAAGGGAAGTAGTAGAAATTTGAAATTTGAATGAGGTAGAACTTTTAGCTTTTGTAACGAGCAGAGAATTAGGAATTTCAAATGTAGGAGAATCTTTATACAATCTTTACACCTTTCCCTCTTAATCAAGGATTTTCTCTATTTTAGGGCTAGGCAAAGATCTTCCTTATTAGATTTCCAAGCTTTCTCTTCAAACTAGAATCTCTTTGGTTCCCAAACTTCACAAAACCACTTATCTTTACACCTTTCCCTCTTAATCAAAGATTCTCTCTATTTTAGGGCTAGGCAAAGATCTTCCTTATTAGATTTCCAAGCTTTCTCTTCAAACTGGAATCTCTTTGGTTCCCAAACTTCTCGAAACCACTTATCCATATTTGAGAATTTAAATAATGGTCTTGTACCCATTTTACAAAAGGCTAAGAGAACTTCTATACCATATGTTTAGTTTGCTTAACCGAGCATATTCGAGGTCAATTGTTAATAGATTACAAAGAAATCCAACCTATAAGTAAAAGGAGCCCAAAACGTGAAAACTAAGCAAATGTTTAGCTAGAGAATTTTTGGATGGCAAAAATCTAGAATATGGAGGATGAACATATTAGGAGAGACTGACGAACACGATGGAGAACATGTCTAAATGGGCTGGAAGTTAGTAAGTTACAATGGAGATTCTTGAGGCTGAAGTTGATAATAGTGACAAGTAGTTAGCTAGAACGTGAAAAGTGGAAAAAAGTATCTGAAATTGAGAACACTATATAAATTTACCATTACTATGACATAAGGGGGCACACACACTCTCTAAAAAAGAAGTTCAGATCTTCTGTCCAGTTTTTATGGTGTTTTATTGTGTTCAATAAATCTCAGTCATTTATTTATGCGGGTCTCACGTTTATTTATGTGGAGCTCACGCGAGACCCACATAAATAAATGATCGAGATTCACTGGACACAATAAGACACCATAAAACTGGACAGAAGATCTTGTTCCCTACAAAAAGACGCAACCTCAAG
>JANVCL010000213.1:15059677-15072064 GCA_026546855.1 Erythroxylum incrassatum | reverse complement strand
TTTAAACATCTGTCCGAATAATTTCCTGTGACCACCGAAAAATGTCATACATCATTAATTTGATGTCACTAAAATTAGTCACTGTTCTGAAATTTTTAATGACATCAGTCTTAAATACTGATTTATTTCGGTGCACCGGTTAAACTAGATACCAAGTATTACAGTTTCATGTTTTGTAGTTAAAATAAACACTACCTAAAGAAGAAGCTGGCAAGAAACTTAAAACCTATCATATGTGTTCTCTTGTCCAATATTTAAGATGTCATATAGAAAGTCAGCATACATGCTTCATCAAGCCAACCCACTTGTAGTAATCAACTATATTTGTTTACCGTTTAACTTTTTTAGATTAAAAAGAGAAAATGAACATTATACTAAGCTTTATTATATACACTGTCAATAATAATTGTGAAAATACTTAGCTAAAACTTATGAAACTGATACTTAAATATGCATGCTCTCTTTACTTCTCTCATAATTCTTTGGTCTCTCCTATTAACAAAAAGATCGACACTAATCCAATTTGAAACTTGAATTCAAAAAATAAAAATACTTATAAAATAACAATATTGGTAAAAAGTTGATGTTAAAATGTATTAAAAATGACAACAAACCCACTAAACGTTGAGAAATATGTAGGCTTTAATAAATATAAAATTATTCATTTTGTCTTAACTTGCCTAGTCTAATGGTACATAATAAAAGTTAAAGAAAAAACTATTGAAAATTAATAGTAAACACTAGAGAAACTAATTCACGTCATTGAAAGGCAATATGTCAAGAAGATCCAACAAAACAATATAGTGACCAATGTTTAAGTGCAAAAAAATCTAATAAAAGCAAAGAGAATAAAAGAGCAAAAATTAATTAAGGAATTATGAAAACTATGTCAAAGAAATAAAGCAAATGGAACTTAAAGTTATATATTTGATTAACAAACACTTATAGATGACAAAACCCACAAATAAATGCTAATTCCAAGAAATGCACAAATGCATACATGTTAAACATTTAAGCTTCTTAAGATTAATAGTCACACCATTTAATTAGAAATATAAAAGGATAGACATTTACCTGATCTAAAAAAAAATCTAACAAGTATCAAAGTTTGGAAAAGTTGTTTACCAATGGTTAAATGGTAGGCAAGACTATTACCATATAATTCTCTTAAATCTTAACTTTCCAAATATTAAGATTAAAACAACATCGTTTTGTAGTGAGGGTGCAGATTGTTCATCTTCTCATACTCCAATACTATTTAAAATTTAAGTAAATTGGACTTACTATATTAGCTGTTAATCATGCCTGGACTCAGCTTGTGCCCTTTTACCAACCTTAATTAATAATGAGCAAAGTTACTACTCATTCATGACTTAGAGAAGAGCATTTATGAAGCTTATGCAGAAAGATTTTAAAAAATGATTAAAAATTTTTGGCAAGTCAAAGAAGATTAAACATGTCAAAACATGATGATAATTAAAGATGATTGATATTTTATCTATTTTGTACTTTGATATCTATTTTAATAAATATTTTAGGTTATAAGTGGAGTTATGGCATTCACAATGTTCTTGTAAATAATCACTCTTTTCATTCTAATAAAATTACCATTGTCAGCTTTTAATCACAACATAATGCTCTTTTACATAATGGAGATTGCTATGACATAAATTAGGAATTAATAAAATAATAAGATATTTATGGATAATAATTTGAAAACTGCATAAATTTTGAAAACAAGTACCATAAACTATCTAAACTTCTAAAAGTAACGTATTATAGATTAATATACATTTAACTTGCTATATAAAGAGTACATAAATCATCACGACCACCAAAGTGTGGGGTATATGCATTGTCGCTAGAGAGGTAGTGATTTTCACCACCAAAGAAGAAATGACAAGCTGACCTCTAGGAATCCAATGGCACTGGTCTTATGTCGAAACTTCTCCTGGCTTGAGAGAATCAAAGGATTGAAGCTCAAAGGTAACCCATTTCCGTTTACCAATAAAACGGGTCAATTAGTGTCAGGTTTCACTCCTTTTGTACTTTTCTAGGGTTGTTAGACATGATGGTGGCGTTGATTTTTGCCTGAAATAACTAAAAATAGGAGATCGGTGGCTTACATAAATGAACAAAAATTTTCAGTCATGATTCCTCCAAATCTGGCTCATTTTTTATGAAATAAGTTTAGGAGTTTTGTAGAACATCTCGTGAGCTTTCCATAACGCTCTAGATCACAGGAAATGGTCGTCAAATGGTGAAGGTATGTGTGTTAGAAGTTGGGAGTGAGTAGTAACCTATAGGGAAAAGAGTTTAAGAGAGAATGAACTTAAGCTTTCTTAAGCTCAACTTATACTTTTATAGGCTTTTCTCCTTATTGGTCCATTATGAGTAATGTAAATTTTTTTTGGATAATTACATTATAAGGGTATAGAGAATTTGATGTTAAGATCAATGGAAACATATATACCATATTTCTTAGAGTCTATTAAAAATGTAACATAAACAACATTGGATATCTCAAAACCTTTTTGGACAACATCAAGAAGGTATGTCAAAATTTTGGTGCTCGAAAAGGGTATTCCATTGTTATGAAGACCACACAAAATGTAATATTAAGTGGCAACTTTAAGTCTCTATTTATTGATGTTAAGAATTACGTCAAGTGTAGAATTTTCCATTTAAATTATAAACATTAGAAGACGATAGTAGTTTGCTAATAGTCAATCATTTCATATTTGAAAAACCGGATAGAGAATTGTATGACTTTTAAGGTGGTTCCTTCATATAAGGCTTGACAAAATATTTAAGAAAAAAAGTCTTGATATGTCCTTTCCTTTCTATATTTTATTATAAATGTATAATAACTTCTTTTTAGATCTTTAGACTTTGAAACATCAACCAAAGATAATGGTGGGTTTCGCACTACCTAAGGTGCCCAATTGATAGTACTTTTAAAATTAAAAGTATAATTTTTAAACATAACCCAAATGAAAGTTTAGGGATGCATCAATTTAAAGTTTAAATATTGACCGAAAGAGTAATTTGAACTTCAAAATTGTCATTATAATATAACTTAAACCTTAATATTTCAAAGCATTCAATTTGAGCTCTAACGTTTTAAAAACAATTAAAAGAGTCCCTTATTGAGGGAAAATTTGATAGGGTTAAACTTCTATCAGTTAAGTGCCAAGTCAATACTTACACGAAATCTTTTATATTTTTAAAATTTGTTAGTGGGCCTTAGTGCCATGTTGAATAGTGTATCCTACCAATAGATTAAAAATAAAATTATTTATATTAATTAATTAGAATAAATAATTTGTAACCCCTAAATTCTCTAATCAACTAACCTTAATTTTTCTAAACCCTAAATCAGTACCAAATCCTTATGTTCCCCTAAATTTCTTCAACATTTCTCTCCTCTATTTCACAGTTGCTCTAGCTTCTTTAACTTCCAGTGATGTCCATTCCTCACTTTGACTAGCTACCTTTATACATTAAAGAGTTATGTTTTCCTGTACCTAATATATTTTCTTTCAAATTATAGAAGCAATATAAAAAGAAAGACTATCATTCCAAGGTTATGAAAAATGAAAACATCATTAAAAAGGTAAAGGCTTTGACATTTCATCTTTAAGATTCTTATAAGTTTTGATCGTTCGATTTTGAATATGATTCACAATGACATTCCTTAGTCATTTTTGTTTATTATTTTAATAATGCTCTTTTCTCTGAATCTTCTTGTTATTTTGGGTTTACATTATGTCTCCCATTTTTAGTAAGGATGATCTACTTAGTATATACTTTCTATATGTATTACTTTTTTTCGTATTGGCTAATGTTATCCTTTATTGATGTTTAGCTCAAGATTGGCAGTGCGTTCATATTAGGATCATATTAGACACTCCTTAAAGTTTCATATTGATTTGGATACTACACTATTTTGTTTGGTTTACTTTAATAGAATATGACCCTAATAAAATACATGTTTGTTTTGTTATGTTTATTTTTTTATTCCTAATGGTTAAACAAATTTTTTTCTTGAAAAAGTTTAACTTCAATACCTTCTAATGATATGAAGTTTAATTTTTTAATTCTTTTCTCTCTTGATTAACATATCCTCTAACATAGTTTTGTATTTGCTAAGTTTGTTCACAACCATTGATTTCTTGCACCATTGGCATTAACTCTTAAAGAAGGAATCTTATGCAATAAAATTTTAGGACTAAAGGGCTTATATCACTTTTTCCTTATATTTGTTTGACTTTTGGTTTTGGCTCTATTGTTAAAGTTTCTCTTCTCATTTCTTGATATAAACTATAAAAGTAGCAGGAGATGACAAAAGAAGTAATATTGGCGAGTTACTGTGTTTTTTTTTTTTGCCTAAAATGTTATATAAAAATTGTTATTGCCTTTGGTGTTTCTATAAATTGAGTGTTCTGATTAGTTGTAGAATTCTAACCATTTTTATTACAATTATTTATTTGAAAATTCTTTGTGGAATGTAAATTTTATAGTTTGAAAAAAAGATTTAAGCCTTGGCAACTCTATTAAAATTCACCTACTTCATTAGTTAATTTGTTGTTGGTTCATTATTGTGATAATTGCATTAACATCTCCCAAATATATGAACTCCATGTCTTCTACTATAATATTAAATTCAAAAGAACATAATATGGTTTGTTATTATGTGTTAAATGCCCTACTAAAAACTTCATGGAATGATCATAAACCAAGGAGGAGATTGTCCTAAATATCCGGTGAGTTTTTACTTTTAATAAAGTAAATTTGCTTATATGTATAATGTTTATCCTATTAACTATGTCTTGTTTCAAGTTAGTAGATGTGATTTTTTAAGTAATGTGATAAAAAATTTACAAAAGGGGTCGTTGAAATGATCCTTAAGTTAAGATGTGTGCTCTGAAAAAGGAGACCCAAACAAGTATAGCTTAAACAAGTACAACCATCACAATTGGGAGAAAATAAAGTTCATAAAGCAAGATATTAGTTTGTTGAAAAAAGAGAAAAATGAGTTAAAACTTATTTTAATGGTTATTGTAATAGGAATTTTTATGCTTATAATGGGTGTTATTTTCAAAAATTTTGTAGGAAAATGTATTAAGTTGCAATATTTTATTTCAAACTTTAATTATAATGAATGTAATAATATGATTGTGCACTAGAACTTCTATTGAAATATAATTTGTAATTATATATTGAATGTAATGATTATCTAACATCTCTTATATGAAACCTATAATATTTAGTAATTCATAAAGTAATATATTTGAAATTAATTATTTAAAAGTGGAAAACATATTACTATTAGTTATAAATTTGGAAATCATATACAAAAATTGCAAATATAGTACTATATATTCATACCCAAAATTGGTAGACATGTATACATTTATCCAAAATGAAAATAGCAATAGCACATCTATCCAAATATTTGGCAAACAATACTTTTATCTAAAAGTTATTAACAACACATATGACAAATTTAATATGGTTGATTGGGAGCCATATTGCTTCCCTTATTTACAGTTGACTAGAAACGTTATTCTTGTGGTAGTTAGGAAGTGACGCTAGATTGTCGTTTGAACTCAAACCCCTTAGTTCAAAAGACAACATGAATTTACTTAGATCAACATCCGCAAACTTCCTTTTATAGCTATGAAGAGCTACCAACCTAGAAACACATTTTATTTATTGTTTTCATTTGACTTAATTTTTTATAATGTAATGAATGATTATATATGGAACTCATAATATTGCTTTTTTGGCTCAGTATAACAACATCTTCATTTATATTTATACTAAAAACATATATTAATAAAATGTTACATAATAATTAGTTATTACAACCAAGATAAATTGATAAAAAAATTGAATGGTTGTATACCTATGAAGAAACCTTAGTGATCACCTGATAATCATAATGGAAATAAAAAATATGTGCTTGATATATGAAACAAAGTACAGTAAATAGTGCAAATTTTATAGTAAAAGAAGGTTTTATACTTGTAAAGATGCCTCATTAGGTAAGGTTGAGCCTTCCTTGTTGCATTTTCTGGCTTTATGAACAAAATTGCCACATTTTTTTAAATATTTTTTAACCTATTCCTTTTGAGAAAATTTGCTTGAATTTTTTAACTCTTCAAGCTTATTTGGTCCTTTCTTTCTAGCTAATTTTGGTCTCCCTAGTATGACTCCTTTAAATGGAGTGTATATCACCTCTGCTTAATTGTATGCTAAAATATTGCACCCCTAATAGGTTGTAACAATAGTGATACAAATTAAGGAATCAAGCCTTAACGTAACAACCATCTGCAAATATCTTGACCCTTTGCTTGGAATGATGAATAGCACTTATCTGATGTTTGTAAGGGTATCCATATAGATCCTATGCTTGACAACTATATAATTGTTGTTTATCAATACTTATAGTTTATGTACCATCACCGTTTCACACTTTCTATGTTTCATCTCTATTCTAGACAATTCTCCATTGCATTGCATCTTTTTGTTCTTTTCTAATTTCTTCAATTTCTTCACAATGTTCAATGAAATATATGACTTCCATTTATGTATAAGTTCTCTCTATCCACATGCCTTTCATCACTATAGTTTTAGTTGTTTCAAGCATGTTAATAACTGGCCTATCTCTTACGGGTAAGATTTACATATTAAAGGTTTCACTCATATTATTTTCAGTAATAAAACATTTCAATTCAAAAGACTGGTAACATCTTGCTCACCTCCCCTTAAAATATTCATACAATGAAGAATCACATCTAGGTTTTTGTTTTACTCAATCTTTTAGCTACTCATTAAGATCTTCTACATAGGTTAGTTATGTATAATTCCAAAATTGCTTTTGTACTATATGTTTCTGGCATGAATACAATGAGTGATATTTGATAATATCTCTTCTATAAATCTAACTAATCCTTGAAACAATTGAAAATAAAAATAAAAATAAAAAGGTGCATTCTTAATAACTGTAAATATATTATTGCATATCTGATTTAAATGTAAGTCCTTCACCACTATTCAATTCTAAATCAAGAGACAATAGATTCATAAACTAACTTTATGAATAAGTGTTTTCTACTTCTACAATAGCCAAAGACAATGGATACATCCCTCGATTACCATCCCTCTCTATTGTTACTTAATAATTGACTTTGGAACTTTATCTCAGAAAGTATCCATAAATCCTAATAATTGGCCTTAAATGCTTGTATCCTCTTTCTATAGAATCAAAGTAAATTGATAACCTTTTAAATTATAAAAAGAAAAGTAAAATAATTATGAATAAAATGTATAACCTTACTATAGTTGTTTGCGTATATGAATAAATGTAAAAAATATATATAACAAATAATTATCTTGATTCCTTGCCAATTATAACTCCACTCTTGAACCAAGATTACTGATCGCCATCTTATGTACATATTCCTACAGCTTAGCATATTCATTGTAAAAATTAGTTACTTTCTCTTTTCTCAGTCTCCTTTTTGTTACTCTATACATACTTGAGTTAACAATTGTATTAAGTTTCTCTCTTTATTCTAAAACCAGGTTTTGTGTAGAGATACTAGGCATTTTAAGAATTTTATCCCTTAAATGTCTCATAAGAAACTTAGCTAACACTAATTTAGGTTTGTTGCTTGTGAAACAACTATGACTAGGATTGTATGTCTTTACGTTAAAACACCATTGGTTGTTTTCATAACCAACATATAACTCCTATGGGCATCCTTTAATACACCCAACTCTAATCCTATGGCTTTCAATCTTTTTCGACTTATAATTGTATCTTGTTGACAGTGTATAATCTATAACACAATCGTTAAATTCTTTTGCAATTCCAAACTCCATACCCCATCTCCAATATGGTGCTACCTTAGTTAGATTAAGCCTTATGCTAGGACTTAATCTTGACAATGGTTTACCCAAGCTTTACTCCACTTGCATATTCATTACTAAACAATAAAAATACCACAATTAGTTTAATCAACTTCAACTGATTGATGGTCATTAGGAATATCAACTTATACATACCTATAATCCTAGTCCCCAAAATCTTGAACATGTTCATCATCCTAATAACCAATTATTGAATATAATCATTAGCCTTATAAACATCTTCATCAACTTTTTCATCAATATGTTCATCATCAATATAATCCACCCTAATAAAACTTCCCTTTTCACCTTCACTATCTTCATCCTCTCTTTTAGTTATAGGCAATATCTTAGGAGTAAGGATTGAAATATCTAACATATGGGTTACATAAACATTAACCATTTTATGAATTCTCATAAGGGTTATGAGCCCAAGATAACTTTAGTTTTATCCAATAAGTCAAAATGATTTACTAAAATTTAAACCTAGTATATTGTAATATGCCTTATAAACTTAAAGGTATTATAACTCCTTCCCCATATTACACATTTGTCTATAACTGATATAATCAAGGTCAAAAAAAATTTTAAATACTTGTTTACTTGTTAACATATTTTTCACTCAGGTTCTACTATGAACTTTCCACTAAAACATAGCCTTATAAAATCAAATAGGTCATTGTAAACGTGTTTACATACATGTTAACAAAATGAGGAATGCCTGGAGAATCAATGTAAGGAATCAAAATATGAAATATTTGGTAATATCACATATGAACTACAAATCTAGGGTTATTTCCTAATGTAGGATGGCCACATAATACACCAATTATTTTATAATAATATATATGAACTACAAATATAAGGCTGTTTACTAATGTAGTATGACCACAAAATGCACCAATTATTTGATAATAACATATATAAATTGCAAATCTAAGGCTGTTGGAACTATTTAGTTTTCATATAATTTAGAATTTACGATGAATTTTATATACCTAAATTAACGAAATAGGAGTATGAACTAATAGTATGAACTAATCTCAAGGTTTGTACATAAAACTAAGAATCTTGTCTTAGAAAAAAAAAGCAAAATTATTAGCCTTGTGTATATAGATTCTAAAAATTAATTCTAAGATCTACACATCACTCCTAAATCTGATATTCAATCCTTTACTTCCTAAAGCTGAAATTCAAAGTCTCGTTGTCTAATAGTCATTAATCAAGAAGCTCTTAAAATAAGTCTATACTAATCATTAGGATAATTTGCTAATATTACAATCGATTTGAGTACCATCAAACATAAATTGGTAATATAAAAAATGGATAAACTATTTCATTAAAACTATATAAAAATCGTTACTATTCTTGCTTAAGAATATCTATTAGGTTATAAACTTGGTTCTTAGCATGCAATATGAAAAGGCTCTACATTCTGTATAGTGAGCAAAAGCAAAGCCTACCTAAAGAAATCACAGTGAAGAAGTAAAGAGTTTAACAATCAGATAAGATGTTTGTTAAAGTCCGTACTTCTACAGTTACACCTATAATCACAACTCAGTTGATAAGTTTATTACTCCTGTATTGCTATCATAAAATTTTTTTATTAACATTTATAATAAATTTAATCACTTAATTTTCTTTTAGGACAAATCTATCTTAGGAAAAAGATGGGTTCTTGGTTCACTTATACCCATAAATCATTTCAGATGTAAGCAAAATGGCTTATTTACTTGCATCAATAAAACTAAGTCAAGCCATATAAAAATGACCAGACTAGAGGGACCATATAAAATGTATAGTGATTTTAAAACAAAAACAAAATGCACATACAGTAGAGGGATCAAATAAAATGGATGGATTTATAAAGGGATTTTGTGGTTTGTAAAGTAACATAGACCACATGCAGCAAATATAATGACATAAAGGGACTACCTTCCACAATTGTTTATCTGCTCTCTATTTATTTCCTTCATCCTCATGTTCACCAGAAGAAGCTAGTATAGGATGAAAGAAAGGGGAGAAACATTATGTCTACTATAGACATTAAGGAGATGCAAAATAGAGGGGAGAAACATTAAAGAAGCTAGAGGAAGATTGTGCATTAAAGAAATTAGTGAGTTGCAAAATAAAGGGGAGAAAAGTTGAATAAATTTAGGAGAATTTAGAGATTTGGCATTAACTTAAGGTTTTGAGAAATTAAGGTTAGTTGATTATGAAATTTAGGGATTGTTGATTAACTAATCTAAAGAATACATATAAATAATTTAAATTTTTATCTATTAGTGGGGATCACTATGTCATGTGTTTATATCATATGGTTGAAAAGTCCACCAAATTTTTTTTTAAAATAAAAAATTCTACATTAACTTAGTTGATAGAGTTTAATCACTTTAAACTTTCTATCCATTAAAGGTCTCTTTCAAATGTTTTTAAAGCATTAGATTTCTAATCGAGTGTTCTAAAATGTTAAAAACATTTAGTCTAGACTATTTTTCATAAAATTAGAGTTCCTTTTTAATAATACCAAACACTAAGATATAAATTAATTTTTTAAAAAATCTTTAAATTAAAAAACTCCCTTTATCAGAAAAGAAAAACCATATATATAGATAAAGACTAATTTAAAGCAAAGCATGACATATTGTAACGTGTTTGCTTAAAAATGCCAAAGAGAGTCCTTGTCATTTTGATTCTTAATATTATTATAATGAACTATCATATTAATATATCATAGTCCTACATGTGATGAAGTTTATTAGAAAAATGAAAAATTTACTATTTTAGTTTATTTAGATTTAAGATTTAGAACTTTATTTGATTTTATGATATTAGTAAGAACAACCAAAACACTATCATTAATGTTGCCAACATATATTGCCACGAATGGTGGTCTTATTACACATCAGCATACACATGGAATTACATAATCATATTAAAATTCTAAAATTTTAAAATGATTAAAATATAGTAAAATTGAAGTTAAAGAAGAGTTGTCACTCTATTGAAACTCCCAAAGAAAGCTTCCAAAACTCATTTGAAGTTAATTTGGTTCAATATATTTGAAGTAATGAAAGTGTTGAGCCGTCGTATTCTTTGAAGTCAACAATTTTTTTAAATCTAAAATCACTATATCCATCATAAATTCTCCAAAATTCATTATAGCATTTATGCTTTTAAGTACAACATAAAACAAATTTAAATATGAAGCTATTAACATTGATAAATTATTTGAAAATCCTAATTATTCTAATCCAAAGTAATGAAGACCAAAAATATTTCATCCTCAAAATTCTCAAAATCTTTAAATTCTTAAAAATCGTAAATTCAAATCAAATATAAAGTTAATCTATTTTATTTTCTTATTATGAGAATTATGGGACACCAATAATATAGGTAACACTTATACTCAATTTATATCTTTATTTATGTTTACATATTGGTCTATTTTCCATACAGAATTTGTTTTAATCTCTATTTATCTTTGCATGTTTGTGTGCTTTTACGTAAAGTTTTTGCTTTGTTAATCTAACCTTAATTCACCTGCTCTGTTAATACATTTGTGTTTGTGGTTCTAGGGCTAACATTTGTGCTTACGGTTTTGGGTAAAGGATGGCATTTGGTATACTAAAAAAAAATCAAAGATAAGTAAACTAATGAAATAATGTTTTTAGGTGTTGGAGTTTATTATTTAAAGGGTAAATTGTATTTTAAATCTCAATTTTTAATTTTTAATACTAGTTAGAAATACTGAAAATATCAATCTAATGCCTAAACTTTCAATTTATTATAAAAAGAATTCACTCTTTATTTATTTTTTGCTTTCAAGAAAGATGAATGGCTCTCTTTATTTACTTTTTTTTTCGTTTTGTTGGTTATTTTACCTTTTCTCTTCGTTTGTAAATTTATCCATTTGAATATCATAGCGTTTCCATATTCAATTGAAAATATCATAGTTTTAAGTCTTGTTAAAGATGTTATCACGATACTTGGAACTCTAGAACTTGAGCTCTCGATAGAATGTTACAGGCTGGTCATTCTATCTTATCTTGACGCATTGTTAAAAGGTAACATCTAATTTACGTTGTTAAAAGGTAACATGTTAAGAATACTTAGTCAAATGTTACAGTGAGTAATGTTTTAAGTGTAAAAAAATCTAGAAAAGCAAAGAGAATAAAAGAGGAAACATTTATTACGAACTATGAAAATTGGGATAGAGAAATAACTATTTTTGTTTTTTCTGTGAGTGAAAATTAAATATACTAAAAACACTCCCTATTCCTTGAAACCTATGAAAATTGAATCTTGCACTATTTTAGTCCACCAATCAAAACATTCAACTACCAATCCCTCGCTTTGCTGGTGACATTCTAACTTTCACACAAACCGTTAGGGGTGAGCATTCGGGCCAATCGGGCCAAATTTGAGCTATTCGGGTAAAACCCGAATTACCTGAAATTTTTTTAT
>JANVCL010000213.1:15027265-15042527 GCA_026546855.1 Erythroxylum incrassatum | reverse complement strand
AAGGGAATGTTTGCTGTTGACGACGGGTGGGGCGGCGACGTTGAGAAATTTATTTCTCAGGTGGTGGTCTGTGTGGACGAGTGCAGAGAGTAGGAGTTGAATACAGGAGGCGCGCGAGATCGAAAAAGAAACTGATGACTTTTAATTTTTTCCCCAACACTTCCACGACGTTTATTTCATAACAATGTCGTGATAATTATTTGCCCATGGTTTAATAATTAAACGTCTCATATAATTCTCCAATTCCGCGTCGTCTAATCACAACGTCACAAAATATTCTCACTTTTCCTGACGTTTTTTAAATGTCGGGAAAGGTCATACTTTTCTGCGACGTTTTTCACTCATACGTCGCAGAATCTATACTTTTTGTGTAATGTGTGTAGTAGCTAATACACTGCAAATCCTAAACAGATAAGATGGTATCCTAAAGTCATGGGTTATAATCCTAAGGATTCCTCAAAATCAAGTACAAAAACGTAAATAGTATTCACAGAAAAAGAAAAGTTTACACTACAACAAAACAAGGCATTTTGCCACACAAGAGAAGAGTACAAATTTTTGGAATTGCATAAGATAAAATGAATAATTTTCATACCAGATCCATTACTTTTGTGTTGAAATCTGTGACAGCACTCAATTTATTTTAAAAATATTCCTCTGCAATCCTTAATAAGGTCAGTCTTTAGTTCTGCAAAAACACCAACTGATGATGAGCTACAACAATGAAACAAACATTACCAAATTTTTTCATCTCAAGAAGGAAACTACTAATGGATAGACAGATAACAAAATATAGCAACAATGATATTGCCGCTGCATACAATAATAAACTAGTATAAATATGAACAAATGAAAATATGACGTACAATTATATCAAAGTATACAAAGTGAAGTTCACAAGTTAACAAGCTTCTTGTATTAAACCAATCATTTTAGGTCAGGTCATCTTTATTATTATGAATCCAAATTTTATTAATTTTCATTCTATTATATCATATTCTTACTTTTAAAATTTTAATAAAAAAATTTATCATATTCTTATTTTTACGTTGTATTTCTCTATTTTGTGTTAAAGTTTCTTCTTTATTCAAGTCCTCCATTTGGTGCCATTGATATTAGATTATTCATGTGCTCATGAAAAAAAATAAAGAAGAAACAATGTGTGAAGGAACGATAAAAATAAACCTACTTATAGATAGTTTCATCCCTTGATTAAAATAACCCAAAAGGGGATCACTAACTAATGTAACAAAAACATCGTATTTCTTGGAAAGGATCAACTGATAAACTTTGTGCTTAATAGCTTGTATATTTACTAGCTCTTTTATATAGTTTCCCTTAATAACTTAATAAAACTTTGAGAAAATTCTAAGAAGCTTTATGTGGTTAGGTGATACAACAAAGAGATCAATGCTAAAGTTAAGTGGCAAGATATATATCTACCTAAGAAGGAAGGGGGCTTAAGCACTAACCCAATCAAGATTACTAATCAAATACTAATCATCAAAACGATTTAAAGACTCCTAATAGACAAAGAGACCTTATGGGTGAAGTGGATCCACTCATACTATCTGTCAATGTAATGTTATTAGATTGTCAGACCTAAAGCTAAAATTTCTTGGACAATGCTTTACATTTTCATATTAAAAGAGCAGGTGAGGATGCATGTCAAATTAATTCTTAGAGATGGCAAGTGCATGTCAAATTAATTCTTAGAGATGGCAAGTGTACTAACTTTTGGCATGACAAATAGAGTAACTTAGGTCCCCTAGTGAACATCAAATAGCTCTCTAATATTAGGAAAATATTCCTAAACATGCAACAATCAATAAAGTTCTTAAAGATAGCCTTTACAATATTTCTAGTTGAACATATGCAATGGTTATGGGATTTTCTTTAAACTACTCCATGAATCCTCATAGAGAAGACAAGATTTCATAGATGAAACATGCCTCAGGGAGATTCATAAATCCATTATTCAATCATGTTAGATATAATTCAAAAGTGAAAAGGCATAGAACAATTTAGTTTGAGCAATCTCTACCAAAGGTTTCCTTTATATTATTACTCTTAAAGGGAACTATAATGGTTCTAGGAGACGTATTCTTTATAATGGAGAAGAAGATGAGTGCTTCAACCATCTTGTCTTCCACTTCACATACTCTATCATTATATGGAAAAACTTGCATCTTCTCTGCAACTCTAACAACCATCTAATTCTTTACTTAGACATAGTTGATTGGATCTATCAAAACTTATGCAAAGGTGATATCCTTATCTATAAACTTGCTTTTGCAAAAGTTATCTATTTTATAAGTGTAAGTAATAAAAGAATTTTCTAAAGGCCAACTACTATAAGCTTTAATATTCTCCAAAAATTGATATATGAAACTAGGATGCAACTCATCACTCGTAGAATCTACCTTATCTATAGCTTAAATCAAGCTACCAAATTGAACATTATCAAACTATGAACTTGATTAAGGTTTTCTTTTTTTTTTTACATTTCAGTTCTTCAATTTTTAAAAATTTACGATACTAAACGATATCTGACTAATATTTCAAACATGGGATGGTACAAAATTTATGGTTCTTAAGGTTTGTTTTAATTTTTGGAGGGTTCCACTAGCATAAAAGAAAAAAAAACCAACCAACTAGTACAATTACATTATGTAGAACAAAGATAACTGTGGGCTCCTGCACATAATAAAACAAACATCTGTTTACTGGGCCGCTAATTGGGCTTCATATGTGATTACCTATTTTCAATCCCTCTCCTCAACCAAGATCCTGTCGGTCTTCTCTCGCTCTCATTAAACTCGACAAATCTATTCTCGATTTTCAGAAATAAAAATTAATAAAAGGAAAAAAATCCAAATCAGTTTGTAGAAATATCACTGGAAGATAGGTAGTCAAGTTATTGTTGTTGTGATCTAATTAATTATACATCACCCAGAAAATGTCCTGTTTGGCTCTTGCTCTACAGCCCGCTAACGGATCCGATATCTTGCTCCAAACACGAGAATGGTTCCCGCCGGCCAGCGCTCTCATCGCCACCTCCGCCTTCCGCCATACTAGACTCGCCTTCGCCACCGCAAAGCACCACCAGGCCAACAGCACTAGCGATGACTCTCTTCTCTCCTCCGCTGCCACTGCCGATTCCATCGCCTCTCTTGGCGATGATCCTCTGGCCGCCTCCAGTGGTCAGCTCATTGTCGGCGTAGAGAGCCGCTATCGCGTCGTGTATCGGTTAGTCAACGGGATCTACGTCCTCGGCGTCACGATCGCCGACCACGACAACTCCGTCAACGTGTTCGAGTGCATCAACATCGTGAATCAGGCCGTTAGTGTCCTCGTCACCGCCTGTCGCGGCGTGGATGTGACCCCGGAGAAGTTGAATCGAAAATACGCCGAGATCTATATGGCTTTGGACATTGTGCTTCGTGGGGTTAGCAATATTAGGCTTGCGGCGATGTTAGCTTCGATGCACGGAGAGGGAATAGCGAAAATGGTGCATTCGGCTTTAGACACAGAGAACAAAATTCGCGGAGCTGAGAGTTGGAACGCGGTGGAAGTGCATGCCACTGAGCATCAAGCGAGTATTGAGGTGTTTTCTAAAGAAAGATTCGAACTTCCACCGGAGACGATTGCCGCCGGCGATGAGGTGGCGGTGAGCATTGCTCCGGTAGTGAGTGAGCAACAGGAGCAGGAGGAGGAGGTGGAAGGGCCGAAAGATCCTTTCGCAGCGAGTGAGGCAGTAAACAAGAAGGAGGAATTGGTGGGTGGGTTTAAGAAGGATAAGAGTCAGTCTAGTGATTTGAGTGTTGCGTTGGCTGGACTTGAAGTGCCCACATTGCCTCCAGCAGAGGCGACTCAGGCCACTCATATAAATCTCGAGGGATTTGAAGGGGATTATGGTGGGATTGAGTTTAGTAATGAGCAGGCTTCTTTGGGGGAGACGTTTGAAGGTTTTAATGATGCTTGGGGTGGTGGACTGGATGCATCGGAATTTGTTGGACCAAAGAAAATTCAGAAACAGCAGGGTCTTGGTGGACTTGAATTGCTGCAAACTGGGGTTGGTGGTGAGGCTGCAACAGCTGCTGCCGCAACAAAAACTGTGAGTGGGGCTGCAGGTGAGTCTCTTGAGAATGTTTTGGTTCAGAAAAGTGAGATGAAAGGACCTGAAATGTACATTGTTGAAGAAATGAATGCAGAATTTAGAGAATGCTTGCTTGCTAGAGTTGGATTAATGGGTGTGGTTTATTTGAGAACATTGCCTCCTAAAACTGCCGGTGAAAAAGAAACTGAGTTTTCATTCAGGGTTGATAATACGGGTCCAGTTAAGAGATTTGTGATGCAGAGTTCAAAGATTAGTAGCCTTGGTGATGGGCTGTTCCATGTTAGGACTGCAGCCTCTGATGAACCTATACCAATATTGAAGTATAGTTTATTACCTAGGTTAACCCCTGTGCCATTGAGGGTTCGTCTTATACAACGTCATAGTGGGACTTTACTTTCTATAATGATCCAGTATGCTTCAAACCCAGATTTATTGGTGCCACTGCATGATGTTACATTTACTTTGAAATTACCAGTTGATCCAAGTTTGTTGAAGGTTTCGCCCAAAGCTATGTTGAATAGATCTGAGAGACAACTGAAATGGCATGTACCTGAAATTCCACTAAGGGGTTCCCCTGGTAAGTTGAGGGCAAGGATGCCTGTGGATTCTATTGAGGGACAGGATGATGAAGAGCTTGAGGTTGTAGGTTATGTTAAATTTTCAATGGAAGTAACTAATACATTATCTGGGATTTGTCTGCGGCCTGCTACCGAGGGAAGCACAGACTTCTTTGAGGTTAGTCACAGATATGAGAGTGGGATTTATATGTGCAATTGATCTAATGACAAGATGGCTTTTTCTAGCGACTGTTATGCTTCTTTTCCAATTCTTTTTGATCAGTGGGGTTTATGAGTCAGCTTGCTTGTATCATTCTTTGACATTGGTCTTGTAACTTTAGATAAGACATATTGGAGTGTTGTGCAGCTTTTTGTTTCTGCAAAATGATTTGATAGATTAATGGTACCTTCTGTTTTCATTTGGTATCATGGTCACTAGTCTTAAGCTTCCTAGACAGTTATGGACATTGTAGCATTAGATTTGCAACATACATGTGCAAGATGGCTAGCAATCCTTTGAATTTTCTGATCCTTTTTTCATTTGAATTGTTTGTTCATGGTTTATTTTCATTAATGACAGTTTAGTATCGATTTTTATCAAGGACTTTTGGCCAGTGATCAGAGTTTTCTGTTATTTTTCATAATGAAGATAGAGAATCTCACAATGTCTTCACTTGCCATTACACGTGTTGATATTGAACTGCGAATGGATACACAGACAGTTGTATCCTTGTTTTTTGATGTTTGATGAAAACACAAAAAAAGATTCTTTGAATTGATTATAAGTGGAAAAATTCATGACAATTGTGCCATACAGCAGATAGAGGAGGAACCCGGGTCAATGGGCTCTGTGCCCTCATTTTAGTGGCTTTAGTTTTTGGGGAAATTTCTACTGTATCTACTAGGATTCCAGCAGACATCCTCCACTCCTATCTGTTTGAAATTGTAAGATGTGTGTCTATTGTAAGGGTAGATCAAAAGCAATCTTAATATACTATCGGGAAACAATAATGACAGATACATCCCATACATTTCATACTGCTAAATAAATAATTGTTTCATAATCAGTCCATTGGTGATGATGGTGCTGTAATACTTCTTTTCGAGGTAGAGTGGTAGATTTCTGGGGTTAGGGAAGGGGGTTAGATTTTGTTTTTGTTTTCCTTATTTCTTGTGGCCTGCTTATTGAGGTATGTTCAAGTGTTATTTCTCTTTTCTTTAAGGTGATAAGGATAGGCCTACCCCTATATGAGTGTTCAATTCATCATGAATAGTTAAGATTTGTCCCCATGTTTTGCTTAGCTACAACCCAATACAGGTTTTATTAGCTAGAACATTCTGTCAGTAGTTTAATGGTTTTTGAGCACTTAACTTTCTTTGAAAAATGTTGAGGTACTAACAGTTTTGTTAATTAAGGTGGGGTTTTTCAAAAAGTCAGTATGCTGTACTCAGATCTTTGCTATGGATTTGTTGTGTTAGTCTATGTAGAATTCCAAGTTTTTGGTTCGCAACAATATGGCGTGTTTGTAAAAGGAAAATGTAATTAGAAGTATTAAACTATTTGGAGATTCACTCTTATCCTTGGACAGCTGTCGGTAAGTTTGCCATTGTGCTATGCTTATGCTACTTATTAGAGTAGTTCACCACTACTAGTGCAACCTGGAAAGACATTTGAATTGAGAAGAGTGCTGCAACTCTTCTGCTCTCTTGCTGAACTTCACCATTAGTAACATTTGGGGTTTCTCTCTCTCTCAGGACTTCATTTGTCCTATAGATATCTTAACTTAGTTTCACACGTATGCCATGATGATGCTTATATGTGCTTATGGCCGTAGTGCAAGCAGTTTGTAATTGCGCGGTTCAAATGTATTTTTAGCTTACAGTTGTATTTTACCTCTCAAACTAGGTTTTTGCTTTCTAGTTGAGGACTGTCGTCCACAAAGGATTAGTTGATTTTAATATATTAGGCTACTTAAAAGCATCAAGCTGGTTTGCCGGATACTTGTGTCTATGACACACGTGATTTTCGTTTTCTTGTTCGACGAGTGCTTTTCCAACCTCTTCTGCTTGTTCTTTGAACGCACAAGTTTTGATTTCTTAAAGAACCTACCCCTATAATTAACCAATGATGAATATCATCTCCACATCTTAAGATGAAAATTGGCATTAGACCATGAGTTTCTTCAGCAATATATGGTACATATTCCTTCCTCCTTGATATTGGCGCGGTTCAGGACGAACCTTACAAGTAGAAATGCGTGTTAAAAGTACAAATACCGACTAATGCATGATTTGATCATGTTTCCGAAGCTGTGGATTAATTTATCGTTTATAATAATTAGAGATGGTAATGGGTTGAGTTGACCTAGGGTGGGCTATAATCTCAGGTTTGGGTCCAGCCCAGGGCCTAATTGAGTCGAAGGTTTATTAGTCCGAGCTTGGCCCAAGTAGAACATAGATAGGCCTGGGCTTTGCCCCAGCCTGATTGACCCAAAGGAGGCCGTTATAAATTTTAAAAAAAAATGCCTAATTTATATTAAAAGAACCGCTCAATTAGGTGAAAGATGAAATAGAGAGGTAAAAAGAAATAACGTCTTGCTTCACTTTACAGCGGGCGGAAGTCATGAGAACGAAATCTTTAAGGTGGAGCTAAACAATCAAGAAGTTAACTATCCAGCATACAATAGTCGTGGTCATGCAGAGGCTAGGTGAAAACTATGAATCAGGAAATTTGATTGGTCTAAGAAATCATACCGTAAAGTCCACTCTTTCTAGCGTCAGAATCATAATTTCTGGGCATTATGATTGCTGACAACATAATATTACCCAAATGATTTCATAACACAGGCCAACTACCAATCCTTTTCTTTCTTCACCTTTTCTCGCATGGACATTAAGAATGAGTATATGTATGTAATTAGAAAGGTCATGTTTTTAAGTTACACAATACCAGGTTTTGACATGCTTCATGTTTTTCCCGAGTAGTATGATTTGGTTCAAGGATTTCTGTAGTTCATTGCTGTAATTACGCAGTTTACGTGCTCTCTCTATCCTTTATTAGTTCATTTAATCATATGTGTATCCAGTGAGACTCAAATCTCTAACTGCAGTAACTATATTTTATTTTGCCAGAATGATAACGAGTATTCTGATTAAATGAACTACACACTTGGCAATCCTTGGAGGTGATTTACAGGCGAATCAATTCTGGCATTTGGCATTCAAAAAATGTCATGATCTAGAGTAGCTCCCCTCACCGTCGTAGACGAATGTGTTTTGGATGGTTGCTATGATCTCGCATTTTTCTAATGCCATTACTTAATTTAAATACGAAATTGTCAATTGAACATTGCAGAAGGACAAATTTTAATATTTGTTCATGATAACTGAAGGGTAGATTTGGTTAAACTTTCTTGTGGGATTGCAATTTTCGCGTTATGCCATCAACCAACTTCACAATGAACAAACGATGGACTGAACTCCAAAAGTGATAAACATAGATATAATTTTGTTTCAAAAGAGAAATTGATAAGTAAATATACGTTTTTTGTAATGGCATTGTCGAGATTCCCGTGACCGTCATTGATTTTGATCATTCTCTGCGACCAACTAACATACCATAAAAACTTCCATTCTCAGTTACTTCTCAGGGCGACGCTATCGACTATATGCTCCCTCGCTCTACTCGATCACCTTCTGTGCAAAGTTGATACTTATGTCCTCCCATGATATGTAGAATTACATTTCCATCCTCAATAGAAGTAACATGTCAAACTCAAATCATCGCAAAAACATTAAGTTTAGTATGGGCAATATAGTCCAATCAAAACTTACACCCTCCTGAGCGTGACGGATCGTCAAGTAGATGAAACTATCTTTTCTTGTCAAACTTGAGGTATACAAAACGATGACGTTACAGCCACACTGGCGTGATCCTTGCAACTTAAAACTTTAAGTAGTCCACATGAGCTCTTGCCGGTATTTCCCATGACCGGCGACTTACCCTGAGTCTCTTGCGGCGGTGGAAACAGAGTCAGAGGATTCCGGTTAAGCTGCCGGGTTTTAATATCTTTCAGCTCCATCTCTGTATGAGTCTTTACGCTCCCAAACATCAACACATACCATCTGGGCTTCAACGTTTTTCTTACCAATGCACTACCGGAACTTCCAACACTCTTCACTGATATGCTCCGGTCCACGGAGGGTTCCGATGACG
The DNA here is from genome assembly GCA_026546855.1 of Erythroxylum incrassatum. NCBI lineage: Eukaryota > Viridiplantae > Streptophyta > Magnoliopsida > Malpighiales > Erythroxylaceae > Erythroxylum > Erythroxylum incrassatum. The sequence continues at coordinate 15,033,634 of JANVCL010000213.1, read as the reverse complement.
CCTTGGAACTATTCAACCTCTCTAGTATCTGATTATTCAATGACCGACTAGTTCTCATGAACAATGGATTGGTGGTGACAATATCTGAACGAGTCACACGACTCTGTAACCCTGATAAAGACTCAGATCGGCGACGAAGAAAGATAGCTTCTTTTTTTCCATATTCGGTGTGAGCTATAGAGGCGTAGTTTTGTAGAGATTGTGCGTTGAAGGGCATTAACTTACCGCAGAAAATGATGTCTTCGGCTGACGACATATGAGAATTGCTGTCGCCGAGAAACTCGAAGAAGTCATGTGTTTCAGACGATGATCGTTGAGGAGTCATAGTTGTGGCTGTCGTGTCCTTAACGTTGTCGAGGGCTAGGTCGGAAAGAGAAAGCGAGTCATCATCGTCTGCACACTTACCATCACTATGTTGATCCCCGGCGCTGTGAATTTCTTCTATATCTCCTTTTGGGTTGATGTCGGAGTGTTGCTTATCTTCCACCATTGTTAAACCTCTGCGTTCGCTGCGGAGGGAAACAAAGGAAGTATGTGATATAAAAGCGAGGAGAGTTTATATAGGAGATAACAATTTAACGCTAAAGTAATTTGATCAATATTTAATACTTGTGAAAAAAAATTAATAACATAACATTTTTAAAATAATTAACTTGAATCATAAATAGATTCGTGTCTTGTACATTGGTAGGACAGGACCATCATATATCTAGAAAAGATAAGAGATTTAAGAAAATGAGAAAGTTAAAGAAAAATACTAAAACAACTAGAAGATATGGCCAGTCAAGCTTGAAGCCATATTCTCTGCCCCAACGCGTTCGATCAGAGTCATGGGTTCCTGGCGGTTTAATTGTCTAAATAATATACTTTTCTCGTTTTCATTAATGTAAATCCATGCACACCGTTCAAACTTGTACATAAATTCAACTCAAAAAACAATTACATCAACTTATACATATAAATTCAACACAAAATACACTTTTTTCGTTTTCATTAATGTAAATTCATGCACACCGTTCAAACTTATACATAAATTCAACACAAATCTAATTACATCAACTTATACATAAATTCAACACAAAAAAACAATTTACCAGTCCACAAACTAATGGTGTTTTTGCCCTCAGTTACTGAAATATTAAACTCTAAAACTGTTAAATTAAATTATCTAATGCATTAATATTAATCACTTAAAATTATAAGCAATGCAAATGCTTCAAAATAAGACCAAAATTTGAGGTAAAATATTACCTAATAGACAATTTCAGTAATTAAGAATAAAAATGATTAATAAATGTGAATTATTGATAGTAAAAATGGAACAGCCAGAGAACATTTAGGATGTGTTTGGACAACAGCTGATCAACTAATTTAATTAGCTGTTTGATAATGTGTTTAGTTAATTGGCTGATTGGGTTTAATCAGCTAACCAAACCAGCCAAAATCAATAAGCTGCCCCACAATAGCGTTTGGGGTAATCCCAAACCTAAAATGTCAATTTTGCTCAAACCTCTCTGCTCCTCTCCCTCGTTTTCTCTAAAAGGGCCTCGTTGGGATCTGTTCATCGTCGGAGCAAGCACCATAACCAACATCCCAACAACGATTTCTCCTCTTAACTACCAAACGCTTTTCCTTCTTTCATCATCCTCTGATCTCTTTCTCTCTTCCGTCGAGCTCAATCTGTGGTTAGTTTATATTATTGTTTCCTTCTTCGTTTTTTTACTGGTTTTGATAAGAATTTTACGCTCTAATCTCTTCACTTCTGTGTTCTTTCTGTCTAGGATTTTGGAGAAAGTGTAATGGCGGTGGAGTTATTACCGAACCTAGCGATCTTCTCTTTCTCACCTTCGTCTCAAAGTTTTCCTGGTAATATCTTCAGTTCACTTCCATCAAAAGTCATCTCTTTGTTCGTTTGGATGTGTTAAATTCTTATGAAAATTGGGATCTTAAATTATAATGGATCTATAGGCACTGCATGTGAAGAATGCGACTGGAAGGCCTTTGCTCTGGAGGAACCAATCTATTCTTGAGAAATCAAAATCAAACTCAAAATAAAAAATTGGGGGTTTTGGAGATTAGGGATTTGGGGCGCAAGACATTTTAATATTTGTGTACATGACATTTTTAGCAGAGCAATATTAGTTGACTAGAACAATTGATGGCCATTCTTTTGGTTGCAAGAAGTCCGGAATTGCATATTGGGTCTTCAGTGACTAGAACAATTGATGGAAAATTTGATAATGGTTATCTAGTTACCGTAAACTTGGGCTCCAATCAGCTCAAAGGTGTTCTGTACCATATTCCTAATGTGTTTCATAAGTATCATGTACATGATTGCTCATTTTTCTTTACAACTACATTTTCTTAGCTTATCTTTGCCAAGTTTTCTTCAGCTTATATGGCTCAACCCTTTCAACAATCACGAGCTTGTTTGGGATCATGGTATGTGTGTTGACATAAGCAGAGGAGCAGCAGTGAGGGATTTAATTGCAAAAGCCCTTAAAGGACCATTGGCACTTGCGCAACAGGAGGTACTGATACTCTTTATTAATAATAGTGATCGAAGATCTTTCCATCCTTATCAAAAAATTTTCAGAATTAAACAATTTTAAATTCTACATGATAACTAATATGTAGCTAAGTGACTCCTATCTTTCCTCTAGTGGAGCAAGTATTTGACTATAAGCTCAAATGGTAAGAAGAAGAAATTTAAAGGATTCCAAAAGAATGTCACAGGAGAATTAAACAGCTTCAACTGATCTGAAATTGTGAATTGATTCATTTGGGAAAAATCATGATGTTTGATTTATTAAAATGATTCCCTCAATTAGCAATACAAAATATGTTCATTCCTGAATTCATACTAGAATTTGACTTGCTCATGTTCTTCATGTATAATCTAGGATGAGATAAGCCTGGATTATCTAACATAGGAGGCTTTAAACTTTTTGACTGCTAAAAAGACTTGTTTTAGAAACTCTGCATTTTTTTGTCTATATCATTACATGAAACAAAGGAGTGACTACAAGCTTTTATTTGTCCAGCAAGTTGTGGTGGAGTTGACGAATGACCCTAAGCTTGCATATCATTATGGATTGATACCAAGGAAACTTCCTGTATGTAGTTTGATGAGTCCGCGTATAATTAACAATTTTATCACCATATGATCTTGAAATTTGAAGGCGCTTTTGTATTTTCCTCATGAATTGGTGAAGAACAATCCCCTGATTGCAGTTGAAGTTCTTACTAAGTTGATAAATTCTGTTGAAATTGCTGAGTATGTCTCCCTGCCAACACCCCGCACCCCCAGTTGATTTGAAGCACCCTGTCAATCCTATGGAAGTTATTGATAACCAGAGGCGTCCATTGAAATTCTAGAACTCAGAGGTTTGTCAAGTATTTATCCGTTCTTTTTTCATTGCACTGCAAAGTGTTATGACTGTATTTATTTTATATCTGTTGATTTAACCAATCTGTTTTGTATCTATTTATTTCATTAAATGAAATGTGATAGTGGTTGAGATATAAATGAAGTCTGATAGTATATATGAGAAAGATCTGCTAATTTCTTATCTTTTTAGTTAATAATCTGTTTGTTCTTTTGGTTTATGAGAAATTTGTGTTAATTGTTGAAATTGATGTGAATTTTCCAAGTTATTAAATTAAGTGGACCCAATAAAAGTATTACAAGAAACAAAATTTTTGAAGGATCCTTCTTCTTCATTTAGATCTGCTCTTATTCTATGGGTATTTGTTTTGGAGTTTGGTATCTAGATACTGGCTTTAAAGTTGTACGAAAGAAGGTTTTTGACTGCTATGGATTGTAGGATGTGGTTTAAGAGACTTCAATTTATCTTTTGTTCTTATCACTGCACTATATAGTATTATGATTTTATCTGCTTTGTATATGTTGATTTAACCAGTCTGATGTTTTGTGGGAGGATGTGGCAACTTTTATTATTTATTACATTTATCTCCTATAGTAAGCAATCACATCCGCCCTTTTATTTAATGAAACTATCTGTTGATTTAATGAAAGTATATCTAAGATAGATATTTCATTAAATGAAGTGTGATAGTAGTTGAGATGTAAATGAAGTTTGATGAGAAAGATGTTTTATGGGGCTGTAGTTGATTTTTTTATTGCATTTAACTCCATTTGTTAAATCACAATTGCCCACTGCCTGTTTTTCACCTATAAAAAGCTAACACAATCTTACATTACCTGATCAGTGTCTCTAATAGAGATCCGATCCCTAGTGAGTTCACTTGGATTTTGCTTTCTGGTGAGTTGTTTGCTGTTTTCTTTAATGCCAATGCTGTCTTTCTTTGTTTTCATTTGTAAGTTTTGTTCTTTCTATGCTCTGTCATGCCTCGCTTCTTTTCTTTTCTGTTTTCATCTTCTTTTCTTTTAGAGCTTTTAGAGTAATTTCTGGATGTAAGTATCAAGTTCTCTTTTCGGTTTCCTTATTGTTATTTATTTCTTAAGGAAAATGGTAAGAATTAGTTATATATGTTGATTGGTGAGGTATTCCATCTTGCAATGTCTACAAGAATTGGAGTTTTATGAGTGAACAAACTATTACCTACATACTAGTTATATATGCTGATTGTGTTGTATCGGTGTGTGTTCTGTATTGGTTGAGGGTGATTGTTTTGTGTGATAAAAATGAAGATGGTGGCTTGTGTAATGCATATTGTATGACTGTTGATTGAAGGTGAATATGGATTAGGAAGTTGCTTGATGAAACTTTTGTTAGACTTTTTGATGTGTTTATCTCTCTATGTTATTGTTCTGCCCATGTGTGTTCTTGATCTGGAACAACTTACTTGTAGTCCTAAGACTTTGTGAAACATATTTAGAGCTTTAATCAAGGTGCAAATATATATGACTGTTGTGTTTTTTGTGAAATGCTTGCTCTAACGCCTTTTTAATTCGTTGCATAATAACCATAGACAATACCAAATATGTGTAGTTATCAATGAGGATTATTATTTTGACGAGAAATGTAGGTTGTTGTCCACGATCTGACACCCCATGACATGATACATTGTCCAGCTACATTGCATGGCTCTGCAACTTTTAGCGTCTACCTGAATTGCGTGTGGCTGTGCAAACACATTCTTGCACGCTAGTTGACGATGAAGTTATGTACTTCCACTTTGGAATTTGGTGAAAACTTGTAGACGTTGGCGGGCATGACTTGGATACTGCCTGTTCGCATTTATGCAGAGAATGAAGTTGTTTAGATTTTCGTTTTCTGAAAGCAAAAACCCCCTGCCGAGTGTTGCACAGAAATATGAAGGATAATTAGGATATAATCCGTAGACATAAAATAAGCATATCTCGGTATTTAATTATTTCCTCTAATAATATTAAGAATTGAGTGTAAGTTGTACGTGAATCATAGTTGTAGACTTGTAGTACCGCATGGAAAGTCCTAAAATTTGGCCGCTGCGAATCTCGACTTTATTGTAGGATACGACGAATTCAGTTTTTGTCCGTCAACTGATGTCACATTACAGAACATTACAATGTACCAACTATTTTCATGGAAAGATACCGAGAAGGGAAGAATTGGTTGGCTTGCCCTCTAATCAATTAATCTTTGACTACCGACAATATTGATATTTCAAAAGGAGTATAGCGTAACATGACATTAGGGTCCCATACGTACATAATTACGTTTGTCTTTACGTTGGTTCTCCTGAACAAACTATTATGTTCTATTTCAGTAGACGCTGAATGCTTGTTTGGTTCAACTTTTAAACGATAAATAAGTAATATTTTTACTGTAAATATTTTTTTTAAAAAAAGAAGATTTGATTGGAAAATAAAAATTACTTTTTTAATATATATAACTTTTTTAATAGCTAGAATATAGCTTTTTAAAATTCTTAAATTTAGAAATTTTCAAAAAAAAGCATTTTTCAGTAAATTTTTAGATCAATTAATGAGTCTATTTTCTAATCTCTTTTGTTCTTATATTTTACACATAATTCTCACAATACCCACAAACTTATTTTCACTCTTATTTTGAGAATTATATAATATTATTTGACTTTTTCTATATGTTTTAATATTTATTTTTGATATTAGTTTTATTTATGTTATAATCCATATAAAAGATTTTGTTAGATATATTTTCATTTATGTTTCATATGGTTTAAAATTATATAATAATTAATATATTGTGTTTTGTATATTGTTAGATATACTTTAAATAATATTTATATGCATAAATAATTTTTATTACAAAATAAAATATAGTTAAAACTAATAAAAGTGCTTTTTATTTTTATATTGTTAAACAGTCTACTGTATGAAGTTCTTTCCAAAAAGCTATTTTTTTTAATTGTCAATCAAAT
>JANVCL010000213.1:15014352-15027165 GCA_026546855.1 Erythroxylum incrassatum | reverse complement strand
CTTTATTATTAATAATATAAATTATTATTATTAATTATTTAATAAAATTTATTATATTTTATTTAACATATTAATATTATGAATTGGTCACAATTAGTATTAAGAAGAATTCTTGAGGGTGGAGGAATGACTATAAGTGCCAAGAAGAGAGATGAGAGAGAAGCTCGAGTTTATATAGCCTACTCGATCGCCGGTGTCTAAGTTCTTATCTTTCCATGGTCTCTTCTTCTTCGTCTTCTCTTTCTTACATACAACTAACCACCATTCCTTCCCTAGCACCTAGACCTGCCAAGATGACCCATTCCACAAACCCTATCTAATAGGATTGAATTTTCTTATATTTTCCTATACATTTATATGTGATTTCAATCCTATTTTCATGATAAATTACTTAGTTTAGCTTCAATTTGTGTTGACCACTAGGTTGGAGAGAAGTGGGAGCAAGAAATATTTTAATTGTCTAATCAAATGAGCATTAAAGGTGGAGAACAAGGTGGCGTCGTTTTTTTTAAGGCAGCTTAAGGCATTAAGATAACAATCATCACGCACAGCCGAAGGAGCACACTGGAGGGCAAAGACGCAAGGAATAAAAACGTGGCAACAAATTTATTAAGAGGCTACACTGGAGGGTCCATGAATTAGCTACATGAGGATTTTAAAACTACGCAATTGTCACTGCACAAGGGAGAAGCGATAGGAATAAAACATAGAGGCATAGTATGGCAATTAAACGGTTGAATAGATTAAAATCACAAGAGGCGGACACACGACAACTGAAATGCAAAAAAAAGCCACAATTAATGAGCTAATTGAGCAAAATCACGCAGAGGGGCAAAAACGTTGGACACGCAGAGAGAAGGAAGGCAGCCAAGGGTTTTAAGAGCATGAGTATTTAATGGTCAAATCATTACAACACATGGGGAGCACCGGCAAATAAAATATATAAAAGTACATTCACGAAATATACAAATAGAGAGGGTTAGCGCAAGTATAGGAGAATAGTGGCGACAGGGAATAACGAGGATGTCGGAGGATTTTCAGCAGAATTGATTTTTATTTGTCTTATCATCTACACAGTCAACACAAACTTGACAGAAGAAAACTGAAGCAAAACGTGGAGGAGAGGCCCAGCTTTGTTAAACTACCGGAGTAAAAAGAAAATGACCCACTCGTGGAGCATAAAAATGAAGATGGTAGGCTAACTCTCCGACACCGGTTCAACCGGGATATCGACGCCAAGTTATGGTTAAGCTATTTTTTTCATTTTAAAGTCGTGATTTATTTTTGGATTATTGTGTTGTTGGTAATTTTGACGGTTTTAGAATTAATGATCTTGATAGATTATTTTGATCGTTTTATTTTGAACCTATTGCTAAATATTAATTGTAATCTATAATTGTTACTTGTAATATTTGAGGGTAGCATCTAACAATTGTTAATCGTTAGGAACAACATAATTTAGGTTAGATAACCCGAACGTGTGAGGTTACTGCCTATATTGATCGTTTTTCATTTCATAATGTGCCTGCCAAATTGAATCTAGAGATCGTATCCTAGCTTATTCGGTAGTTAGATTTAATCAATGATCGTATCTTGGTTAAATACAACCTAAGGGAAAACCGAGATTTGTAGAACGTTCTATTAGTCTTAGATCAATAGTTCAAAAAGGATCGTAAAGACTTTAGAATGAAGAAATATGCTTGATTGTGCTTAGGCCGAGATTGACCCTAGAACCGGGCCTTACTCATACTCGACACTTTTCTCATTTTTGATTAATTGCTTTAATTTATTTTCGATAGTTTACTTTTACTTTAATTTTCTAAACTGTTTGAAAACCAAAAACCACCCATTTACTTTACTTGCATCAATTAATTTCATTACGAAAATTAACGGAACCTTCCTTGTGGATCCGATCCCAACTTACCACAACTACAAATTTTAGTGTGCAGAGTTAGGTAAATTTTGCAGTGCACTCGACATGTGCTGTCACTATGATTAACCAAAATGCAAATCCAAACCTTCAAAACCCTGCCCCCTTTCAAAAAACTCGATAGTTGTAGCTATGCAATTGCCACTGCCCTCTTCGACAACACAATTGGTTATTCAACCTATAAACCTTCCTTAATCCCTAAAGAACCCGATTGCATGAAATCATTGGAACAACTACTCCCACCTAGAACTTGGAAATCTGTGGTTTCAGATGTAGTGGAGGAATCAATGGATGCCAAAGCTTTGGTCTATTACCCTCCAGAAATTAAGGATGACAAGATATTTGTCTTTCCTCCGCTAGAGCTAGCAATAAGAGGGCAACCTAGCTCAGGAATGTGTTGATTAGGTTCTTCATTAGTAAGCAACCCACATACCCTTTAGTTCAAAAAGCTCTTTCTAAAGCATGGATAGCTTTCGATTTATCAGATACGTTGATTACACGCTCAAATAAATTTCTGTTTAAGTTTAATTCTGAAGAAGGAATGAATTTATTACTAGAAAAGGGCCCTTGTCATATCTAAAGGAAATCGTTATTTTTTAGGAAGTGGAGTTTGAATGCTGGTAAACAAGAAGAAATTAGGTATGCTCAGATATGGACTAGGTTTCATAACATCCCTTATGAGTACTGGAATAATGAGGGTTTGGGTAGAATAGCTAGTGCAGTGGAGAAACCGCTCCTAATGGATACCCAGACAGCTAAGATGACGAGGGTTCAGCATGCCAGAATGTGTGTGGAAATTGATTTAAAGAGTAATTGGCCAATGGGGTTTCAATTGGCAACCTATAGTAAAGAGGGACTAATTACATTCAAGGAAATCCAGATAGAGTATGAGTGGAGGCCTGAAAATTATAGGAAGGAATGGAAGCTTACGGGTAGATTATTTGAGAATGGGGTTTAAAAGGATTTGGATATGGAGAAGGTGTCACAACAAAGTAGTGCTAACCAACAAATGGAACTTAGACAGGAGAATGTACAGGAAAATACACAGGTCAAGTCCAATGAAAATAAACCATCAGAACATGTAAATGATCAAAGGAATGATAAAGAATTTCAGGAGAATCAAGAGGATCTGGAAGGAGGCGTTGCAGATGCTAACCGCCTGCTGTAAACAAATCAGGTATTCCCCTTACTTCTCTTAATCCTGAATTAGTTCCTAATAGTCCTAGTGAAAGTCAGAGTTCGAGTGTTAATAATGATGCAGAGGAAGTTTTTACTAGTAGGAAGAGTAGGAAATCTAGGAGAAGACAAAAGTTGTAAGTCTTGGTCCATATGGCTTTAGCTTTTTGGAATGTTAGAGGTCTCAATAATCCAAAGAAACAGTTAGATGTGAAGTCTTTCCTTAAATAGTTAGTTGGTGCTTTTATTTGTTTGGTTGAATCTAGAATAAAATCTCTTTCTCGTTTGAATAACATGTGTGCTTCCTTATTACCTAGATGGCATAATCATAATAATTTAGATCAAGCTTTTAATGCTAGGTTAGTGGTAGCCTAGAATCCGGACTGTTACAAGTGTATCCCAAGTGTTACTACAGACCAACTGATCCATATGGAGGTCACTCCTCTTAACAGTGATTCTTTCTTTTTTGTGACTTGTGTATATGGTTCTAATAACTATAACCATAGAAAATCTCTCTGGTCTGATCTTTCTAATATCAAGCTGAGTGTGGGCAATCAACTGTAGGTAGTTGCAGGGGATTTTAATGCCATTTTGTTTTCCTATGAGGTATAACCTCTTAGTACTTCGGCTATTACTGGTTTGAAGGACTTCAGAAAGTGTGTTGAGGATTGTGCCTTGCATGACTTAAATTCCAGTGGACCTAGCTTTACTTGGTCCAATAAACAAGAAGGGGAACTCTTCATAGCTAGGAAGTTAGATAAAGCCCTTGTCAATTCGGCTTGGAGCTCTTGTTTTCCTGGATCATATGGAGTGATCCAAAATCCAAACATCTCTGACCACTCTCCTATAGTGATTAAGGCCTTACGAAATCAGCAGAAAAGACATTCCCCTTTCAGATTCTCCAACTTCTTAGCCTCTCAGGAAAATTTTCTCTAAACTTTAGAAGATGCATGGTCCTCTCAGGTCTAAAGGACTCCTATGTTGTGTATGGTTTTGAAGCTCAAATTAGTTAAAAATGCTCTTAAATTTGTAAACTCTGATCAGGTAGTGGATATTAATGTTAGAGTTGAAACCTGTCAAGCAGCCCTTAACCATATCCAAGATCAAATTAGTCATTTGCAATAACCCTCTTTTGGTTGCCCAGGAAAATCAAATCATTAACAATCTGCTTTGTGCTTTAGAGGACTAAGAGTCATTTTACAAACAGACTTCTAGTATTAAGTGGTTTAAAGAGGGAGATAGGAATACCAAATTTTTTCATAACTATATCTCGTCGAATAGGAATAGGAATAACATCCACTCCTTAATGTTGGTTTATAGACATAGGATTGTTAAATTTGAAGAGATCCAAAGCCAATTCCTAGGTTTTTTCCATAGCACTATTGGGAACAAGAAAAGGCTCTCCTCTCTCTAGAGAGTATGTCACTAATCTTCTTCCTTCTCCCATCCTTGAAAATCTTAAAAATGACCTACTGAAAAATGTCACAGTGCAAGAGATTAAAGATGTCTTTAACTCCTTTAATCCCAATAAGGCTCTTGGGTCGGATGGGTTCAATGGTTTCTTCTTTAGGAAAACTTGGAAAATCGTTGGGGTGGATATTACTAGAGCCATTCAAGATTTTTTTCTATAATAGGAGGCTTTTCAAAGAGCTTAACTCTACTTTTGTTTCACTGATTCCTAAAACTGCTCATCCTTCCTCGGTGCACAACTTTAGACCAATTTCCTGCTATAACCTTATTTATAAGGTGATCTTTAAAATTTTGGCAAATAGGCTTAGAAACTTGCTTCCTCACATTAACGGCCCTAGCTAAAGTGCCTTTTTAAAAGGTCGTCGAATAAGGGATAATATCCTTTTGACTCAGGAGATCTTTAAGAACTACACCTGTCCAATAACCACAAGTGTTGTGCTTTCAAAATTGACCTTAGAAAAGCCTATGATTCCATTGACTAGGATTTCCTCCTTAATACTCTTTTAGCATAGGTTTTCCTCTTATCTTTATCCAGTGGATTGAAGAGTGTATCACTTCCCCTTCATATTCGTTTTTGATCAATGGATCTTCTTCAAACTTTTTTCGTGGTAAATCAGGGTTAAGACAAAGGGATCCTCTATCCCCGTATCTCTTCATAATTTGTATGGAGGTCCTTTCAAGAAGTTTGGTTATTTCTATAGCTTATAATAAGTACCACTAGAGACGTAAAGCTCTAAAACTATCCCACCTTTTATTTGTTGACGATCTTCTACTATTTTGTCATGTTGATTTGGTTTTAATTCAAACTCTGTTTAATTGCCTACGCCTTTTCTCAAATATGTCTGGATGGGACATGAACCTGAGCCAGAGTCAGTACTTTTTATCTTCTGATAAGAGTCTTATGGAAATTTGGCTTGAATCCCTAACAGGCCTTCAAAGAGTTCACTTTCCTATTCGTTATCTAAGGATTCCTCTCTTAACAGGTAGGCTTTCTAGAAGATATTGCATTCCCCTTTTGGATAAAATTGATGCGACAGTAAACAAATGGACCATAGATCTCTTTCCTATGCTGGTCGATTGCAGTTGGTCATTTCTGTATTCTCAATTTTTCAGATAAATTGGTCTAGTCATCTTATTCTTCCCTCCTTAATTATTAAAGAAATTGAAACAAAATTAAGAAATTTCCTGTGGTATGAAAATGTAGTGTTTACCTCTCATGCGAAGGTTAAATGGAATGATCTTTGTAGACCTAAAAAACAGGGTGGTTTAGGCATTAAACACTTGTCTATGTGGAATAATGTGCTTATAGGAAAAAGAATTTAGGTACTTTTTACTGATAGTGAAGATTTGTGGGTCAGATGGGTGCACACCATTATTCTTATAAGGAAAACCTTTTGGAATGCACAAACTAGTCATAATAGCTCTTGGAGTTGGAGGAAACTTTTACATGTTAGGGGTCTTATTGGGAGCCAATTCAGATTTAAGATAGGAAATGGGATGTTTACATTTTTATGGTAGGACCCTTGGCATCCTAGAGGTATTCTGAAGGACCTCTTAACCCCCAGAGTGATCAATGGATAGGAATTACCGCTGAATGTAAAATTTGCTGAGATTATCAGGAATAATGTGTGGAATTGGCAATTGGCAGGAGGTCACATTACAAACTATACAAACCCTAGAGTCCTTACCATATCAACCATAATGCTCCCGACCTGATAGATTGGAATGGCTAGCAAATCCCTCAAAAACATACACAAATGCCTCGGCCTACTCCTTATTGAGATCTCCCAATCCTTGTGTCCCCTGGTATAAATTAGTTTGGCATAAAAGAACTAGCCCAAGGTATGCTTTCTTCCTATGGCTATCTTTCTTTAATAAGTTGCAAATAAGGGACAAACTTATCTTCTCATATGTCCCTAATCACCGCTCCTTGTGTTTCTTGGCTAATGAGTTTATTGACCATATGTTCTTTGATTGTGCTTACTTAAAAACAGTATGGACGCATTATCTAGAACATTTTCATATTTACTTGTCAAATCTGACAAATCTTTAAGCCCTCCTAAGCTAGTTTAATCACCCATCAAATTACACAAATACTAACCTTAACCTTCTTCCCATTATCCTCTCCGTGACTGTTTATAACCTTTGGTCCGAAAGAAACCATTGAACTTTCAAGGAAAAAGTCGTGGAAGTTGGGAATTTGAACACCAAAGTGGTCTTCCAAGTTATGGAAATTCTCGACTCAAATACAGAGGAAAGGTAAATACTGGTTGAGATTATTTTCTTTAATTGTTCTATTTTGTAGGTTTTCTAGTTCTAGACAATTCTTGACTAGAGGAGAGTCCATACTCATCTGTTGGTGTCTTAAAGAATCAGAAACAATTATATGGTGTTAACCACCGAAAGATGGGAGAGAATTATGAGAGCATACGATGAAGATCTCATACACGAAACTAAGTTTTTAGGAATAACAGGGACGCAAGAACATCTTTACATAAATGGAAAAAGGGCTTCCTCGGTAATTCACCAAAGAATATACCACCTTCAGCAAAATGGAAGAATGTGGCTAAGATGCTTAATCTCATACAATGTGAATGTGAATTTTTAGGTTTGATACGAAAATGACTGTTTCTTTTAAATTATTTCTTTACTTTGGTTATCTGTAATTGTTTGTGTTACTGATTAAGATGAACCTTCCTACAAGGTCATCTTGGATGGTAGATATGTATAGGAGTGATGCGGTGATTGGTTCCATTCATGAGGAACAATTTGTGTAAAGTTCATCATATTCTTAGGTTAGGATGCTCTTTTAGTTTGGGAAGGGATTGAATCTAGGGCAATCCTAAACTCTCCAAATCGAAGAGTTTAGGATTGCCCTGGATTTATTAGTTTACGTTCCATCCTAAACTCTTGGAATCAGAAATTTCTTATTTTCGCTATTTAGAATAGAATGGAACGTAACATGAACCCTCCGCTTCCATCTCATTCTATTATGAAACCCTCAACTAAATGATAAAAGCGTGTTACGTTCCGTTCCATTCAATCACTAACCCTTCAACCAAACAGGACCTTAGGGAATCGTGAGTTTGTCATTAAGATTATGTTTAGTTGCACATAACATTTTTAATGGAATAAAATGAAATAGAATTGAAAGATGTAGTTTATAATAGAATAGAATGTAAATGAATGTAATATTAGAAAATTGTTATTTACAAGTGATGGAATGATTCATAATATAATATGGTGAAATATTGTTTAGAAGAAGATTTTATAATGTAATATAATAAAAAAATTGTTTATCATTCTACATTCCATCCTAAACCCTCCCAAATCAGAAGTTTATCATTTTTACTGTTTAAGATGAAATAAGATGTAATATGAAACCTTACTTTTCTATTCCATTTCATTTCAGTATAAATTCTCCTCTTAAACGATGTAATATTAATAATATTACATTTCATTCCATTTTATTAATAAATCTCAATCAAACATGACCTTAGACTCAAGATAGTAGGCCAAAGTTCAAGTGCGACTAGGCCGGAGGCAACTTAAGCCCAAGCACAAGTTTGACTTGGTTGACCCTAAATTTTTTGCAATTTAAAATGTTACAACAAAGTTATTTTGAAAAAACGATATCATTTTATATATAAAAATAAGGCTTTGGATTTGGCGAATCTGAACTGGAGCTTAATGAGAGACTGGTCAACTCAACCTTGCCCGTTAATTTCAGACCCGATCCAAACCTATTTTGCCGTCCCGAAATAAGGTTGTAAGGCGAAAAGAAAACATCAAAAGTTAAAACGGGAAAATAAAAAAAGAATAAAAAAAGAACAACGAAAAGGGGTGTTCGGTCTCCGACTTTACCTCCTCAAGGGCAAAGGTCTTCTTCTAGTTCATATACATCTGTTTCTCTGATTTAACGTCACTTTTTTTTCCCCGGAACTATCTCGTACAGTACCTAAATCATTGAAAGCCTGTAATGAAACAAGACACATTCATTCCCTTTTCCCTGTGACCCTTAACCCTTTTGTTAGTATCTTTGTCTTCGTTATTTTTATTTCTTTTTTCTTCCTTTTTTCTAATTCTCTAACCACACATTCTCCCTCATTTTTCTCAGAAGTCCATCTTTCTCTCTGTCTTGACCTGCATTGCCTCCTCTTGTTCGTCTCTCATCAATCAAACCTGACTCGTATCTTCTTGTACCTGAAAGTTTCAAACTTGTAGCTCTTTTGGGTTTGTAAACTACGTCCCAAAGATAAGAGAAACAGAGAGCGTAGTTCTGATCCGAGAGTTCTACGTCATACCCTTTTCTAAGATTTGAGAAATAGAATTCTGTAATGAGTCGGCTATTCACGATCGGGCTCATAACTGCGTGGTACTCATCGAATATTGGGGTGTTGTTGCTGAACAAGTATTTGCTTAGCAACTATGGATTCAAGTAGCCCATATTTCTTACTCTCTGTCATATGTTGGCGTGTTCAATGCTTAGTTACGTTGCCATTTCTGGTCTCAAGATCGTGCCTTTACAGACCTTGAGATCCCGATTGCAATTCCTTAAGATTTCTGCACTTGGGATCATCTTTTGCTCTTCGGTTGTGGGCGGCAATGTGTCCCTCAAGTATCTTCCGGTGTCGTTTAACCAGGCTGTTGGGGCTACCACACCGTTTTTCACGGCAGTGTTTGCTTATTTGATGACGATGAGGAGGGAGGCATGGGTCACCTATGTAACTCTCATTCCTGTTGTTGCTGGTGTTATCATTGCTAGTGGGGTAAATTTCTTTTCTTCGTCTTCTTTTGTTTGGGAATCAATTGGTGGAAGGTTGCATGAATCCTTGTATTGTATGTGGTTTAGGTTGTCTTCTTTGACTCGAAAACTTTAGACAGTCACTTTATTTTCACCGAAACATTTGACAGGATTGCGTGAAAATAAAAAATTTCACGAAATTGTTGATTTCAATTCTTGGTATGAGACTCATGTCCATTTGTTTTTTCTTATTTTATGATTCAAGGGAGAACCGAGTTTCCATCTCTTTGGATTTATAATGTGCATTGGTGCTACAGCAGCACGTGCTCTAAAGTCAGTGCTTCAAGGAATTTTGCTGTCTTCTGAAGGGTAATAGCCTCCTTCTTTGTTTCCCCAACCTGCAATGTGAAGCTTTTTGATATTTCGGATTCAAAATAAGCATGTTTTTATGTTTCTGCCGCACTTTTTTCCTAGTCTGTAATCGTTGATGATCATTGTCAAACGAACAAGTTTCTATACTTCTTTTTTTTTGCCAGGGAAAGACTTCATTCCATGAACCTCTTAATGTACATGGCTCCTGTAGCCGTTGCCGCCCTTCTTCCTACAGCTCTTTTTATGGAAAGGGATGTGGTCAGAATCACTGTCTCCCTTGGACGAAATGATCCGAAATTCATAGTGTATTTAGTTTTCAATTCAGCACTAGCTTATTTTGTGAATTTGACGAATTTCCTGGTCACTAAGCGCACTAGCGCATTGACACTCCAGGTATTGATCCTTGTTCATTTACAAAATCAGGGCCATGCAACATGTTGTTATACTGCTAGAATTTTTCTGTACTGGAGAAGCATCCACGTCTGTGGCAACTGAATCAATTTAACCTTTTCTAAAGTATCTTCTGGATTGTGAGAAGCTGAGTAAGCTTTAATAATTTGTTGCCGCAGATGTCTATCTGATATACTTCACTTCTATAATACCCTCATGTTCCACGGTATCATCCTCATGTTTCTTTATGAAAAGCTTTTGCCCCTTAGAACTTTTTTAGACAGGTGGACTTGCTACTCACAGAAATAGGCACACTAGGACTGAGAAATACAAAATTCAAACCTGCCATCATTGAGAATTTGAATCTGTCTTGCAACTTAGGAAATCCACTCTTCTAGTGCTTTTCATTATGTTGTTTATCCATCAAAGTGCTCTCCCTTTTCCTATTAAAGATTATAACACAGTGGAGCTTAGCTTTACAAAGCTGGCCAACATTTTCTGTGTGTGGCAATGACGTCTATTATTTAGTGCATTTCCAGTATATGGTGGCGACATTAGTTTTGTTGATAAGGATAACAAACCTGCATTTGGTTGCAGGTGCTGGGAAACGCAAAAGGAGCTGTTGCAGTGGTTGTCTCAATCTTGATATTTAGGAATCCTGTATCAGTAATTGGAATGTTAGGGTACTCAATTACTGTATTTGGAGTCATTCTCTATAATGAAGCAAAAAAGAGAAGCAAATGAGGGCAGTCTATCTTGCGATGTATTATTTTTGGCACCTTCTAAAATTATTCCAGAAAATAGGATGAAAATTTTGATTCTTTTGGGGTAGGTTTGTCAAAAATTCTTATCGATTTGATTAATTATTTTTATTTATTGGTCATCTACCTTACGATTGTCCAAGCCAGTAGTTCTATCTACGTTGTTTAGGTCTATGATCAGCTAGAGGATTTGGTAATTTACATGTGGACAAGACACAGCGGTGTTTTTTACCGCACTGCATTACTTAACAAAGCCCGCTTATATAACAAGGTGAGAAATCTGGATTTCGTACTAAAAGCGCAAATGACAAATAGTTTGTATTTAAAAGCCCCCATTTCAAGCCCAGTCTCTCTCTAGGATTTGTTTAAGACGCCAAACAAAAAACACACTAAATTTGTTCTACCTACATGTAGATTTATTTCTTTATTAAATTAATCTCAATTTTATGTATAAATTAGTGATTATATATCTGTTTAGCAAATAAAAGCGTGAAAAAATGATTTTGCTCTCTTAAATTTTTAATTACATTTTAAAATTTTATATAAATGACTATTATTTATAAATTTGTTTTTTTTAATTTTGATTGTATGCAAAAATTCTCCATTCAATTAATATTTTTATGCAAAAAAATATTCTTTAGACATGATTTGGATTTTATTATCATAAATTTTCACTGATCGCGTTAAAGTTTAGATTTTTTTCACTTTTGAAATTGGATTTTCATTCCTATAATTGATTTTTTTTCTTTATCCTTTACTAGTTTTCAATCTAGAAAAACCTTTCATAAATGAACATATTAGTATTTTGTTTACCTCTGAAAGATGTATAGGTACAAAGAATTACAAAGTTTCTTTTAGAAAAGTAAAGTTTCAATAATAATATTAATAAGATCCTAAACTAGATACAAAAAGAAAGAGAACTACATGACATGGTCCATATAAGGTAAACAACATGTTAACTAGGAAAAAAAAAGACTAAAAGGAGATAGACAAAGGAGTTACAAGATGGGGAGTTCCCGTAGAGAGATTAAATCATAACTTATTCTTGAAGGAATATTGTGTCCGAACATTATCTACCTAATGCCTTGTAAAATGGATTGAATAAATGATTGTGTAGTTTGGCTTTTGTTTCAAATTTTTTTTGCATTACTAATGACTAATTTGAAGACTGTTAGATCCAGGCTTATGGGATCCCTACTGTTTCGGCCGGTACTGGATCCCAACCTTAGTACCGGCTAGTACCGGGGTTTTCTGTTGGGTACCGACCGGTACCTAATATACCGAAAAATTTCTGGTTATTTTGGAAATTCTAAAAACCTGCAGGATTATTTTGCAAATAAAAAAATTAAACCTAAAATCTACCCACCCCCACCCCCTCGACCCCGATTGCTACCACCTACCACCATCGCAGCCCTCTTCTCTTTAACTCTCACCCTCTCTCTCTCTCTCTCACTCTCTCGCTCTCACCATCTCTCTCGCCACTGTCTGGATCGTCTCATCGTCACCGACGCTTGCTATCTTCTCCGGTTCTCCTCCTCACCCCGATTCTCCTCCTCGCCTTATCGTGTTTGGAGATTTGGGTTTTCGAAGCATCCCCTAAGATCCACGTCCACCACACCATCGCAAGTTCACACCACCGCACCACCACCGACCCTTCGACGCTCACAGCTGGACCTGGACAACGAACAACCCAAAAACCCGGAGCCCCAACCCGATTAGCGAAGAGAAGACCCAAGTCACCAGATGGTTAAAATTTTTTTTGGGTGTGTTAATACTTGATTTTGTTGGCTAATGAGTTGAACTGTTCTCGTCTTGTTCTTAGTGTTTCCAAAAATTACTAGTAAACCTTACAATGTTTTTTTGTGTTGTGGATTGGATTGGATTTGCCGATTTGGATTTGTGTATTAGTGTTGATGAATATGCTGTAAGTGGGTTGAGGGTTGGATTTGGAGGTTGAACTGTTGAAGAAA
>JANVCL010000213.1:15001236-15014252 GCA_026546855.1 Erythroxylum incrassatum | reverse complement strand
ATAATATGCCTGAACATAGCAAAACAATTTTAAACACTCCTAACCCGTTCCAAATTACTAGTTTACCCTTCCCATCGGTGATGGGATGTTACACACCCACTCCTAGAGATTGCTTTAACTAATTTACCTTAATAATTTATATAAAAAGTATGTTGAAAGTTTAAATTTGTTTTTAGTTACTTAGTTAATTCTCAATATATTGACCTATAATTCTTGACCTGCTGACTTATTGCTAGTTCAAGGTTTTATAATAATGATTTTGATGATAACTTTATGATATTTCAAATTTGGATTATTTCCATTTATTCTAATAGGTAACAATATAGTTTTGTAAAATAATGTTTTCTTTCTTACAAGATCCCTCTTAATGAACTTACCTTATTAGAAATGACTCCATAATATCCAAAAGGATCTTACCAACCACATAATTCGACAATCAGCTCTGAGAACTTGTCAAAATTATTTCTTGACATTTGGGTACTAGAATATTATAGAAAAGATGATATTGAAGATCTTTTAGA
Organism: Erythroxylum incrassatum; assembly: GCA_026546855.1. Classification (NCBI taxonomy): domain Eukaryota; kingdom Viridiplantae; phylum Streptophyta; class Magnoliopsida; order Malpighiales; family Erythroxylaceae; genus Erythroxylum; species Erythroxylum incrassatum. Next base: position 15,013,731 of record JANVCL010000213.1, on the reverse strand, counting down.
CTCGAAATCAACTTAGAATATAAATGGAGCAACGACTAGTTGAAGACAATGCCTATTTAAGGATGAACCACTGCATTTGTGAATAAGTCAGATTTTTCAAATACTTCAGCAGCATCAATATTTTCAAAATTCATATCTTTATCAAACTCTTTGTGCCTTAGAAAGTGAAAACACTCTTTTGAGATAGATTGTTATTCCTTGAAGCTTTTATTGAGCAAACTTTATATACATTATTGTTGAGAGCTTATAGAGGCTTGTTAAACACTACGAGTGTGGAAGGTTGAAGAACATTGGAAAATATGTACTTGTGAGCTTAGAGAGGCTCGTCAAAATTTACTACTTGGAGTTTTTATAGTGAAAAACTCAAGTTAGATACTTGGGGACTGGACGTAAGCTTCGTTATAAGCCAAACTATTATAAATCGACTGCGTCACTCTTTCTCTCTTAATTTTAAATTTTCGCATTATAGTGTTTATGTTTAAATTTGGAAGAGGCTCCTTCACTTTTAGAATGGGCTCATTTGTTTTAATATTGCAAGAGGTTTCTTATGTTTTAATTTTTTACAGGCTCCTTTCGTTAAAAGGCTCCTTTCATTTTGAAAGCTAATAGGCTCCTTTTGTTTTGAAAGTTACCAGGATCCTTTTAATTTGAAAGTTAACAGGATCCTTTCGTTTTGAAAGTTGACAGGCAGCTTTTGTTTTAAACTTTAATAGGCTCCTTTTATTTACAAACCTTTTAGTTGAAATAGTATTTTCTTATCTTTTATATGAATTGATAGTAACTTGCAAAATTTTTTTTAAGTCACACATAATTCACCCTCATCTTGCGTGTGTTTGCTTTATCATTTGGTATTAAAGCAAGGTTTCAAATTTATTGTGCTTTACAACATATGATAGATCACGACAAATAATTTGAGAAACCTCGAAGGACAATCCATCTCAAAGCCTTCTTATTTCAATGAAAACAATTATTCATATTGAAAAGAGAATGAGTATTTATCTTCAATCTGTAGATATCAAAATTTGGCAAGCTATCAAAGTTGGAGCTACACCTCTTGCTACTGACGACGTAGAAGTGTGGTCTGATGCTAATAAAAGAAATGCACAATTGAATGCCAAAGCAAAAATTATCTTATTTGTGCACAATTCCAAAAGAATATGAAAAGATATCGTACTGTTCTATAGCCAAGGAAATGTGAGACAAACTTCAAGTTACTTTTGAAGGAACAAATGAGGTAAAGAAACATAGAATAAGTCTTTTAGTGCATCAATACGAAACTATTTATATAAAACATAAACAAACCATAGACGAATTCTTCGGACGTTTCAATAATGTCATCACAACCTTACAGAACTTGGGAAAGATATATCCCAATGATGAGCTTGTAACAAAGACTCTAAGGTCACTACCAAAGCAATGGAGACCTAAGGTGACATCTCTAGAAATTGCAGGATCTCGACACTATTTCACTCGACTGGTTAAGAGGAAATTTGATGATCCATGAAGTCGAGCTTAGGTGAGATGAAGGATCCTCATACAAAAGAGGAACGACACTAAAAGTAGTTAATGAATCAAATCCATCAAACGATGATGAAAGCAACACTAAGTTGCAAATAGATGGAGATGATGAATTTAATTTCATAGTCACTCCTACCAAAAGAAGTTAATGAAAAAAAGAAGGAAACAAGAAAACTGGAAATAATAGGTTCCTATCAAAAGGCAACAGTAGTAGTAGCAATACACAAAATAATCAAATCATATGTTATTACGCTGCAAGAAGCCTGGATATATAAGACCAAAATGCCCTCTTCTTTAAAAGGACAAAACAGAGACCAGAAAACCCAGAAAGCAAGCTATGATTGGAACTTGGTCAGATGAGGATTTTGAAAACTTTGAAGAAGAAGAGCCTGAAGAAGTCAGCAACGTTTGTTTTATGGCTAAATCAGGAGACGATGAGGTATATTATTCTAACTCTGATATTGAAATAGATGAATTAAGAGATGCATATCATGAACTGTATCATTAGTATAAAAAATTAATAGTGCATTATTTCAAAAAGGTTGAGAAGTCCAAAAATATCGATGCTTCCTTAAAGAATAAGATTAAATTATTAGAATTTACGAATAAAAATTTGTTATCTAAAAATATGTCTCTTGAAAATAATAATAAACAAAAAGTTTCTGAAAAAGAATTTTTGGAACAAAAAGTAAGTCATTTAGAGAATGCATTGTTTGAGAACGTTTATGATAAGATAAAATGATTAGAAGATAAAGTTGATGCCCTAAAACTTGAGAAAGAGAAAGTGGCTAGAAAAATATCTTACAAATTTTGTTGATGGAAGGAATAATCCTGATGCATTACTTAGGAATGGTAAAGGTGTTTTTGATAAGGCTAGAATATGATATAATGAAAATAATAATATTAGGTCATACAAGAACTTTTATGTTAAATTCTGCGGTAGCTATAGCCAAAACAGTGGGAACCTGATAAATGACAAAATTTAAAGTAACTCTCATTCATCTGTTTTGTGCTCTTACTGTGGTAGACATGATCATATTAGTCATTCCTGTAACTTTCGAAGAATGAAGAAATTATCTCAAATGTATGCTTGGAGACCAAAAGTTCAAACTACTAACTTGGAAGGACCTAGAAAAATTTGGGTACCTAACATAAGATAATACATTCTACAGATATGCTTCAAAATAAAGACTAGAGAATATCAATGGATAGTTGATAGTGGTTGTTCGAGATACATGATAGGTGAAATATCACATTTTAACTATATTGAAAGGAAAGATGGAGGTAATGTTGTCTTTGCTAACAAAAACAAGGCAAAAGTCTTTGGAATTGGTAAAATTGGTGACTCTGATTTTGCTTCTATTGATAACGTTCTTTATATTGATGGATTGAGACATAACTTGTTAAGTGTAGGTCAAATAAGCGATAAGGGCTATAGAGACACTTTCTGTGCAATCTATTGTGAAACCTAGAAATCAAAATATACATTGTGCTCAATTGAAAGACATGTCTTCGAAAAATGTTAAGTTCTTTGTTTCACTAGAAAATGATTCATTTATCTAGTGTAGAAGATTTGGACAAGCTAGCATGAGCATTTTATTAAAATTATCCAAAAATGAGTTAGTAAGAGGACTACCAAACTTGAAGTTTGAGAATAATCATGTTTGCGAAGCTTGTTTAAAAGGAAAACAAACTAGAAATAACCTTTCTCCTAAAAATATTGTTTCTACCAACCAACCGTTTGAACTTGTATATATGGATTTATTTGGTCCTATTAGGACTCAAAGCTTTAGTGGTAAACACTATGGTTTTGTTATAGTAAATGATTATTTTAGATTTACATGGGTTTATTTTCTATTAAATAAGGATGATACTTTTTAAGTTTTTGAAAAATTTTGTAGAAAAATTAAAGTTGAGAAAGGATACTACATTACATCAATATAGAGTGATCATGGGGGAGAATTCGATAACAAAAAATTTGAAGATTTTTGTAATGAATGTGGTATAACTCGTAATTTTTCATGCTCAGGGGCTCTTCAGCAAAATAAAGTTGTTGAGAGAAAGAACATGACTCTTATTGATATGGTCAGGATAATGCTATGTGAAAGTGATCTTCCTCATAGTTACTGGGCAGAAGTTGTATCTACTGCTTATTACATACTTAACAAGTGACTTATAAGACCTATTCTTAAAAAGACCCCCTATGAGTTGTGGAAAGGAAAAAACGAATGTTGCTTACTTTCGAGCATTTGGTTGCAAGCGATTCATATTAAATAATGAAAAAGAAAATATTGGAAAATTTAATGTGAAATTAGATTAATATATTTTTCTAGGTTATATCACTCCTAGCAAAGGATTTAGAGTTTATAATAAAAGAACAAAGAGGGTAGAAGAATCAATACATGTGGTATTTGATGAAGCACTACCCTCGACAACAAAAATTGATTCAGATGATGAAGGGCATCCTTTAGTCCACAAAAATATGAACTACATCTATATCACCTTCGGAATCACAAGATCAAGAAGGTCCTTCTGAAGCTAGGATAGAGCAGGCTTCTTCTCCAAGAACATCTCAACTGGAGCCTATGCAATAAAGAATACCAAGAGAATGAAGAGGTCTAGATACACATCAATACATTCAGGGAGACCCTTCTGAAAATTTAAGAACCAGATCATCGTTCAAAAACAATTATGTTGCCCTCATCTCACAATTAGAACCAAGGATTGTTAAAGAGGCTCTTATTGATGAAAACTAGGTTTCAGCTATGAAAGACAAACTAAATCAGTTTGACAAGAACAAAGTTTGGAATCTATTTCCTTGCCCATAAAACAAGTCTGTCATTGGAACTCACTATATATTTTGAAAAAAACTTAACAAAAATTATAAGGTGGTAAGAAATAAAGCTAGATTTGTAACTTAAGGTTATAATCAACAGAAATGTACTGACTTTGATGAGACTTAAGCATCTATTGCTAGATTAGAATCAATTAGAATTTTACTTGCTTTTGCATGTCATAGAAATTTCAAATTATTCCAAATGAATGTCAAAAGTGCCTTCTTAAATGGAAATATTAACGAAGAAGTGTTTGTTAAGTAACCTCCAGGTTTTTAAGGTAAAAACCATCATGATTATGTGTTTACCATCTTGATTACGTGATGAAGTTAATTAAAGCTTTGTATGGTCTAAAGCAGACTCATCGAGCATGGTATGAGAGATTAAGTAACTTTCTGCTTGAAATAATTTTGAAAGAATAAAGGTAGATAAAACCTTATTTATTAAGAAAAAGAAGAATGATTTAATCATAGTGCAAATAGATGTTGATGACATAATATTTGGTGCTACTAATCCATCATTCTGTGAATAATTCTCAACCTTAATACAAGAGGAGTTTAAAATGAGTGTGAAGGGAGAACTATCTTTCTTTCTTGGGATGCAAATTAGGTAAACAGAAAAAAGGAATCTTCATCAGTAAAGACAAATACACAAAAGAACTCATCAAGAAATATCATTTTGAGAATGTCAAATTGATGCGTACTCCTATGTATACTAGAATTAAACATGATAAAGATGAAGAAGGCAAGACTACGGATGAAACAAAATACAGAGAAATGATTGGATCACTTATATACTTTACAAGCTCAAGAACAGATATTATGCTTAGTGTGTGTCTTTGTGCACGCTTTGAATCAAATACAAAAGAAAGCCACCTACAAGCAGTTAAGAGGATCTTTCATTATCTTCTTTGAACTATGAATTTTGGATTATGGTATCCGAAAACTGTTTTTTTAATATAGTTGGCTATTGTGATGCAGATTATGTAGGTGATAAAGTTGATAGAAAAAGTACAGGTGGTCACTGTCAATTTCTTAGAGGATGTCTAGTTTCTTGATCTTGCAAGAAACAAAATTGCACATCACTTCAACAACTGAAGTAGAATATATAGTAGATGCCAACTGTTATGCCCAAATCTTATAGATGAAAGATCAACTCCAAGATTTTCTTTAAGCTTTGATCACATTCCTATATTATGTGATAATACAAGTGCAATCAATCTTTCTAAAAATCATGTGCATCATTCTACGACTAAGCATATAGACATCAAACATCACTTTCTTAGATATCATGTTTTAAAAGGAACCATTGATCTTTTGCATGTTAAAATTGAAAATCAAGTAGTTGATATCTTTACTATGTCACTATCTAAAGATAGATTTTGCTTATTAAGAAAAGAAATTGGTATGTGCAGATTATCTGACATTTAATTCTGTTTCAAAATATTATGCTACTTTCTTTTATAGATATTGGCAAGCTCCTTGTAATTTACTCTTTAGTAGGCTCCTCTTGATTTAATAGGCTAGAGTAAATGTTTCTTAAAAAGGCAGTTATTAAATAGTGTCGTTTTAGGTTTTAAAACATGCACACGTCACTCTGACGGCTTTCCATATGTGACTGACAGAAGATATGCAAATGATCACACCTCCTCTAATAGAGTGTATGATTGTTCATCTTCACAGTAAATCAACGCTCAAGAATTGTTTAGTACATCCTAAAAAGGTTTCCTCCTATTTTTCTTCATCGTTCTCAGAAGGACCACTTTTTCTCTCTACACCCTAACTCTCTGTTTCTGCTCAAATCTCCTAAATCTCACTAATTACTTGAAATGACACAAATAAAGTCCAAGGGATAAGAGAAAATCTTGACTCCCATGACCAACCATGTGAATAAGAGTTTGAAACTCTTATTTTTGAATCATCTTCTCTGTCACCAATAATAAGATCACTAAGCACCCATATTGAACCTGTTTCTGTCACCTCTATCAAAAAGCCCCAAGTTTCAAAAGCATCCACTTAGGAGACTCCATACGAGAGAATTAAACATCACAAATAAAAAAGGAAAAAGAAGAAAGAAAAAGGAACATCCTTTAATTAGATTAGAGGTTTCTATTGCACAAAATCAAAGGAAAATGACACCCTTAATATAAAAATAAACAGCAAACAAAAAGAGAAAATCATATCTAGCTTATAAACTTTCAAATCCTAATGTTAAACCCCACAACGTCTAGCCCTGAAAGAACTAAGAAAATGGTGCTTCCAATTATAGAGGCTAAAGAGGAGAGGAGAGCTTCCCAGACGATGACAAAAAGGAGAGGAGATTCAGAGAATGAAAGTGATGTGGATATTTTGAAATAAAATGGATTGTGGATTGAGTGTATTAGTCCACCTAGATGCTTAGTTCGTCATTAATCTTTTACATGAAAGCTTACACGTCATAGACACAAATGATTTTGTTAACCACATCAACAAAATATTAATAGAAGTAATATTTTAAACTAAGTTGTTAAGGTTGATTATTTAATTAAAAATTTAAAGGTTTTGACATTGAATTGGAAAAATCTCAAGGGATTTGGCACTTTATAAAATATTATCTCCAAAAAATATAAAGCATTTTGTACAGCCAAAAATATGTGAGGGAGTGATTCGAAGAAGTAAGGGACTACGATTCCTAATCCAAGCCTACTCCTAAAATGGTGCTACTCAAAATTGGGGTCATTGCTCAACAAGAATGTACTGGTACATGCATTTCAATTAGAGATTGAGGCTCCGGTTCACAAGTTCTCAAATAATTAGCTTGCAACCACAAGTTGGGTGATATTGGACTTATAACATTAGTACTAATGCCCTAGAATGATTTTTATGCGAGCAAAGCTATCACAAATATTGCACCACCAAAATAAAGTGATGGAGAGGATTGGTTGCAACGTGGTTGCTGGTTATGATTCTATTCCTATCAGTGGCGTGGTCTCATGATTGACTTACCTGAACTGATCAAGTGGATATAAGCTATCATTAATGATTGATCCGTCTGTTCTACTGAAGTGCTAGTTTATATAAACAACTGAGCCTCGTCAATCAAAATAAATGATATGTTTATTTTTACCGAGTTGGAAGAGAAGCCTTCCTCTGACGACTGTACGTAATTGGTAAAACGATGGACTTGCAGGAAAGTTGTCCGGTGGGTTCGGACTCGGAGCGACTATATCAGCTCTACGTTGCAAAGAGACGTGGCATATAAAGGTACTAGATAGACTATAAACCTTTCAGTCTAATTATATTGTTTAATCTTCCAAATGTCAAACCTTCATGCGAGCACGTCCAAGATTGACGTGTATATATTTCATTTCTAATCTTTTTCAATATTATTTCCATTCGTTACAGTGGAATAGTGCATGAACCCTGAGTCCCTGTCTGATTTAAATTATCATCCTACATACATACAATAAATAAAACTGATAAAGCAATTGGTCTCAGCCTTAAAAGTTTTAAAATTTAGAGATCTGATCAGTTTTATGGTGTTTTATTTTGTTCTATAAATTTCAGTCATTTATTTATGTGGGTCCTATGTTTATTTATGTAAGACCTGCATAGGTCCCGTATAAATAAATGACTAAAATTCATAAGACAAAATAAGACACCGTAAATTTAGATAAAGGATCTTGTCTCCTAAAAATTCATAAGTTTCTAAAGAGTAGGGGCTTGGTCGAAGAAAAGCATCCAAAGTCAACTAGACATGTGGTTCACCAACGTATACGCGGATGAATATTGAATTGAATCAATTCTAAGGTAATTAGACCCAATATAAAACAATTTGGTAATTGCACATGCAAGCCTACATAACCATTAACGTAACGTAACCTTGAAAAAGAAGAATGCTATGTATCCTCTTGTTATCTAACAGTCGCGTGCCTATGACAAAAGGAACCCCCGTCACCCAGAAACTAAGTAACAGGAAGAGAAAACACAGAGTCAACTGATAATTAGTTTTGTTAATCGTCAATTCAAACAGTCCCCAAGACTCCATATCATTCGCCCATGAAACCGGATAAATTAACACCTCTTTATATATCGATCAACATTCACAAACCCATTCCCATTTTACACCAAGTCTTTCACAATCATCAAACCCATAAACTTCTTTGTACCGATCGAGTATGGACGTTGAGCATGCAAGAATGACGACACAAAAGCACGTTTCCGTTATTCAAGAGGATGATTACATGAAACGAGTTATTTCAAGGAACTCCTCGGTGGGCTGCTCTTCGCGCGTATTTTACTACCGAAGCAGTGAAGGGGTTCCGTTTAAATGGGAAATGCAACCGGGGACACCCAAAGATCCGCAGAAAGAAGACGTTATTCCGCCGCTTAGCCCACCGCCGGCAGTCCTTAGCTTAGGGCTGCCAAGACCATGCATTCTCATTGAAGAACCTAAGCCTTCAATGCGATTTAGGTTAAAGATCTGGAAACATATAAAGAAACTGCACTTAAGCAGGCAGTCAAAGAGTATGTCTCGACGAAGTAATGTCATCACAGATGGGACAAGCAGTCCAGATAAGTTCGATAGGTTAGAGTTTTACAGCTCCGATGGTGACTTTATGACGTCGCTGCGTAAGTCAATCTCTTCAAGTTCGTCGTCCTTGTCGTTCTCCAACTCCAATGGTCATTCCATTCGGTCTTCAAGACTGGAGAGTCCTGCAAGGGAGACTAGACAAGGGCTTTATGGTTGTGGACCTTGGAGTGTTAGTTCAGTTCTTGTTTCTCTCAGAAGGCGAAACTGATGCAATCATGTAACCCTTTTTCTCATTACTGTGTTCTTCAATCTTCATCACTATATAAATAACAGTGTATGCATGATGTACGAATATATATACTTCAACTTGCAATCGAGATTTTCTAATCTTTTTTGCTTTTTTTTTTGGCTGTGTATAACTTCTGCAACTCAGTCTCGTAATATTTGATTTTGATTATGATGCTTTTATTTAGATTATTGTAAGTGATTTTCTGAATTTAGACAATAATTAGTTACGATTTTAACAATTTTATGATTAAACAAATCGGATTTGTTCTAGTTAAATATAACAAAGAAGCTCGATAAAGACTTTGACTTAATGGGCTCAAGTCCAACGAAGAAAATAGACCCTAATCAATGTGGGCCTATGATAGGGAGGTCGATATGGTTACTATATATAGTTCCTAAAGTCTCTTGTTGTTTGCTTAAAAAAATTCGTGAATACTCAGATTCTTAGGTTAATGTGTTAAAAAGGACGTAGAAAGACGTTAATGATTTTTCGGTAAAACAATTTTTGAAAAGATCATCAAGCAATTTCGAAGGTTTCAGTGTAGAAAAGCTCGTTCTAAAAGATGGAAAGCAAATTACGTATTTTCCGTGCTTTTCTCCATTTATTAAGATTCACGTTTGATCCTCGGTGTATAACTAAGGCTTGTTTTATGCATTACACATAGTATCAGAGTAGTTATATGATTGTGTGAATTTAAACGGAGATTTTCAAATTTCTCCATAAGGAAATTGGAAAAAATCATTTAGTCTTTGCTTATATAAGTTGCATATTGTTGTTTGAATTGATGTTGAATGAGCTTTGCATTGAAACATGACTTAAAAACAGGCTTCGAGAGAAAAAATATGTTTTAAATTCGCTGAAAATTGCCTTTTTTCAATAACAAGAGAGAGAAAATAATAGTAGAAGGTGGGAGAACATTTGGCGCGCGAGAGGCAGTGGACTTCTGGCTAATGTACAAATATGGACGCGTGTCTGGCTCGTGTAACACACACGTCTCCATGTAGGGCCAGTGTGTCACATGCACTTTAAAGTGCATCTGTGCACACGTGGCACATGCAACAAACGCGCCTGAAGCATCTAGAGGCGTGTCTCACGTGCCCTCCAGCTACACATAGTGCTGATGTTAGCACGCTACAGGACCGAAAAAACCTAAAATTTTTAGGATTCACAAAGTGGTCCCTTAAGTTATTTTAGGTTAGTTTTAAGGTCTTGTGGATTTATAAAGTTGTTTTTATTTATTTTTTGGATTTATTATATTAGTAATAAATAAGGTTTAACTTTAGAAAAATCGATTAAAGTTATTAAAGCCAATTTTGAGCGAAATTTCATACTTTAAACTTGAAATAAAAGAGATAAATACAGTTTTGGTATTTCATATGGTATGTTTGTTGTTTGTCATTGCATGACTATCACTCTTATTGAAATCTTCCTTATGATGAATTCTCCAATATAGTTAATTGATAATGTTTTCAGCACTAGTTTATGATAATGAGTATGTGCATAAGGGTATTGCATTTATTAATAGTATATTGTCATATATTATATGCCTATATGGAATATGAAGATAACATACAAGTATATTTCGGGTGTTTGTGGATCTATTTAGGTACTAATGAGAATGTAGTCACCACAGTGACCTTTTAAGTTAGTATTTGAATTGTTCTGCTTGCACGTTTGAGGATGTATCTAGTCTTGTGTTTGGTTATTCTACTCACAATTGTTATCCTACATTTGTGCTGATCATTACATTTTTAAAATTTTAGTTACCTTTTCTATGAATAGAAAAGTGTCACCAATGAAACCCTAACTAGTTTCAACTTCAAGAAATGGAAGTAAGATGTAGAATTTGCTTTAGAGATAGTAGATGTTAACCTGGCCATGGTCAAGGACAGGCCATTTGCACCTACATCTCTCAGCTTGGAGGATGAGAAGGCAGTATATGCAGCCTAGGAAAAGTCAAACAGAATGTGCTATTTGACTAGAAAGAGATCAATTATAGACCATCTACTCAGTAGATTTATAGAAACAACCATAGCAAGGAACTTCCTTAACAAGGTCTCATAGAGATACAGGATATCTTCTAATGTTGAGATAGGTACCATACTGAAGGAATTGTACTACTTGAGGTATACATGAGAAGGGGAGTAAGGGAGTACATCATTAGGATGGTCCACCTATAGTCTAAATAGAAGGAGCTGAATATCCACATTCCTTATGCTTGAATTATTCACTAAGCTCTGAATACACTTGCTTCATAGTTTGTTATTATGGTTATAACATATAACTCTCAAGATAAGGCTTAGGATATAAATGCTTTGATTACCCGATATATTGCCAAAGAGGAGACGCTGAAGAACACGACTCATTTAACCCTAGTAGCAACCAAGGGTGAGGCAAGGTAAAGCACTAAATATTCAAAGATAAGAAGTCTAAATTCTCTCCACAAATGAATGTTGGTCAATCTAGTATTGCTAGAGGTCCTGTGGATGTAAAGAATATGAGGTGTTTCTCGTGTAAGAAGAAGGGGGCATAAGAAGTTAGATTGACATAAATATAAAATCTGAAAAGAAAAGCAAGAACTATTAGGTAACTCCTTGGCTTAAATGATCTATGAGTCTAATCTTGTCATAGTCACATCAAGTTCTTGGTGGTTAGATATTGAAGTCTCTAATCATATTGCTTGTACAATGCAAGGGTTCATACATAAGAGAAAGTCAAATAAAGAGGAGAAAAAACTAATGGTATAATAATGAAGAAGTTAATATAATCTCTATTGGAAATATTTGTTTAAATCTTGATACAGGGTTCATCCTTGTATTGTATGACACATTTTATATATCATCTTTTAGACAAAATTTAATGTCTGTATCTACTTTGGACAAAGAAAGTTATTGTTTTGTTATTAATGATAGTTTAGTTGTACGACTGTTTTCCAAAGTAAAACATATTGTTATTACCTTTTTGCCACATGGTTTGTATAAAATGTGTTGGATCCCGTTTCCTGAATCCAACTCTCTTAACAAAATACCATCATACTTGACCGTGGTTCCTTGCAATCTCTTCTTGCTTTGATATCAAACATGCTGGGCCCCGTTTACCATAAAACGTGTGCATATTATTGCTAGTTATATAAACTTGAGCAGAATCCAAATCAAATCATAAAGCCTAAAGCCTCACGCCATTTCGTTTTTTTATTCCATAACACATCTCACTCATATATGTAACAACAATTCATGTGCAAAACTCATCATCCTAAATCAATAATTTACTCATATTATACCTAATTTCAACTCAACCTCATCCATATACAAATTCATACATAATCCACTCAACATCATTGAT
>JANVCL010000213.1:14985697-15001136 GCA_026546855.1 Erythroxylum incrassatum | reverse complement strand
GTTTTTAACGTGGGATCAAGTTATCTACTGTTTTCCGCGTACATCAGTGTAATGAAAAAGAAAAGAAAATTTTATACTGAGTTTTGACCGACTGATGTAGTACGCCACCCTCGCGAGGCACGAACTCGGATATCACCAACAATATCAGGTTCGGGTCACGTGGGAAACACCACAATATCATTCTCATTCATTCAAACGCCTCGGACAAATATTGTTCGGAATCTAGTACACAATCAACACAATTCAGTACAATTCAATAAGATCGCCATACAGTTCAATAATGTACAAAACAAAATGGTGAGACCATCTTAGGTTACTCACTGTATGCTCCAAATGGCTATTGCCTAGATGTCCCAGCAACGTCTGGATGTGGGCGTTCGGTGTGCTCCTCTATACATACAATACATACACATATCACAATTTTGTATTCATTAATGCACCTTCATGTAAACTAATGATGTACAATGCATATTCAATGAAAAATTCCAGGTATCTTATTGTACTTCTTATCATTAAATCGATCAGATATCAAAGCCCTCATTAATATCATTTGGTACTTATAATTTGAACCAAAATACAACAATGTGAAATCAATTTTATTACCCAATTGACCACTTCAGATTTCCTACCTATATAATTTCAGGTCAACTTTGCATAATTAATCTGATAAGGTAAATGACAAAATTAGGCAATACTTCCTTCTAGAAAGTTGTTCTAAAGTGCCTTAAGTTTCTAACGCCTCCAAGATCATTCAATTTGATTTAGTATTCAGTGAATTATGCACAAAATACCACAGACTGTTCACATTTGAACTTTCAGCTAGTACATGATCATTCCCTCTAATTACACAACTCATATCTTTCAGCTCAAATATCCAAAAATTACAAACTTTATATCAATTTAAAGATAAAATAATAAACTACAACTTTGTTGAAGACAAAGCAGCCTAATTTGGCCAATATCAATACAGTTTATTCAATAACCACAGGACATAATTTCTGTCCCTAACAGTGCTTCAGCTTAAGCTACAACTCAATTACATGCCAATTTTGAAAATCATAGAGACATAATTAAAATTATACCTCTTCACAAAAATTATATAAATATGTCTCTAGTTTAATATGAATCAAAAACAAACTTATTCAGAAATCTACAACTCAAGTTATAATTAGAAAATCGAAGCATGATCATGAAAATATTTCAGGTCATAATATTCCAGCAAACTTCCACACTTTCATCCTATTAATAAATTTCAAATTAATTCAGATAGCTCTAGATTTTTATGGAGAGAAAGAAAAATGTCTTAGAAATCCATTGGTCCAAGTTTCAAGTTATTTGGAGTTCAGATGAAAAATTTATAGGCAAAAGACTGAGGGATGTTCAATGAAATACTCTAGTTTTTAACCCACACATATATCATATCACATTTTTCTCTCTCTAGCACGCAAACCCCATCTTCACCACCGAAAACTCATTTTTTTTCATTTTTACACCTCATGTCAACTACATTCATTACATAAACCAACTTTTCTACTCTTCCTTCAGCTCCATAACTCAAAACAAATAAAAAATGCAAGGTTTATCTTTAATCATCAAAAATAAAAAATCTTACTTTCTCTTTCTCCCTCTACTGTCTTTGTCTAACTTCTGCACCTTTCTTTTCTTTCTTTCATCTTCATCTGTGCATTTCTTTGACTTTCCTCTTCACTTTCACTTCATTTAACACCATTATATATTAAGACCTCACTAAATCCTCATTCCTTACCATCCAACACATTTTAGTTCATTCAAAACTTTCCAAAAACATTCATGCATATCAACAAGAGGAGAACAGAGCATCACCATGGACATCCAACAATTATTTTCTGTTTTCAACATTCTTCACTAATCTTCATTTAACTAAAAAAAATCACAATCTCGAGACACCTCCTGCTCATTCCAAACTCATGACCATTTACGCAACACAAATTCATACATGAACAATAAAACAACCCCATATTCACGCATGTACTGCTTTTACAGTATAAAACAGAGTTTCAGATCATCATTTTCCCAGAATTTTACACTCTTCCTAAACACAATTCAATGATTCTTCTAGTTCCAACTCACCTCAACAATATTTTACAACATATGGTTCCTCAAACATACAATAAAAACAACATATCCATGGTTTGTAAATCCTCAGTTAATTCAATCATCACCGAAACCTCCATCCTTAAACTAGAGCATGCATGTATATATTTCCACTGCAGAAATACCATTAGAATAACTTACTTGTTTCCACAAAATCTCCAACAGGTGAGAGTGAATCAACAGCACAAAAATTTAATACTTGTTGTTTCGGTGGATGAACTAGAGAAGAGGTTTGGTAAAGAAATTGCCTTCCGATAGAGAACAAAGACATAAAGACATTTTTAAGTTTCAACAATTTTTTTTCCAGCAACACCACGTGTGTTTCTTACATGTGGGCCATGTGTCAACATGCAAGGCTGCCACATTTCACCACCTATACAAGCCATTTGTCAAAGACATATGTTGCCATGTGTCACACCATAATTGATCCAAAATATCCCTTTTTTTTTATTTTTAAAATTCACCAAAAATTTTGAAATAATAAAAACACTCTCTAGATTAATTTTTTACGCAAATAATCCACAATTCGCATTTTTAATCACATTTATAAATCAATTATACCCGAAAATGCCAATGAATGCATGTACAATTTTTTTGTATCAAAATAAATATTCACATATGTGTAAATAGACAATGATGCATGAGCATGAATTATGCTTCCTAATTTCTCATTAATTACTAATGAACACCATTTTAACCCTAACTTAGATAACAGGATGTTACATAAAAGATATCAATTATTTTGTGTATGAGTTGATATTTAAGTTCAAGCTTATATAAATATTAACTATAGAAGTAAATCCTAATTAAGGTTTGTTTTACTCATAACAATATTATTTTAAGATTGAAAAGACTCCAATGTAATATTAATTTCTAATTCTATAATATATTTTTATCTAATAGGAATGGGTAATTAGATCAAGAAGTTCTTTAAAGAACTTGGTATAGTTTATTGCATTGTTCAAGACATTAATGTATTATAGAACTTGAGAGCCACTATGGATGCAAAAGGAGTTAAGGTCTCATTAAAGATCCATGTAGTATTTAGGTAGCTTCATTTAATTGTGATGATAGTTTAGAAGAATTTTGTAAGATTTAAGTAAGTGCTTAACTATAGAGAATCTTCTAGAATTCTCTCACTAAACCACTGTACCAATAGTAATATGATCATCATATAGTGATATAGTATAAAATAATTAAACGATTGACTTAGTGCAAGTGGAAGGTTGTTAATTTATATCCTACAACCAAGTGGTTAGTTGTAGCTTAGTGACATAATTATTTAAAGTTAGTCTTTATCTTATACATATTCAAATGTGTATAGTAAAGTCCATAGGATAAATATATATTTCAAATAAAATTATAATGAGATTCATCTGACATATATGTATTATCCCTAAATTATTCTTAGTTATTGGTTTATTAAACTAGGCATAAACAGAGTATAAAAAGACTAGCACATGTTATGTTTCTTCCTTATGAAAGAAGTAACTGATAAATTAAAGTATTCAAAGTATCTTATTTAAGGTTTGCTATGTTTTGATACTACTTAGGACCTATTCTAGTTAAGAGTAGCTTAGTCAATAGTAATTAGATATAACATGAACTATATAGAGGTATTTGAGTGAACAATATGAGATTCATCATGCTAAAATGAATAAGGATAATGTTCCACTGTTCACAATTAGTATTGACTTGGAAAAATCTTTAGCCAATGTCAATGACACTTTGTAAATAGTTTACAATTTTTATTAACAAAATTTATTACTAATGGTAAAGAACTAACATAATTATTCTCAAATAGAGTAAACATTAATTTCATATTTTATGTCTAATAAGAACTGTATGATGAAAGGATTAAATTATATAGAACTATCATATATGGACATGTTAGTCAAAACTACTTTAACATTCTTAAATATTTAGGTGATCATGATATATTATTAGGTACTAATATTGATTTATTGATATAAGTTATTTAATTAAAAAATTAAAAATAAATTAAATAAGTTTAATTTATCTAATCCCAATTATAATTTAAGGTTATAATTTATATCTATTGCTAACATATTTAGGAACCTAATAAATCATATACAAAAAATAGGTTAAAGAGAGAAAAACATATTTTAATCAAGTTCGACTTGATTGTAAAATTTAAAAATGAGATATTTAATAAATAAAGTTCAATATGAGATCATATATCTTATTTAGGCATAATTAAAATTTAATTAGAATTAATAATAATTTTAATTGGATTTTGTTAAATTACTATATCTTATTTAGGCATAATTAAAATTTAATTAGAATTAATAATAATTTTAATTGGATTTTGTTAAATTACTAAAATGTCTAAAACTAATTATAAATAGACTTAGACTTAAGGAAGTTAGAACTTACCTAACCTCTATACAATAATAATAGAGTTCTCTTAATATGTTTTGTGGATACTATTAGAGGCCGAGCACTTGTGCGATTATAATGGTTGAGATGAGCCCAGTTCAGAAAGAGTTCGAGAGAAAGGATAAGAAAAAGGATTAAGCTTTGGAATAAGTCATGCTTTATTTCGTTTTATAAGTTAATTATGTTATAGAATTTAAGTTATTTTGGCTTTCAAGAAATCATATGAAATAAGTTTTATAATAATTTTGTTGCATGAGGGATCTATCCTATCCCGATTTTCCAACAGATATCATCTTTCAATGATAGGTAGGGGAAGTCAATACAATGGTAACAAACTTGCAAATGCAACTTCAAAGGAAGTGTCTTGCTTGATCAATGCAAAGATCTCTTGTCATTAGTGACATGCTTGCAGGTAACTTTGCATTTGGCTTACTTGCGATTAAAATTTATAGTTCTCTTATTGTTCTTAGGACTATTTCTTAGGACAACATAAAATTCAAATTTCTATTTATGAACATATCTGAAAATTTTCATTTTTTCAGGTAACCTTAGTTCCATTTCTTTTCACTTTTTTCCACAACTACCCAAAAAGCAAGGATGTTTTTATGGATTTAAAAGCTTTACCATTCAATGGAAGTGGTGAAATGTGTTTTTCTCATGCTTTCTTGTTAAGAGATAATGACTGAACCATGCACACAAACTTACTATATGTTCTCTGTCTCTGTGACTTTGACCTTGTTTGGTGAAAAGCTTATTAGCTCTTTTTTAGCTGATCAACCTACTTTAGATTATTGACTTTAAGAAAAAGTCATAAGTTCGTCCAACCCAACCAGCTACTTTCTAGGAGCATTTTATCCTATTAGTTGATATTTTTTCAGCCAAATTCTCATTTTGCCCTCGTTACGTTTATCTTTGTTTTTCTCCTCACTGTCGCCTCCCTGCCGCCGACTGGTCTCCATCGTCGCCTCCCATCGCTTCGTCTGCTGCGTCATCCATGGGCGTTTAATCACCCATCGTAATCTTACCAATAGCAGTGTCGCCATTTAACCATCACCTGCAGTGAAATGAGACACTCCACCAGTGGCTTTTCAAACCACTGGTGAGTTTAATCACAAAACCCAATAAAATAGATGCAAAACATAGGCAGTAAATCGTAAGGATTGAGAGGTTGAGAAGGTGGTCAGTGGTCATCGGAACTAAGCCTTTGAATGAGCTCAACAAAGAGAAGAATCAATAGGAACACACAGTAGCAGAAATAAGGAACACGTGTGAACAAACACAAAAACAAGTTTTGTTCACGCGTGTTCTATTACTATCTTATTAATCATTTAATAAAATAGTAAATTAAGTATTCTATTAACTAATAAAATTTATAAATAATATGATCAATTTGTTATTTAATTTATAACTTATTTTAGATAAGTAATTAATAGTTATTTGATTGGTTTTTGTTGGATCCCGTTTCTGGAGCCCAACTTCAGATACTGAACATACAACCTATGTTGGATCCCGTTTTCGAAATCCAACTCTTAAGAAAATACATTAAAAAACAAACGAAATCGAAATTACTTCAATCCATCATTTCATTACTCAAGCTACATAGTTTGACAAACTTTATGTACAAATCAAAAGCCACACCATTGGCTTATTACAAAAATACAAAATAGTAACTAAAGCAAAATTCCTTTATGCTCTCGAACACTTGATATTCTAGCTATAACCTGAGGATGGGACAGAGAGAGGGTGAGCTTGACAGCTCGTGGGTAACAGTTTATAATAAAAAGATAAGCAAAAACCTTGAAACATTTACTTGTCTCAGAAAATATCTTATTGAATCATAAAAATGCTTGCTTTTCAAAATTCTTGTCATGCAGTCAAAATTCACAAGTCATAAAACATGAATGCATTAACTTGACAATTCACAGATGCAATGCACCACAAATGGCTCGAGGGTCCCATGGAAACAGAATGGAGAAATCGAAGTTTACCCCATGAACAGAATGAGTCCAATTTCGGAGCTCATATGCCACAAACGGGCAGCCGGGAGAAGGCACTTGTCAACGTGCACGTGACGAGCAGAATGATTCCACTCTCGCCCAAACAGAAGCACATAATCATGCTCAAATTGTTTTATCAAATGCTCATACTTTCTATTGATCACTTATACAAGATGCCATGACATTTTTCAAGGCATATCATAAAATGTTTCAAAGCATTTCCATCTTTATTTCGAAATTCATCAAAAGTTCATATACTGAATCAAAAGGATTTCTCAAATCATTCATAATAGTAGATGCAACACTTATGATGCAATTGAAATCAGAAAACTTCTTTGATTTAATGAAAACAATAGTGGTTTATTGATTCTATTATAAACATGTACCCACCTTGATTTTCCTTGTTCAAATACTTGCTCAAAGGTGCCTCATACTTTGCTCCTCTTGCCTTCCTTGATTTCCTTTAACAGTAGCCAAAAATTTCATTCAATAGGAATTTCAATTTATGATCAAGTAAATGAAGCAATTTGATAATTCTTTCTTCTAGGAAAATGTTCCCCATTGTCTTAAGTTTCTAATAACTCCAAAATCATTCAATTTGGTTCAGTACTCTAAGAGTTATGCTCAAAATATTTTCAGACTATTCTTATACTGAAACAACATTCTATGCTCAACTTCCATCAAAAAATTTAAATTATTAGAAACTGAATTACAACTTCATTTCTTCAAGAAAATTTTTTAGCCCTATGTATCTATTTTACAACGAATCAAAAATCACCTCATTTGGACATCTACAGCAAAATTTATGCCCAAAATACTAAAGCATGTTAGTGCTGAAAAACTGGAGCTCGTCGCGGTGAAAATGTTGGAGCTCGCCACGGCGAGGGCAAAAGCGCGCCCTGACGTGCGCAACCAGAAATCACCCGAAACCTATTTTTTTGAGCATTTTTCATCTTTATACTTCCCATCCTTCAAATATAACTCTTTTTAACCCTACAACATCATTCTTACTTCATTTCTAAGCTTATTCCAACCCAATATCAAAACAAAACATCAAAACCTATCTCATAACCTATTCCTTAACAACTTCCTACACATATTCATCTCTTAACTAACATCAAAACATGTTTCATTCATCTAACAAGAAGAATGATACTTATACTTACTTGTTGAAGCTTCAAATTTTTCAAGATCTCCAAACTCTAACTTTCCTCTTCTTTTCTTCTTCTTCTTTCCTTCATTCTCATTCTCTTCTTCTTTTCCAACCAAAATAATATCTTTTTCTTCTTTTTTATACCCTTACTAATCATCAAGTGTCCCTTTGGCCCTCCAATATAAGCCTTATATCTTTTAACCTTAAATGACTTGCCCATTTTGCCCTTCATTCATTCTTATAACATTTATGCTTCAATTCACTTAATCTATGTCATAAAAATCCTACTAACCTTGACATAAATAATGAGCTCCAAAAATTAATCCATCAAACCTCCTAATTCATTTAAATCATGCTTAATTCATCAAGAAAAAATTCGGGGGCCAACAAAATGTGTCTTTCCCTTCGTTAGATGTATGCTTCTTCATATATTACTGAGCAGGTTACTTAAATGAAATGGTCATATTAGAAGCCAATGGTCTACCAAAACTATCATTTGACGGGCTTATTAGATCTATTCTTATATACAAAATGAGGCTCTAAGAGACGTAAGAAGAAATAACACTTCTAAAGCAAAAAATTAGCATTTAAAGCCTCAAAGGAAGAATCAAGCAAAGAGGAAGAGATATCAACTAGTGAAAGAGAAGAAGAAGAAATTGGCTTACTCATTAGAATTCAAGAAGTTCTTGAAGAATAAATTACCTAAAAGAAATGATTTTAAGAAGGTAAATGTGATTTAAAACATAAATCCTTTAACATTACTTGCTTTGTATATAGAAAACTCGATCATATAAAGTCATAATGTTCTTGACTCATATATAATGAGAAGTATAAGAGAAATTATAAGAAAGAGAACAAGGAAAAGAAGAAAGTACTTAAAGCATCAACTTGGGATGGTACAAGTGAATATGAAAGTGAGCATTTGAAAGAAGAGATAGCTCATATATGTTTTACCACTATTAATAGTGGTGATGTAACATTCAACCCTAATTCTTGTGATAGTGATAATGATGTTGATTTTATATATAATGAATTAGTTAAGCCTTAAAATTATGAGCATGATAAAGAAAAAAAGTATTTTCCAAACTTAAAGAGGCCTAAAAGTTCCTAGCTGCATGTATTAGTGAGAATGAAAAGATAAGTGAAATGTATAACATTATAGCATCAAAAAATGTGTTCATTAATGATAATAATGACTTAGATATAATAAGGAATGATAATAAAATATTCAAAAAAGAGGTAGATTTCCTCAAGGACTTGTTGTCCAAGTTTAATAAAGGAAGTGAAAAATTAGAGAACATATTAGGAACTCAAAATAATTTCAATGATAGGCATGGAACACGATATAACCATAAAAGTGAAGGTAATTCTAAAAACACTTCTTTCTTGAGAAAATATTTGCATAGTAAAAAATCATTGCCTAATATCACAAATAAGTATGGAGCATCCACATCCAAGCATATGCATTTACATTCCACATCCATTAGGACTAATCCTAAATGCAAGCATTATGCTTTTATATACGACTCACAACCTAGGCATAGAGTTCAACTCTATCAAGGGAAGAATGTGCTTAACTTCAATGATAATATGAAAACCTATTCATACCCTTTTAGGACTCAAAGAACCATACATCAAGATTCCACTCATAGTAGACATTATACATATAACTGTGGTAGCTCATTTCACTACTCTACGAAACTATTTAACACTTTTAATGTCCAAAGGAATTTCATTAGGCATACACATATAGTAATGCATTTATATATCATTATCATTTAAATAATATGGCATATCGTTATTGTGGTAAGTTTGGAAATGTTTATATATTTTGTTTTCTCAAACAAAGAATAAAAAACAAACCCATAAAAGTATGATTTGAAAAGATTCAAACAATCAAAGAACCAAGTTCATTTGGGTTCCTAAATACAATGATTTGCTTATTTTGTAGGAGCAAATGGTAAGAAGTAGAGATGGTATTCATTGAATTGGATGTTGTTTTAAATATTTATGTTTTTTTTATCTTGATGAATCTAATGTTTAAGTACTAAGAGTTTTTTAGAAGAGACAATCATTGAAAAAAGTGAGAAAGATGAGAAGGTTGAGATGTTACTAATGGATTGAGAATTCAAGAATAATCATCACCTAGATAAATTCATAGATAATGTTTAATAAAAAGTAACTATTAGCTCTTAGTCTAGAAAATTTTCAATTTAAGTATAAATCCTTAATGTTGATTGTTTGGGTTATAAATAAAATTTCTAACAATTAAATGGTATGGACCTTAGTACTTATATTTAGAGGTTATAAGCAAAATGAAGTTACCAAGTTATAATTTATATCAGTTGGATAATAATTTCTCTAAACTATTAAATAAGAATAAATTTTGCACAATAGAAGAAAATTACTTATGATAGGAATTTTATTTGATAAGGCCCCTTGTGTGAATAAACTCATTTTTATTGATATTTAGTAGGTGGATATATGTTTTAATAGTTTTTGTTCAAGTTTTGTTGTTGTTTTCTAACGTTTCAGAGCACATTGGTCAACCAATATTCCAGTTTGGTTGACTAATGTACCAAAAAATCATGCCTTTTTTCCCCTTTCTCAAGAGTTTGTTCATTATCTAGTCACATGTCTAGCCACCTAAATAGACACATTGGTCAAGTAATATCTTTTAGTAGTCAACCAATGTTCCTGATTATGAGACTCTTTTCTTTCCCGAGAGTTTGGTTGCAGTTATTGGTTAACTAGATACCCTCAATGATTGACCAATAGACCAGTTTCTAAAACCAACTTTTTTTTTACCATGCCTCCACTGCTCACTTTTTCTTCTTTATAAAACACTAATAGATCCTCATGTTTTTAATATTTTATCCACCTTTTTTCTTCTATTCTCATAATTTATGTTTACATCTTCAAAGTCCTAAACAATTCACTCTTTTTCTTGACAAGCGTCATTCCCCATTTCATAAAAATCTGATTAAATTAGATCAAATTGAAATTTAGTTATTTTTTAGGTTTCAAATTTAGAGATTTTCAATCTTTTCTTGATTAAAAGTTACCTTTTAAAATTGATGTCTTCATAGTTAAATTGTAAAAGGATTTAAGGTTGTTTATGTTTTAATTATATTGA
The DNA here is from genome assembly GCA_026546855.1 of Erythroxylum incrassatum. NCBI lineage: Eukaryota > Viridiplantae > Streptophyta > Magnoliopsida > Malpighiales > Erythroxylaceae > Erythroxylum > Erythroxylum incrassatum. The sequence goes on along the minus strand of JANVCL010000213.1, from coordinate 14,990,317 downwards.
TACATCTTTAATTTTATTTATTTTTGTATTTTTAGCAATTTTTATGTTTCTATTTTTGAAATCTTAGGCTTTATAAATTACACATTCTTTTATGAAATTGATTGTTGGATATTGCAGTTATGTTTTTATTTATTACAATTCCAGCCCCTAATTTTGTCAAAAGTTGCCTTTGATGGCTTAATTGAAACTTTAGCATAATACCAAAATTGAAAATTTTTCAAATTAAACACAATTAGGGACATTTATATCAAAATTGAATTTTTGACTCCTTAAATATTCAACAACATTTTTTAGTGAGAAAGTTTATCATATTTAGTCAAATACGTTTAAATTATTTCTATCAAGTTAGTTTAAAGTATGACACTTTATATTTTTCATTTTTAGATTATGATTTCTTCTTAATGATTTCAAAAAGGGGTGAAAGATTGATGATATTAGATTTAAACAAAGTGATAACACTCAAAGGCAATGATGAAATTCACAAGGAGCAATTGTTTTGTCAATTTTGTATTTCTTACATTTTATGTGATATGTTTGAGTAAATTTATGTTATCTTCATGTATGAATTTTTTCTTTGATTTTTTATTTCATAAATTAAGGGAGAGTGGTTGGTTTATCATCTTTGTATTTCTTGCAATTTTTGTATTATGCTTGAGTAAATTCATGTTATCTTTATATATGGATAGTTTTTATTTTGATTATCTCTTTTGTTATTGATATTGAATTATACTCTTCATATTCAATTATATTTTATACATGAATTAAGGAGGAGCTAATCACTATCTTGATATTTACTTGTGTGCTTAATTTTATTATTGTCTTCTAATATCACAAATATTTTGTCATCATTAAAAAGAGGAGATTATTAAACCAAAGGAGATTCTAATTGGTGTGTTGATGATTACAATACATAATTACTAATAATGAGTTTATTATTTTAATTAAAGTAATATAAGAACAAAATTAAATCATAAAATCAAGAAAATAGCTTATGAAGTTGATACAGAGGTTGAAGTTTATAATCGTCAAAATGAAGATCAAACCAAGAATAAAATAAGATCAAATCTCATCAAGGTTATTATTTAGTTTGTAATCTCACTTTGTTAATTATATAATCTAAAAGGCTCACCAAGCACATATATTTTATTTCACTTCATTATATAAGTCTTTGCATTTATCAAGAGGCATTGAAACTTTTGATTTTAATTAAAAACTTCTTCATCTTTTAAAAATCAAATTTAGGGAATATTTTTGGAAAGTTTAATTCATAATTGCACTAATCAAATTAAGTTTAAGCATTTGAAGGTATTAAAATCATATTCTTTGGGTGATTAGCTTACTTATGTGGGATAGTGGTCGACTAATATAAGTTAAAGTTGTTAAATTTTATCTACCATGAGTTTACCATAACATTGGTTATTGTACTTGTTGATTGATATGCCCACTGGTTAATAAGTACTCTAACGACTAGTGAATCTGGAGCTTTTGATACATACTAGTCGACCATTGTATATAGCCATTGTAATGACTATTTCTTAGCTTTAATGGCTAGTCAGGGTCTCAAAACACTATAAATAGGTGTTTTTTCATTGGTTTTAATATCAAGAAGATTTTGGGTATTGAATACACAAATTTCAAAGAGTTTTTTTATCATTTGAGCATCATTGTATTATATTTGTGTGAATGAGATATTTTAAAGTTATCAAATAATAAAGTGAGGAACTTTTAGTTGTAATATTTGGTTTGGGAAGTATATTAATTTTTTGCGAGGTGATTTAAGTGAAATTGAGGTTTTTCTTCACCTTAGAAGAAGATAGTAAGAAAGGGTTCCCCTTTACTAAAAGAGATTATATAAACGTTTTTCTTTGTCTTGAAAGAAGAATTATAATGAATTTTCAAAAAGAATCTTAAGAGTGGACGTAAGCAAGAGTTGTTTACTAAATTACTATAAATCAACTTATATTCTCTCTTCCCTATCATTTTTAAATTATTGTTCAATTGTTTAATTAATTTACATTAAGCAATTTTTTCTTCTTTATTTACATTAATTATTATTAATTGAGTACATTGGTTAGAAAAGTCGTTAAACTTTTTAAACACCTAATTCACCCTCTCTTGAGTCCTATTAGGAACTAACAAAATTTCGTAGATTGAGAGGAATTAGATTAAATTAAGGTTTACTGAGATTAAATTGGGTTAATCAGAATTAATTAGGTTTTTAAAATTAATAAAATTTTAAAATTGAGTCCGACCACATTACATATGTATCACGTAGGACGATGAAATCCACTTTCTAAACAAATTTTTTTTAAAGCTTATACCACATCAATACAATAAACAAAGACTTAATTTCGTTTATTAAAAATTTATTTTAAAAATTTTGTAAATATTAAATTTCATTTGAAACGCTCTAAAACATTAGAATATAACTTGTATCTTGTCAAAAATGCATAGAGTTAAATTTATTCTTTTTGTGTATTATATTTATATTAAGATAATAAAACAGAAAAAAAAAGATTTGTCATCTACATTTTATCTTTTTATAATGGTTTCAAAACTTCTCATTTTGAAAGCTAACCATTCATGAAGAAACAATTCCCGTTAGTGCTGCACTATTTTACTATCTACGTAATTATTCATAATTATCATATAATGGCAATTGAGAATTATATTTTTTTTTTTGACATTGAGAATTATATTCTTACTATCCAAAAAGGAAGAACGTTATATATCACAGTTTCCATCAGGAACCATTCTACTTGTACATATGGTCAAAGAGGAAAAGATAAGATAGTCAAATTAGAAAACCATGATTAGATTTTTTTAAAAGATTAAGTAATTGAACAGGACATACTCATGTATCCAACTATTGAATGCCCTGATTACCTTCCTAATAAAGGTAGACAGCATTGGTATATCAAATCATCGTAACATTGCTTAAGAGCGTGCAATCAACAATAACAATCTGTACTGTTATTAGCTTCCGGTTACAAGCCTAAAATGGCTTCTTATCATCATAATCTTCATGTCAAAACAAGGAATTCCTGCTCGGAGGCTGTAAAGGACGAGCAAGGGATTTCTCTGTACCAAATAGATCCTGTTTTTTACAGGAAAATCGTCTCAAGGAGTTCCTCAGACGGTCACTCTAGTCGCCATTCTTTATATCAGAGCCCTGGAAGTTTACATTTCATATCGGAAATGTATCCTGGAGACTCTAAGACGATTGCACCAGCTTCTAGCTTTTCACACGGTATTCACAGCTTCATAAAGCCAACGCCTTGTATCCCTCTATCAGGTGCGAAGGATTTCACGTTAAAGAAGTTCAAACAGATGAAAGCAATTAAGAACATACGTTTCAGGGTGCCACCGGCTATCCAAAACCTGAGCATGTCAAGGACAAAGGTTAATGCCATGGCCAGTTTCTTTAAGAGCATCAAGAAAGTGAAGAACAATATTCAAGTTGGCAAGAAGCTGAAGGACATAAAGACCAATAGTGCTGGTTCTGTCAAGAACGAAAAGGTAAAAGATCGAGTAATCAGCACTGGGAAGATTGGTATTCATCAAGAAAATGGCGAAATTGACGGTTTTGATAAGTTTCCAATCTTACATGCTGATTATTTTGCGCCATCTCCATCGTCATCGTTGTCTTCCTTTGTTCCTGCCATCAGACTACAGAAGATATCAGAGCACTTATGGACACTACGTAAAGGGTTCCTTAAATGGAGTTTCTTCAAGTTTGTCAAGGTGAATCATTAGGTGCTAGTTCTAGGCCTGATAACTGATCCTTTTGGGGTCTAAAAGAAAATTATACATAGACACAACATACTTTAACCTTCTTTTATTTTTTTTCATGGAAGAAAGGTTCGTATTTATAGATCTATACAAAGAATCTATAGAAGAGGGGCGCCTTTCTGACATAATAATTTTACCAAATCACTGTTGTGAATTCAGGATACCTAAACTTGTAACATTCTAGTTCTGCTCGCAATGAAAGACCTTAAAACTATGGAACCAATTTCTATTTACTAAGATTTTACAATACAGTAAAATATAAGTAAAAGGGGACGAGGTACAATAGTCATTCCAAACCAGTTAAATAGTATTGTCACGCCTTGAACAGAACCAATATTTGGTCGACCAATGTCCCTACAAACTCTACTCAAACCATATTTAAACCTAGACGACTCAATTGGTAAGGTACATTAGCTGACCAATAAACCCAAGTAGCGTTAAATTTCTTTTTACAAATTACGGATCATGTTCTTATACTTTCATATCCTCTTGAATACCAATTAGATTCTTTATAAAAAAATTAAATCCAAAATATCGAACAATGGTTGTGATACAACCAGCCTTCGGAATGGAGTTCCCCACCTTACACATCAACACGACAAACTACGCTTGCCAAGTAGTCCAGTTACAACGCAACAAGCTTCAAGGTTTAAACAAGCAATGCAAGCTTTTGTTCAAGCCCAAATCACAAGTCAAGTACATGAGAAGGCCGAAACATCCATAGAGGGACATCAAGGCATGCCCAAGCTTGTGACTTTATTAGAGGAGGCGTTGGACGAGGCTAGCACTTAGCCATTTAGGCCCAATTTTGATAATTTGGGCTTGTTA
>JANVCL010000213.1:14975504-14985597 GCA_026546855.1 Erythroxylum incrassatum | reverse complement strand
ATTAACTAAAACCCATTAAGATTTTTATCTAGTTTGTAATTCCTCTCACAGATTTTTGCCTATGTCTAGGTCCAAACCTATAAGTTCTTAATTTTGGTTTTCTATTACCGATTTTCACTTTTCAATTCTTCAACCAATAATTTTGATGCAAATCATGTGAGGCCTAACACATAACAAGCACAATAATTCGCAAAACAAGAATCAACAGCTACAAATCAATTTATTGAATAAAATCCAAAATTAAATCATATAGAAAATCAAAAACTACTATCCATCTTTGAAACCTAGCAAGAAATCTGCTCAACCATATTTATGTTCAACAGAATAAATAATAAAGCAAGAAAAATAAACATTAAAGAGTAAGGAACGAAAAACCAGATGAGCTTGGACATAAAACGTTAAAGTAAACAAGTCTGGAGTGTGTCAAAACAGGTCAGGAATCGTGGCTCTTCTCCTGTCTGCTACCGCCTGCGTTGTGCGTTGCTGTCTGGAGTGCCGCGTGCGTCAAGGTCCTGGAACTGCTGCTACTCTCTAAAAATAATAAAAGCTACTAATTGAAAACCTCCCTTGCGCCTACTGCTCTCCGAAAATAATAAAACCCTCTCTAATGAATCAACCTTTATCGCTACTCTCCAACAAATAATAAAACGCCGTCTGTTCTCTCTACTGCTACGGTCTAATGATACAGCCTCCCATTGTTGCCGCTACTCTAAAACAATAAAAAATTCTAATTATGCCGCTAGTCTCTACTTTGTTACAGCGTCCCCCCTCCTTTGCGTGCATTCCTGGTGTCTTTATAAGTGAGATAGCTGCTGCCAAATTAAAAACCTAAAGCCTTCCCAAGTGCCACGTGTCCTTCTCACTTAATCAACCTTCTATTGCCGCAGTTTAAACCTCCACGTGTCTCTTGCTTTCCATTTTAAAACCTCTCTAATATAAAACCTCTCTAATGTATATACTCTCTAATTCCACACGCTGCTGCCGCTAGTCATCCTCCTTTCAGCTGCGTTTTGACTCTTCCAACAGCTGCGTTTTGTTGCTCCCATGTGCTGCTTCCACTTTTAATTTCACCTAGGCCATGCAAAAATTATGAACGTATTCTCAGGGTCTAATTTGAGACGAAAATTTATACTTTTTACGAAAAATAAGAAAAATAAAATAAATAACAAATTCAATAAAAATAAATAAATAAATCTAAAAATGCTATTAAAATGAATGAATCAATATGTAAATATGACCTAAATATTTATATGAATTGAACTAAACACCTGCTGACATTGATTCTTTACAGAAATAAAATACAAAAACCCCTTAAAAATTCTCCCTTGAAATTTATAAAATTTGTACCCACTCATTCTCGTTATTCTGTATAACCATAAGTTGCTATACTAATCATTACATAACTGTTAGGAGGGGCTTTCATTAGGCACTCTTCTAGTTAAAAGCTCTTCTTTTTCATTTGAAAGGATTTCTTAAATCTCCAGCTATATCTTGGCCCATAAAATTCAAAAGCTAGATGAAGGAGGTACCAAAGAAGCATTTCTTACATTTTAAGTTTTTCTCCTTACGTTGTAACTTTTCTTCATTGCATTTTAATTTAGCCTTAAGCAATTGACTCTCCCTTTAAAGACGATCAACATATGCTGATTTAAGGAGGATGAAGTAGTTGGCTTATACCTAAACCCAAGACTTTTGATGTAGTCGGATCTTCTACTGAGCACCTTGTTGCAAATGTTATCTACATTGGGCTCATTTATGTCAGACATTGATTCTTGTAACAAATTCTGCATCTTATTTTAAATTAAAAATAATAATTTAAATATTATTAATTAGTACTACATAAATAAATAAATTTAAAATTTAAATAAATTTTTATACTTACATAATTATTGTGTACTTCTTCAAACATCTAGTCTTCACCTTCCTTATAGTATGTAAGTTTGTAGAGTATGATCTTATCACACTTTTCTCCATGCAGTTTCTTTTGACTCTGTTTTATATAAAAAAATACAAAACATAATAAATAATATTGACTTTAATAATATAATTATAATTTGTAAACAAAGAACTTATATATTCATTTCGCAGGATAATAAATGATTTGGAGCTTTGGTTGTGAGGAGTTTTCATTTTTTTTCTCTATTAACCTTGGCTTTCTCACACTTTTCCTAAAATAAAGCAAACAAATAGTCATTCAATTATGTAATGAGATTAATGGAAGCAAATGTGAAGAGAAAGAATGTAGCACTCCACTCTCGCGAGACACATACCTGACATCCTGAGTGATGTCCGAATACGTATCCCACAAGAGCGGCATGTTAGAATAGACAAACACTCAAAACTCGGTACAATTTTTTTTCAAATTTATCATACACGTATTCGGAAATCAGTAATTAAATCAGGCTCACACTTTTATTTCATAAAAGTTAAAATCACAATCGTCATTACACTGTGATCAATCTCTTTTACAAAACATTTCCAAATTTCACCAGTTATTACACACAGAAATATTTGAATACACATTGTACAGAAATCGCGGAATATACAAATTTATGCAAAAATAAGAAAATACAAATGCAGACGCAAAATGATCTCGACCTCTACCTTTTACTTGAATGCAGTAGGTATACTCCCATTTGCCTAACAGGGTATTCTTCTGAGCCTAAAAAATAATTGCAAATTTTGGGTGAGTTTTATGAACTCAGTGAGTGATTATCCTCGATAGCTCACTCAATCACATAACACATACAATTCATATAAATCACATTCATTGGAACATATTTCACATACAAAAACCAGTCAAATTATTTAAATTATACACATCAAATGCATATATGATACTTATGAGATTCACTTTCAATTTGTTATTATTGTGACCGAGTGCCTATAACTGTCTTGTATACATTGTGGATACCGGGCTCATTAATAACTATGCCGTATTCGTTGGGGATACTGGGCACATTTTACATAATGAGTTTTTGGCTCTTAATCACTTTCTGAGCTCTAGGCTCTTTTCACATTTTGAGCTTTAAGCTCTTTTTCGGTCGCTACTCCGGTCACAACTGCCTTTATCTTTCATGCGTTTCATGTAATGAAATGCATCAATCACATATTTTCAGTCAGTCACATGATCTCATTTACACATTCTCATATACATTCTCATCGGACCTTGCCCCGACATTCAGAGATCACATTTAGAAGTACTTATTTCATCATGTTCACATACAAGTAGCACTTCAATATCTCATTCATATATCACAATCATCGGACCTTCGTTGTCCGGAATTTAACAATCAAATCACATTTATAATCATTCAATACATAATATAAACAAACAAGAAATAAAGTAAGACCATCTAGGTCTAGCCACAGTACGCCCACAAGACGCTCCAGATTCTAGCTCTTTACTTACTACATTCACTACCTTAAGCTTGTATATCATTTCTAATTCAATTTCTCCTCATTTTTCTATCATTTGAACTCCATTTCAACTCAATATCATCCATAAACAAATTATAGTCCATGATTAATTATGAACACTAATAACAGAACATACATATATATGCATATTCAACATCAACTTTCTACACTCAGTACTCAACTTCAAGTCAAAATTAGAAACTCTTAAAGATAGAATTTGAATTCGATGTCTTCATGAAAAATGTAGCCATATGTCTCTAATTTAATCCAAATTAAAGATCATCTCATTTAGATATCTACAGAACAAGTTACGGCTAAATTACAGAAGCATATCCAGTGGAATTGTTACAGCTAACATATTCCAGCCACTTTAAATGCCATTATATTTTATCTCTAAACTTTCATCCTAGTTCTTCTCTTTTTAAGACACTATACTTGACTTTTCTTTAAATTCCATACCCAATCCAATCCATTCCTAAAACAATTAATGATCCACGTTTTTATCCATAAAAAATAGAACATAACAATATCCATTCAACATTCAAATTTTATGCACTTCATTCTAATTGTAAAACATCTCTATATCAATTTATAAATCTTTAATCATCATCCATATAAAAGCAAGTCATGAATCTACCACATTCCTCATTCACATTTTTAGCATGTACCCATCTTCATTTCATGACCATTTTACCTCTAACTATCATCAAATATGCTTCTATTAAGACAATCCCGAAAAGCACAGTTTAATTTACATGTTTAGCTCCAAAGCTCTTTCAAATCACCAAGAAAACCTAGCCCCTCCACATACACAATCTTCACCTTTTGAGATGGAATAGGTTGGGTCTTTTAGCAACAAGAAGAGGGAGGCAATGAATCTTGAAGAAGCAAGATGAAAGAGTTGAACAAAAGTCAACATATGAGGGTGAGAGTGAATGTCATAGGTGAAGGAGAGGAATGGAGAAGATGAAGAAATGAAGAAGTTGAGCAAAATGGAGAGTGTGTGTCGTTTTTGGCAAGTGAAAGACCAAAATATGGTCTTTCACTTAATAAAAACGTGACTTAACAAGTGTTGTGGCAAGTGACACTTGTCACTTGTCACATGTTACTCTCTTATGGTCCCTTCTTGATCTTTTAGTAAACTAGTCCATTTGCCTCCAATTTTTAACCCAAATTTCTCCTAGTTTTCAATGATACTTGCCATTAAATCTCAATGTCATATATTAAAAATTTCCATTGCCATTCGACTCTTATTTCTACTATTATTCATCAATTATTCTGCCACTTGGCATTTTTCCTAGTCCAAAAATACCTTTAATATCAGTAAATTCTCAAATTTCACCAAAAATTTTGAGTCTATACATATACTCTCCAAATCAATTTTTCACACATATAATTCACAATTCCAAATATAATCACATTTATAGATCAATTATACCCGAAATATGTTAATGAATACATGAACAGTCATTTAGATGTGTGCAAAATTTCAAATTCACATGCATATATGCTAATATTATACATGAGCATGAAATGCAATTTTCTAATCTCTCATTGCTATTTCTCAATTACAAGAATCTAGGGTTCTAACCCTTAGTATGAAAATGGGATGTTACAAAGAAAATAAACTTTAATGTTGGTAGAGGTCCAATAATCACACATATATATTGCTATAATTTTCTTGAGACATCCTGTTGGGAACATATCTCCTTGCCTCCTCATCTGAAGGAAAGATTTTTAATATTGATGTAGTCCATAATGACGATCCCTGATCCTTTGTTTAATAGCAAAATCACACAATTTGAAACATCAAAGTTGTCGATATCGATGATATTAAGCTTCATTTGTGAACAATAAGTAAAAGTGAAATTAATCTTTAAATAAGTAAAAGAAATTTACATATAATTAAATAAATTAAAAATTTACCAAAACTTTATCCAAAGCATTATCTAGCAAGTTGTTTTCCTTTAACTACTGGCATGATTAAGCAAGGCAATTCAATTATGGCAGTCACCCCTAACTATCTAGACAATTTTGCTGATTGAATTTTGTCTATGAGATGACCTTGGGAGGTATTAATATGTATAAACAACTTGTTTATTGCAACATTCATTCATTATAACGCACAACCTTTAATTATACCTCTACGTCTTTTTCTTACGTTGATATTGGAATCTAACAATAAATGAATAATGATAAGAAAAATATGCATTAAACATGTAAATACATATCTGAGCATAAATAAGTCTATTTGCAGGTGTTAAAGAATAACAAACCTGTAGATCCCTCATTACTAGTTGAGGTAAATGGAGGTTGTTGCTGATTGGGTTCATTAGTGGATGAAGTCGATTGTTATTATTGGCTAGGATTTGATTGATCTGGTTATTGTGTTGGAGGAACAATTTTAATACTTGCCACCTTTTTCACTTTGTTCCCACCAGGTTCCATTATATTGGATATCTATAACTCAAACATCTACAATACGCAGAAACATAACTCAAACATCAACAAGAACTAAAAGTTAGAGATATTTCATTACAAAAGTAAGCAGCAACGGACTTAGAGTAAACAGTTAGGTTTTATTATTTCAAAGATGCTCCATTGTTTTAGGAATTGTATAACTAGTTTATTTAATTATTTAGATTCCACATTTGTGTTTAGATATGGATTGATTGTCTTTCAAAGTTATAGTTAGATATATCTAGGTTGTTATTACCTTTTAAGATTTTAACTTTTAAGGTTTTGATGCACATAGGGTTTTGACCTATATAAGGCTATGTTATTTTCTCACTGTTGAACCTAAATTTTTTAACTCCATATAACATTCATCAGATTATTAGAACAATATGTAACCACATCTTATTTGGAGTGATAGTCAATGGTGAGTTAACCTAAATCTTTAATGGTGTAAATAGATTTAGGTAAGAAACTTAAGATCTTCAATCTCCCCTTTGTAAATGAACTTTTAATATTTTGCAGTGTCAATATGGAATCAATGAATGTTATCCTTAGGTCTCCATAAAAGTTTTAGAGTTTATGAAGCCTATCTGTTCTAAAAGCAACTTATTTGCATTTGTTGGATACCAAATCTTTAAATGTTGCATTCGCCATGATAAAGCCATAAAGTATAAAACTTATTTATCCCTCAGATTAGTAAGTGATTATATGCCACATCTTGAATGCTGACATTTAAGCAATCTATGTATGGACAATGAATACAATATTCAACACCCATTTGATCTTTTACGAATCGTATGAAACTCTTAACTCCTAAGGATTCAATGGACCATTTCTAATGAGACATCCAACTTTTGTCTATCTAACTATGTAATTAAAAGTACATAACTGAATTACTAAATGCAATCCTCGTTCTATATAGCATAATGATAAATCAATACAAGTTACTATTTCTCAATTAATTAGTACAATTTCATACACTATGTTTGAATTCAAGCAAGCACTACAGTATGTGGCATTGTTCGACCACATGAATCGAGAAAAGGCCTTGTTGATGTGACTCCTAGGCTTGTGGAATATTTATCTAATAAGCCTCATGGGAGTTGCATCATGAGTTTTTAGCCTATATACCATCCTAAAGGTTTATTATGCCTCTGATCATCCATAATTATACGTTAATTTCTTATGTTACTAGTTCTTGATTAGTCAGTACAAGTTTATACATTAAGTTTGAATCAAATAAACAATATGGCACGTGGCATTATTATACTACATGAATAGATAAAGGTTCTTCTTAGTATGACCCTAAGGCTTATGGAATATTTTCATCGATAAGTTTCATAGGAGCAACATCATGGGTTTTCAGCCTATTTACCATCCTATATGTTTATTATGCCTGAGATCATCCATAATTATACGTGAATTTCTTATGTTGTTAGTTATCGATTAATCAGTATAAGTTTAGACACTAAGTTTGAATTCAAACAAATACTATGGTACGTGGCATTGTTATACCGCATGAATTAAGAAAGGTCTTCTCATTGTGACTCCTAGGCTCATGGAATATTTCATTGATAAGCCTTATGGGAGCTCCATCATGCATTTCCAGCTTATATACCATAGTAGGGGTTTATTATTCCTCAAGTCATCCATAATTATATATGAATATCTTATGTTAATAGTTCTCGATTAATCAATACAAGTTTATACAAATTAAACCTAGGCTCTCCTTCCATTCACACAAATTCTTCTCCATTCAAACAAAACATAAAAATTAAACAAAATTTTGATGACTTACCTGGACAGATGGACAATCAGAGTCGATGGATGATGAATGACGAAAATTAGTGAACTAATTATGAAATTGGCCTTCGTTCGAATCAATTAAGCCATTAGAAGAAATAAAGGACCTTAAACAAAAAGGCTAAAAAACCTTAAACCAAAAGGCATTTCATACAAATTAAAATGAAATGTTCATCTAGTTTGATCATACAAGTAGCAATGCTTGAATGAGGTTTAGAAAGTTAAGGTAACAAAGAAAGTTTATGAAATTTAGTTCTTATATGGTATGTATAGAATTGAGATAAGAAAAATTTTCTTTTAGGACAATAGATGGAGTAATATATGAAAGTAACATATATTACATAATAATTGAATTTGCACAATTTAACTCATCCTTACTGAATCTCTTATGTTTAAGTTTTTTTAGATAAAAGTTTAAGTAATGCTCAAACTCTCTCTATATTGAAAATCTTTTTGTGAAATGAATTACTTAAAGGTATCTAGAGACTTGATGGATAAGAATACAAATTGTTAGTAGGTACTTAATGTCTTAAATCACTAAGTTCACTAGTAAATAAAAGAAAATTGTTAAAAGTGAAATAAATCACTTCACCTATTAATAATTCCCATAATTTCAAATTTATCATATTTAGTACTAACAAAGCAAATAATTCAAAAAAGTTCTTCGAAAAAGTAAATAATTCAAAAAACTAAATAGCAATTAACCAAGTATCACCAATATTTACCAAATTAGTTCAAAATATCCTTAAGAGACATTTCATCGAACACTTTATATGCAAACCGAATTCATCCCTAACTAATAACAAAACCACTGTATTTTTCCATTATTCACCATCATAAACACATTGAAACAAAAAATGAATCAACCACAGTTGAGAAAAATGCAAAATGCTCAAACCATATAAGCATTTAATAACAACAATAAAAGCAGAAAAATAAATCTGAGAGCAAAACATGGATGACTAACCTTAATGAAGGATTAACTGGAGATGATGGATGGTGGAAGAGCAGTTAAAGAAGATGAACGAAGGTGAATAAAGAAGAAAACCCAAGAAATAGTGAAGAGCACGAAATGAGCTAGGGGAAGGACCTATATTAGAGTTCCCCTTTCAGAGCCTGAGTGTTGCCCTCCTGACGACCCCACAATAGCCCTCCAATCGATACCTAACTCAACTGAAGGGTTCCCATAATGCCAAACCATTCAACTATTAAAAACCTTTTATACTTTAAAAGTTAAAAGTGCAGAAAATGGTGTAATTTTTTTTGAAAATCCAACAGCATCATGATTGGTATTTCTAAGATTCTCAAATTTTAAAAACCTGTATAACACGATTTAAAACACTTCTAGTATTTCACATACCATCTAAACTTCGAAAACGGAACCTCAGGTTTACATCATAAGTAACCACAAACATATAATTCTCAGCACTTTAAAAACATCAATGAGGATCAAAGACCTCGTAGTTCGTTAAGCAAAAGATAGTTACAAGATCACAAGCTTAAACCCTTTCCAAAATAATTTAAAACATCTAAGCCAATTTTAAGAAAACACATATATAGCAAAAATGACACGATCATAGTAGCACCCGACGATATAACTAATCTTATTGTCGGGTCCAGCTACTGTAGCACCTGTAATACAACTAACCTAGGGTGGTTTACTTAAAACAAAAAAATAAGGATGAGCTGAACGAACTTAGTGAGTGTTAATTAGTTTACTAAAAATTAAACTTTTCATAACAACATAACTGAGATATTTCCATATAATAATACAGCTCATGGCAAAATAATTGCCATAAAAATTCATTTGTGTGTCATAAATTCTTTCATGCATCATACAATCTGGTAATAAAATAACATCTCGTAAAACACAACTTCATTTTTCTAAAATTATCATTTTAAATGCCTTTTTGAAATTAAACTCATAATATAAGTGTTTCCATTTTCTGTTTTCCTTTTTCCTTTTTCCTTAAACAATAAAAAGTGGTGGCAACAAATTTCTTGAAAACTTTTCTACTAAAAATAAGTCAACCATTAGAATTGGTACCATACGGTGCCTTTCAAATTACTTTTAAAATAAATTGTGGTAGCTAGGGGTGAGCATTTGGGTAATTCGGGCTGAAATTTTACTGTTCGAGCCCGACCTGAATTACCCGAAATTTTGTTCGGCTTTACCCGAATTACCTGAAGTTGTTTTTTTATAATTTTTTTAAAAACCCAAAATTTTGTATTTTTATAACCTAATTTGGGTAATTGGGCCGGCCCGAAGTTTTTTGGAGTTACCGACCTCGGCCTGAAAATAATTCGGGTAATACCCGAATTACCCAAATTATCCAAAATTTAAATTTTTTTACCCAAATTAATTCGGGCCAGGCCGAGTAATCGGGCCGGCCCGAATAATGCTAACCCCTAG